>JAWHQI010000127.1:5402500-5812500 GCA_033032865.1 Dactylorhiza incarnata | reverse complement strand
CGATGCATTCAGGAACATCCAAAGAGCAACCCTTATACTATTACTCAGGCATTAGAGCGGTTAAGTGGATACCCCGACGTTGTAGCGGACGAGAAATTCTATGACTTTGCCATCACATTTCTGTTGGACAAAGGTCATAGAGAGGCATTTATGTTCCTACCCGAGGGTATGAACATAAAGTGGATTTATAACCGCTACAATGGTGGGGGGGGGGGGTAGAATTATTCTGGTTAGGGTCATGGACATTGGGACTGTTTTTTTATTGTGCTTGGATATTTATAGTATTTCTACTGTTGCTACTATTATAGTATTTCTACTGTTGCTACTATTTCTACTGTTGCTGTTATTCATGTTTGACTGTTACTGTTATTCTGCTACAATGTTGGATATTTCTAGTATTTGTATGTTTCTGCTAGACTGTTTACGACGTTTTATGTTATTGTTGTTGTGGTTGTGTTTAGACATTATTCTTATTAATGTCCTGTCTTTTGTGTATCAGAATATGTCTACCAATGACTCTGATGATTCAGAAGATAGCTTTGAGACTATTCAAAATTATGCGATCGCACATCATCAAAATGTGGTAGCAGCAGTTAGTATCTTAGCTGAAACCAGTTCTCTTTTCAACCAACCAGTACCTTGTATGACTTCGAAGCAAACAGGTGATAAATGGGTAGGAGAAATGCTAGCAGGTTCGACAGTCCGGTTTCATAATTCATTTCGGATGTCCCAAGATATTTTTATGGATCTATTGCATATCTTAGAGGAGAAGTACGGATTTCACGGGACGAGACGGACTGCATCTAGAGAGATTTTGGCACTGACCTTGGACATACTGTCTCATAACGAGGTCATGAGGAAGACATGTGAGCGGTTTCAGCACTCGACAGAGACTGCTAGCAGGTTTTTTGGAGAAGGCATTCGCGTGTTGATACTACTGGCGGCCGAAGTGATTCAACCATTAGATAGATCTTTCAGTAGCACACCGCCAGAGATTCTGTATGACACACGTTACATGCCATTCTTTAAAGATTGTGTCGGTGCAATTGATGGAACACATGTTCATGCCTGCGTACCTGTTCGTGATCAAGTACCGTACATTGGGAGACATGGCATGCCAACACAAAATATGATGGCTGCTTGTGATTTCAACATGTGTTTCACGTTTGTTATGCCAGGTTGGGAAGGCTCTGCACATGATAGCCGCATTTTCAATTATGCGCTTCGGGATCCCCGTTACAAATTTCCACATCCACCACCAGGTAATAAGATTTCTACTCCATTTTTTATACTTCTCACCTTTGAAGCATAACGAATTTTGATCCTGGTTTTCAGGAAAATATTACTTGGTGGACTCTGGGTATCCGTTACAAAGGGGATACTTGAAACCATATCCAGAGACACGTTATCATCTCCCGGACTTTGCTCGTGGCGGGCGTGCACCGGAAGGACGCCGAGAGATATTCAATCACGCGCACTCATCCCTTAGAAGTGTCATTGAAAGATCGTTCGGGATTTGGAAGAAAAAGTGGGCCATATTGCGTGATATGCCGAGCTACAGCTTCGCCAAACAAACCGATATTGTGATGGCGACAATGGCACTGCATAATTTTATTCGGAGGCACCCGTCGCGGAGGGATATTGATTTCAATGAGTTCGAGCAGGAAGGTGGTGATGAGGGGGTGAGCACACAAGGGCATCAAGTAGTTTGTCCTGATACAGCAGGCGGGGTAGAGGAGATGATCACGTTGCGTGAAAATATAGCGCAACAGTTGTACACTTCTAGATCTTAGATGGTGAGATGAATTATTGGTATTTATATCTATTATAGTCAGTATTATCAAGATTGTGTATTTTGTGGAACAACAATTTTTTTTTTCAAAAACTCCATTTAACCCAAACAAAATTTATAAAACTCCATTTCAATAAGCACTGAAAACTCCATTTCACCCAAACAGTTTTTTAACAAAACTCCATTTTTCAGAAACAGCTCTTTTTCAAAACTCCATTTCTGATCAGCAGCTTCTCATCAGCAACAACCCAACCAAACGGACCCTTAATAAATAAACATGATATGCATATAACCCTATAATAATATAACATTTAGATTATAAATTATATTAAGGTTAAATATTATAATAACGTTTATATATATAATTATTAGTTAACGTATAAACGTTAACTGTTAATAAATGTTATTATTTTTAAATAATAATAATATAATTATTATTTATAAAAAATGAGAGATCTAAATTGTCGTCACACGAGTAAATATGCTCATACGAGATAGAAAATGTTCATTTGCAAAAGGAGAAGCTTAAGAACGATTAAAGATAGGAAGTAGAAAGGAAGAAGAGGGGATGAATAAGCGTTGATCTGCAAAGGAAGATCATATCTAAAGCAAAGGCCTAGACGAGATGCGGGTGGCTCCGAGAAACAGAATATGAGAGATAGAGAAAGGTACAAGAGAAACTTTTTTGGAGTCGGTTTTGTTAGAAATTTTAATTTAAAACATTTATTTCATAATATTTTATTGGAGTATTGTATGATATTTTATGTTTGGGTTTCACATTATGATGGAAAAGCTCAAACCTAAAATGGAGGGAATTCAAAATAATTGGAAGGAAAAACAGTTTCATAGAAAGGATGCAACTTTTAGGTGGCGTTTGGTTAGGTTTTAGGCTTTTAGCCGCAGAATCCCGACTTTTCGTTCTCTCCCGAAACCCTATCGTGAACGCAGTGATTTCCCGACCCCCCTCTCTCGCGAGCGGCAACTTTCCGTCCCCTGTCTGCGACGACGAAAAACCACCGTTCGATATCCTCTTCATGCTCCGCAATATCCTCTTCCTTCTCCATCGATCTCCTTGGTATGTGTCGCTCCCTCTTTTCTTCGAAAATCCACCGCCCGATCTTCCTGCTCGGTATTTTGGATTTCCTCAAGCTTGCGTCCCTGATTTTCGGTTTCTCCTTTTTTTCAGGTAGCAATGAGTCATTCTCTCTTCGGTGAGGTATCTCCTTCTCCTTCTTCCTATAAAATCATTTGCATTCCCTTATTTTCGATCTCCCTGGTATGGTCTCGTGTGGATATGTCATTTGTATAATGTTTGGTTGTTATTTTAACGGATTTGTGTATTCTACATTATTGTTTCCGAATCTATAGACAAACAATTATCAGATTTCCCATTTACATGGTGATGACTATGAACCTTCTTTAGTATGTACCGGTTTTGTTGTAGATAAATAGAGGTCATGATATGTCTACACCCCTCCATCAGGTCGCCTCCTACCATAAGAGTAGGCACGAATAAGTATGTGATAGAATCATAGACTCTGGGGAATTATAAACGTGACACTATTATCTGTGTCACCCTTTGTCCTATGTTGGATTATTATCTGTGTTATGATAATGGTTCCTTTGTCCAGGTTATCTGTGTTATGCTAATGGTTCTTTTGTCCAGATTTCTTTAATCTATCATTTTTGTAGTATTCTTTTTGTTCAAAATTATGTGTTGATTTGAAGGTGTCTGATCCACTCTCTAGGTGCAACATGTGTGTTTATCAATAATGCTTGTTTATAAACTTATATGTGTTTTTGTTCATAAATATATATATCTGTTTTGTTCATAAATATATGTGTGTTTCGTTTATAAATATGTATGTGCGTGCTTATTAATGTGTATGTGTGTGTGTTCATTAAAAGATTAACTTGTTTTGTTTTTTAAGGATGGGCAAAACTAAAGATGGTGGGGTGGCCGCTATGTGGGACACTATAGAGATTATGCTTGTTGCGGGTCGTTCAACGCTCTCCTATGCCGGTCGAGCTGAACCGTCTTAGCTCGAGAGTGAGCCAAACACGCAAACAGTCAAAAATGAGTACCAATAGTAGACAGCATGATTTTTCTGTGGAAAACCCAAAGAGGGAAAAACCACGGGGCCTAGCCCAGTTCTGAATGATCCACTAGTGTTGTGAGTTACAAGAGTTGTTTTTCGAGGGTGACATGCCACCGCTCGTTACAGAGCTTTTGCTAAGTCCTCGGGAGCCGAGCGTGGTGAAGCGTGCTCTGAGATAGCTTTGGGCGGAGTGGTCTGGAGTGTCCTGGAGCGGAGCGCTGCGGAGCGACCAGGAGTGGAGTGTTGTGGAGCGGCCTGGAGCGGAGCGCTGCGGAGAGGCCTGGAGAGAAGCGTTGCGGAGCGGCCTGGAGCGGAGCGGCCTTGAGCGGAGCGGCCTTGAGCGGAGCGCCCTTGAGCGGAGCGCCCTTGAGCGGAGCGCCCTTGAGCGAAGCGCTGCGGAGCGGCCTGGAGCGGAGCGCCCTTGAGCGAAGCGCCCTTGAGAGGAGCGCTACAGAGCAGTTTGGAGCAGAGCACTGCGGAGCAGCCTGTAGCGGAGCGTTACGGAGCCGTTTGGAGCAGAGCGCTGCGGGACAGCCTAGAGCGGAGCGCTACGGAGCAGCCTGGATCTAAGCCACCGAGATCCTCCCAAGTTCTTGAAGTAAACCTGGAGTGCTGAGGGAGATCTCTGAGGGTAGCTCGAAGGTCGATGAAGATCTTCCAAGAGTCCTTGCGGGAAAACTCAAGAGCTTTTTCTTCTCCCAGTGCCCAAAGTCCCCTCAAATGAAGGCATGTCCCCTCTTTTATAGTTTTTGAGGAGGGCGTTCTGGTAACTGCGCCATGCCGATTTCTGAACGAGCGAATGGGAATGCTTAATTCGGGGCACACAAATCGTCAACTTTGAGATTATGACGAGTTTGACCCTCGGTCACGCTGGGCAGCCTCCCTAGTGGTGGTGGTGGTGGCCGGCAATCGCCACCAGCGATGGATGATAGTGGCGCCTCTTGAGGATCATACGAGAGCGGAAGCATTTCCCATGGAGCGGGAGCGCTTCCTGCGGAGCAGGAGCGAGCGGGAGCGCAAGAGAACTTCTCACGGAGCAGGAGCGAGTGGAAACTTTCTTACGGAGCAGGAGCGAGCGGAAGCGCTCTTACAGATCAGGAGCGAGCGGAAGCGCTCTGACGGAGCAGGAGCGAGCGGAAGCGCTCTTACAGAGCAGGAGCGAGGGGAAGCGCTCTTACGGAGCAGGAGCGAGCGGAAGCGCTCTTACGGAGCAGGAGCGAGCGGAAGCACTCTTACGGAGCAGGAGCGAGCGGAAGCACTCTTACGAAGCATGAGCGAGCGGAAGCGCTCTTACGGGCCAGGAGCGAGCAAAAGCTCTCTTACGGAACATGCGCTAGCGGAAGCGCTCTCACGGGGCAGGAGCGAGCGGAAGCGCTCTTGAGCGGTTCTTAAGGAACATGTGGACGCGCGAAGCTGCTTAGCTGCGGGATTAAGAACAGACATAAAATTGGGGCTGTCAAGCGGGTCCGGGCGAGGCTGTGATGAGAAACACTTGGTCCGACTCAACCCAAACTTCCCATGTGACACTAGAATCAACATTAGGATCATCAACTAGCGAGCGGAAGCGCTCTCCAAGTACGTTCTTTCCACTTATCCTTAAATGAGAAGACATAACTTCTCATGTGACACTAGGATCAACATAAGGATCATCAACTAGTTGTTCTAAAACTGCTGCCTTGGAAGTAACCTATTTTTCCTTCTTCAAGTTCCACCACCAAATTTGTGGCAACACTTTTATCTTTCTCTTAAAGTTACTATATTTAATTTGCACATCCAACACCACCAGCTTATGTTGCGTTGTCAAACTTTCTCCTGGTATGACTTTGCAATCCTTACAAATATATTTATCAATTTTGAGAGTCATAAAATGGTTAATTTGTGACTTATTTTGTCCGCTCTTGAACATAATTAAGTGTTCTTCCCTCTTCATATAGAACGTATTTGTCACAATTAACTCATGTGCTATGACAAAGTCTAGAATGGTTCTTCCATCTTCATTTCTTTCTCCATACCCAAATCCTCCATGAACATCTGTATAATCCGTATTTTTCTTCCCTACATGTCCATTTAAGTCACCACCAATGAAAATTTTCTCGCTTTGTGGGATTTCTCTTACCAAATCATCTAAGTCTTCCCAAAATTATACTTAAAGAGCCAGGAGTGAGAAGCAAAGAAAAGGTCTAATGCACAGGCCCATAATTTCACGTGCCGACATAGCAGTGGCGGCAGAGCATAAATGATTAGGCTCGCTCCTGCACACAGGAAATTGTTGTGTGTGTAAGGTATTAAAGATCATCTTATTGGATGCACTATCACATCGTTATTTTTGCGAGGATGATTTTTTTTGCATGATTGTTCCAAAATATGGCATTTCAAGTCGACCGTATTACGACTGTATTTGCACAAACAATCAACACAGTTGAATCACAACACATGGTGATCACTGTACTTTACAAGTATCCAAATATCTCTCCCGGCACATGGGTGGTACAGAATCCTAGGTTGCGCCAAACAGAGAACCACACAGGGATTAGCGAATGCAACTCCACTTGGCTGGACCCGCATAGCCCGGAGATTTTAGTTTTTACTCAGAACTCTTCTCTTATCCTCTTCTCATGTTTAAACTTTGAGTAATTATAAGTGCAAATTAGTTTTATTTTCTTTACTCAGGTATATGTGGATATACCACTTAACTCAGAAATCTGAAACTTTTACTTTCTTTACACTCTTTAAAAATGAAATAGAGAATCGAATGGGAAGAAAAATCAAAACCATAAGAAGTGATAGAGGAGGTGAGTTCATCTCTGCTGATTTCCAAACCTGGTGTCAGCAGTGGGGTATCAAAAGAGAACTCACTACCCCCCTCCACTCCTCAGCAGAATGGGGTAGTAGAAAGAAGAAACATGATGGTAGTAGAGATGTCCAGAGCCATGCTAATCCACAAAAATCTTCCCAAGTACTTCTGGGCTGAAGCCACTTCCACTGTTGTCCATGTACTCAATCGAGTTCCATCCAAGCATTGTTGTACATCACCCCTTATGAAGCCCTATTCAATCACAAACCAAGTCTCAGTGATTTGAGAACCATTGTGTGTGTGTGTGTGTGTTTTGCCCACATACCTAAGGAGAAAAGAGATAAATAAGATGAAACAAGTGAAAAATGCATCATTGTTGGTTATAGTCAGCAAACCAAAGGATACATATTATATCAGCCACATAAGAAGAAGATCCTTATATCTAGAATTGTCATTTTTCATGAAAATAGTAGTTGGAACTGGAAGTCGGCCGACTTGCAGAACTCTCCTCATATTGATGTATCAGTTGAGTTGGAACATCCTCCCAACCCCATCCTGGACACCTCTTTGGAATCATCTTGTGATCCCAATGCAAGTCCTTCTTCATCATTCCCCCAGAAATTTAGAACTCTTGAAGACATTTATCAAAATTGTGATATAGCCCTTTTCAGTCACACTCCACAAACCTTTGATGAAGCATCAACCAAAGAATGTTGGAATAAAGCCATGGATGAAGAAATGAGATCATTACAGAAAAACCAAACCTGGTCTCTTGTCCCAAAACCTCAATATAGGGACATCATTGGCTTAAAATGGGTCTACAAGGTCAAAACGATGAAGATGGACATATTATCGAGCATAAAGCTAGGATCGTGGCCAAAGGATATATCCAAAAGCCTGGTTTAGATTATGAGAACACAATTGCGCCGATATCTCGTATGGGTACTATCAGGATTCTGCTAGCAATTGCAGCAGATCATCAATATCCTATCTACCAACTAGATGTCAACTCCTTTTTCTTGAATGTCATTATCAGAGAGGGGATTTACGTGGAACAACCAAGGGGCTATAAGGTAAGAGGAGAAGAAGACAAGGTATACAAACTCCATAAAGCCTTGTATGGACTGAAATAGGCACCGAGCGCTTGGTATGCTAACATTGACACTTTCTTTATCAAAGAAGGCTTTACACGCAGCAGAAATGAGCCCACTCTCTACATTCGTTCCTCACCAAATGGAGAAGGGCTATCATCAGCCTTTATGTTGATGATTTGATCATTACCGAGTCATCCAAAGATTTGATAATTGATATTCGTCAAAAATTAAAACAAAACTATGATAAGACTGATCTCGGGCCCCTAAATTTTTTTCTGGGACTTCAAATCAAACAACTTGCAGGCACAATTTTTCTTTCGCAGGAAAAGTATGCTCGGGACATCCTTAAGAAGTTCAACATGGAGCATTGCAATCCTTCGTGAAAGTGCACAGATTGCCTCTGAGTATTCTCTAAAGGGGGGAGGTGAATAGAGTTTTAAATATTTTCTTCCCTAAATATACACACACAATAAAACTACTAAGGAATATGCAATCAACACTACCAAAATAGAATAAAGTAAATGCAGGAAATGTAAATACAGAAAACTGTAAAGAGGGACAACACAGAAAATTCAATCAGAAGACACAGGATTTTTATAGTGGTTCCTTAAAATGTGGGTAGTCCACTCTTCTACCTCCCTGGTAGGATTGCACTAACTGTGCCTGAGTCTTTTGTTAAGGAGAATCTCAGAACCACTGAGTCTTTTGATAAGGAGACTCTTAGAACCATTGAGTCTTTTGATAAGGAGACTCTTAGAATCACTGAATCCTTTGAAATAGGGATTAATAAAACTCTTTTACAGATGGTAAATAAAGAAGAAGAAAGAGAGAAAGAGGAGAATAGAATTCTGGTTTCAGAATTCTTCAGAATCTATTTCTTTTAAACTGCTGCTTCTGTTTATCACTGGATCTGAATATAATAAACCCTTACTTATGATTATGATGATTGCAAGGGTTATTGGCTTGATCCTTATTCTCTGAGCACTTCTTGTAAACTTGTTGCTGTGCGATGAAGAAGAAGAAGTAGCTATGATGTTTTCCTGTGCAGAAAGATAACTTATTTTCTGTCTTAGTGTTGAAGGAGGAAGAAGAGAAAGCCCTATTCGATAGGCAAAAAATATGTGGTCGATCCTTGTATTTTTCTTCCCCTCTCAGCATACTTATTCTCCATGATTGGAATTGGAATTTCTTTCTTCTTTTGGGCTGTCCTGAAAAGGAATTCCTATTGGAAAATTAATTTCCCTTTCTTCTTTTGTTCCCGACCCGTCCATCAGATTTGAATACATTCCAAGAATGTTTTTGCTGTATCCTAGAATACTCTATTCCATTCTTGGCAATAAACGAGCCGTTGGAGAACTGTCTTCAGCTTTGTGGACCTTCTGAAAAGGTATTAAATGGTCAGTAGAAATGTTTCTATCTTAGACTGTATTCGACGCTGCGTCGACTTCATCATTCTTCATATCGACGCACCTTTGAGTTCTTATAGGAGTAGCTTTGAATTCCTTCTTAGCTCTGGCTGAACTCAGATGTCGACGTTGCGTCGATTACTTATCGACGTATCTGTCGAGTTGAAGGCTTGGACTTGAACTTGATCTTCTGCATCGAATTGAAGTTTAAGTTGCGTCGAATTCTAAGATGGATTCGACAGACTCTTCCTTCTACGTCGAGTTCCTTTTGACGTTGCGTCGACTTGACTTATACTTCGATAGGTTGATTGAGTTTCTTCGACTATCAGTCAGAGTTACGTCGACATCTAGTCGAAGTTGCGTCGACTTCTATTCGACACAAGTTTTAACTCAACTGAATTTGTGCTTATCTTGACCTGGTCTTGACACTCTAAGGTGAGTGTGACATCCTAAGACATATAATGACCAATTTACCCTTTCTATAAAATGTGGGTAATAAAACCTAACTGATTAAATCACTTTAAGTAATTTGTTAGATAAATTACAAGGGTTTTTCCCAACACTTTGCTTACGCCAATGTCAGCCAGAGAGAAGTTCACAAAGGATGAAGATGCTGATGTAGCACTCTACCGCAGCCTCGTTGGATCATTCATGTACCTCACCAACACTCGTCCTGACACAGAGAACACTGTGAACATTATGTCTCGTTTTGTCAGCAAACTCTCAGTCAACCATTTTCAAGCCGCAAAGCGTATTCTATGCTATATACAAGGAACAAGGGTCATGGTCTGCTATACACTAAAGAACACAAATCAAAATCTCACAGGTTTCAGTGATTCTGATTGGGGGGTGATCTAATTGAAAGGAAAAGTACTAGTGGATATATCTTCTTCCTAGGATCAAAGCCAATTTCGTGGAGCTCAAGCAAGCAACAAACTGTCGCTCTATCCTCCTCCGAAGCAGAATTCATGGTTTTAAATTCTGCCACCTGCGAAGAAATATGGCTCAAATGAATTGTAGGAGAAATTGCAGGAAAGGAAGAAGAAGAAGAACCAGTGATTCTGAAATGTGACAACACATCAGATATCGCCATTTCGTAGAATCATGTTCTCCATAATCGCAGCAAACACAATGACATTGACCACCATTTCATCTGGGAGCTCGTGGAGAACAATGAAATTAAACAGGAGTTCTACCCTACAAAATCTTAGTTAGCCGACATCCTACCAAGCCGCTCTCTCTCTAGAGCACTTTTCCAGCCTAGAAAGGCAGCTCTAGGTCATTCCTTTACCAGGTTAAGGGCGGATGTTGTAATAGCTGCTTGTAACCTGATAATCAATTAAATAAACATTAAGACTAATGGATGTAATGAATGAAATGTACTCCTGAGGGGTCAATGACTGTTGGGACTTCTCTATCTTCTATTATTCTCAATTCTAATGTTCTCCTGATCATCTATTTAAAACCTGTAAGGAATGAAACAATTTGTGTGAGATCATGAATGAAGTATTACGTATTTCTCTCTAATTTTATTCAATTCTCCTCCAATAAGAGTTCGAAAGTGGTGGATCCGGATCTCGCCTGCCTAGTGTCAAGTCGACCCGATGGCTAGAGGGCGAGGTCAGGGTAGCGAGGAGCACTCATCGGAGGGCGAGGCGAGATGAGAATTTGGCAGGAAGGCGAAGCGAGCACAAGGTCGTCAGACCCTCATACTCGCCCAGGGTATTAGGCGTCTTCCTTCGGTCTTTTGGTTGCCTACAGGCCGCCGGGGGCATATAATAGTATTCCCCAAAAGGTGAAGGTCGTTGTCCACATACCACTTTGGTCTAGATTTAGTATTTCCAAAAAGCGAAGGTCGTTATCTGCAGGCCAACAAAGACCAGTTTACCATCGGTAAGTTTTGCCTATAAATAGACTCATTAAACCTCGGAGAAGGCAGACCTAGCCTCCTAAAGCTCGCTCTTTTCGAGCTTCTTCTCTGTGCCATCCGAGGTGCCGAGCTCAGTTTTGGCTTTGGGAGGAAAAGTTTTGAGTAGAACTTTCGGCTGTGTAGAGGGACCCCCCTCACTACATCTCGCGAGTCTGTGTGTATACAAACCACTCTTTATTAGGGAGGGTCATCTCTAGGCTCAAAATATCTAAGTTTGAAGCATTTGACGACTGATCAAGTAACTCAAGCAGCCCTCTCTTAGTCCAAACTCCATTGAACCGGTATACGGGTTTCAATATTTTTGGTGTGGTGAGCGTGGACTGATATCTTGTGAGGAAAAACTCACCCGACGATGCCATGACTGGACATAGAGAGCAGGGAGACGACCGAGGCAACTCGCACCGCCCATCAAGTTCTGTTAGGTATTGTTCCTTCAATGATCCTAGATTTAAAGAAGCAACACAAATATAGATAAGCTAAGTTATCTTTGACATGTGTTTTAGTTCATGATGTGACAGGTATATCAAGAATATATTATCAGTACCAAAACTATATAGAAGTGAATAGTTGACTAAGCCAAATATCGGTTTGAGCTTTAGCTGACATATCGTTGAGACAAGGAACATACCGTTGAGACAGTCTCGATGACATCGTCTTGAAGAAACTTTATCATTGAGAAAGCAAGGTCAAGTCGTGTAGACAGCATCTCGACGATATCGTTGAGAAGAAAGCTTATCAACTTGAAGATTAAGCATATGTCATGTAGAAGGAATCATCTAAACGATATCGTATAGAAGAAGTCATATCGAGGAGAAGATTATGAAGAAAGAATCGAGTAGACAACATCAACTTGAAGATCTTATATTTTCTAGAAGATCAAGACGATATCGTTTTGAATAAAGATTATCAACTTGAAGAATAAGTCTAAGTCATTGATATAGATTTCTCGGTTTTGAAATTTAGTGAAAGATTGAGATTTTCTCCAAAACTATATCCGATAAAGGCAAGTGTACCTTATCGTCTATAGTATAAGATATTTGGAAATACCAAGGTCGTATTCCACGGGGCGCGTTGATTACTTCTACTTCGAGGAAAATCACTATTATCTTATCTAATGATATTTTGGAGGTTTTGATTACTTAGTTAAAAAGAGACATTTTGCAAACTTAGTGAATGATTAAAACGATAATAAAAAGACTTAATGCTCAACATAGTGGAGGGGAAAAAGGAGAGAAAACTTATCGTTGCATGAAAGGAGAAGTACTTAAGGAGAAAGAGCAAATGAAAGAGAGCAAGCTAATTTTTATTGAAAATCAAAACTATTACAATCTTAAAGAGAGATTACAAAGCTAGGAAAATGAAGATTACAAGCTTAAAAAGAGCTAGTACATGAAAGTTAAACTAAAACATTGCATGAATTGAAAAGGAAGACATGAAAGCTTAAAGACATGAACAATTGCATTGAAGAACTCACTAACAGCTCTAGCAGCACCTCCCCCACTCCAAAATTCTGAACCCTGGACTCAAGGAGAACCTCTGAATTTATAGGAAAAAATTTCAGATTACACGCCCTTGGTCACGGGCGTGACCAAGGGCGTGACTGCACTATTCACATCGGATCCGACAGCGGCGTGGGCTTTCTGGACGGCGCGGCGAGAAATGACATGTCACGGGCGTGACATGTCGGGTAACGGCCGTGACTTTGGACGGCTGCATTAAATGCGGCGTGGGCTGGAATTCGGCGCGGTGGCGAAGCAGAGATCACGCTGGAAAGTCACGGTCGTGACATGTGGGTCACGGGCGTGACTTAGGTTGACTTCTCGACAGCATCTCCACGTCTCGACGGCGGCTCCACGTGGAAGATTCTAAGTTTACACGCCCTTGGTCACGGGCGTGACTTTGGGTCACGGGCGTGACCTGGGGCGTGACTTGGTGTGGGCTAGCTCAGACAGCGCGGCATCATTCTTGTTGAAACCGATTTCTCGGTCTCGAGTGGAGCTCGGGGCCCTCACCGAAATGAGGGGCAGCTAGCCCTTACCGGTCCCTCGGGAGAGGTAAGGTTGATGACTCGAGCCAAGAACGAAGACCCTAGTCTCAGCGAGGAGGTCCCTCCACTAACCCGGAAGATCGTTGAGCGCTTCCCCTCCCAAGCCAAAGCTAAGACTCGGGCACCTTGGAGAGCTAGAGAGCTCAAACCAAAGCGACCTAGGAAGAGAAGAGCTCAAAAATAATGAACCGGTCTCCTTCCAAGGTGCCCTTTGAGGTCTATTTATAGATTTTAGTTTTGTGGCCTGTCAATAACCAAATCCCGCTGTCCATTCTCACTATCCGCACACCGGATTGGTCTGCTAACAGCCAAACTCCGCTGTTCGGAGAGGCTAAACGCAGACCACCGGGGGCCTCTTGGTAGAAATCCCTTCCTGGACTTTTACGGGGCGAGCCAGCCCGCTTCGCGACCTCCCTCGCGAGTGGAGCTCGCGAGCCTCTGGGTCAGCGAATCCCAGAGGTATTATCGACACATTACATGGCTCGCTCGCCTGCACCACCTCGGCGAGTCCCAGGATGGCTATCCGCTCTCACTCTAGGCGGGCTCGCCTAGCGAACTCCTTCCTCAACTGGTTGGGCTCGCCAATTGCGACCCGGCCAAGCCCCAAAGTGGCTATCCGCACCCCAAAATGGCTAACTGCACCCCAAAATGGCTAACTGTACCCCAGGTGGGTCTGCTAACAACCAAGCTCCGCTGCTTGAGACCGTTACGATCGGAGCTCTCGCCTGCCTTCTCGCGGATCCTGTCCGCGACCCCTCCTCGCGGGGGTTGCGTTGCGAGAACCCCGCTGAAGGAGCTCTCGCGAGCTCTCTCGCGAGTGCCGCCAGCGGCATCCCCTTTGGAGGGTTGCCTTGCGAGGACCGCGCCAGCCCATGGTGGTGGTCTGCTGAGGTCTCGTCGGCTGGGGGTTGATCTTAGCGAGGTCTGGATCTCGCCACTCCCGTCTCGCTTGATTTCTTTATCCGGCGAATATCGGGGTTGTACACAATCCCCGCTCTTCGCGAGGACTAATGTCTTCGCGAAGAATCGTCCAACCCCTGATATTCGACCGCTCCTGGATGACCTGTCATTAATCTTTTGTGGGACCCACCATGCAGGCTATAAATATCATCACGAACCCCCATGGGTGCGCGTCGCTTCTTTTCCTTCTTTTGCCGTTCTAGCTGCCGGGAGATGCCGATTTCCGAAGAGGCAGAGGCTCGCCTGAGGGCGATGAGAGCCGGCGGGCTACCTCCCACGACCAGGGTACCCGCCTGGATGAACCGGCAGCCTCCTGCCCAGTCGCCAAAAACCAAGAAGGCGAAGGCGGTTCGCCTCTCTGGAGACGACTCCGTGACGCTGGACTCCTCCCCGGATGATCGCCGCCCCGCGAAGGTATGAGTTGTTCGAATTCACGTCTATAAATTGCTCTTCATTCGTTTTCACCCGCAGGATACCTTGCCGAGCGAGATTTGTGAGGAACGTGCTGAGGGGTCTCGGAAAAGCCCTCAGGTGGACATGAATCTCGCAGGAAAAGACATCACTGGTACGATCTGGATCTCGCATGCTGTAATATTTATGTCTAAACATATGATCTCTGTTACTATTTTCTTACAGTCCCGCCTCTGAAGTCCCCGATCCGCCCGTCGTCGCGACCTCCATCTCCGCTGCCTCCAGATAAAATCGTAGAGAAGCCCGGGTTCCAGCTCCTCACGAGCGAGGAGACGGGTGGCCCCGCACCGCCAAAGATTCCCCCGACCAACAGTACAGCTCATCCTGCCGGACTGGGCAAATCCCTCTACCCCCATTATGGAAACGTGTTTCAGGGCCGTCCTTCGGGTTCTCGCCCCCCTCTAGGTAAGTGTTATGACCTCGCCGACAGTTTACGTGATCTTTCGCTCATTACCTGACCTTTGGAGATCTCGCAGATTCTGCCGAGAACCCGCACACCGATTCTGAACTGGGCGACGACGAAATGTCCCCCCTTCCTGATCAGGTGGAAGATTTCTTAGGGGATCCGCGAGATCCTGAGATGATGAAACGGCGGGCCGCGGAGCTTTTGCGAAAGCACGGGCGAATGTTGATGGATCTCAGCATGCAGGCGAGACGGGACAGGGAAGCTGCCGAGGATAGACATGCGGTCCTGATGGAGGAATGTGCGAGGCTTCGTCAAGCGAGACACCATGATCAGGATGAGATCGCCTCGACGCCGGAGGTACACATAGCGAGGATGAGGGACTACGCCTTTCTCACGGATCGGGAGGGTCGTTTGGCGGAGGAATATTATAACTCTAGGGCTCCGCCGAGGTCAGGGTCGCGGGGTGGTGGTCGGTGGAAATGGCTCCCCCACGATTCCCGCTAGTTGTTATGTCATGGATTTAATTGCAATGGATGTCGCTTGTTGTTAGAATATCTCGCTACTGTGGGTGACTTGCGTAATTGCCATTTATATATATTGGCTTTATTTCTATTGACAATAAGTTGTATCTGTTCTTTATGACTTCTCGCTCGGCTGCTGGCTAGTCTGCTTTATTTCACATTACATTGCTCGTGCGAACCCTCTATTTTTGCCAAAGATATGTCTTGAAAGTGTTGATTACGCTAACCCTGCAGGTATTTATCCCTCGCGGACATGACCCGATGTTTTTTGTTGATATGCGTGCTCGCCGGCGCTTGGACTTCTTCCCGCCTTTTTGCTTTTGCTATAAATAAGCGGTGTTTATCGAGCCAACCACCGCATTTATTCTTGATCCTCTTCTTCTCCTTTTGCAGAGCTCTCGCTATTTCTCGTTCTCGCCTTTTTTCGCTTCTCGCAGGTTCGCAAGATGGGTGGTGATGCGGAATCGGAGGGACGGCGAAGGATTGCGAAGGCCTTCGCCGAGCACGGATTCTTTAACTGCAACCTAACAGACGAGGAGTATTTCAGCGCGGTCGCTGATTACGTCACCCCCCCATTCGAGGCGCGCCGCCCCAGCGAGGATGACACGATCAACGATCCGTTGGTCGACGAGTTGGCCATCCCCATCGCCCACTTTGCGGTTGGTTTGCGCCTTCCCTTGTGGCCGGAGGTTCGCCAGGTAATCCTCGCTCTCGCTTACCTCTTACTCATTTTGACACTCTAGTCTCGCTCGCCGCGTGGATTAATCTCGCTCTCTGTCCTTAGGTGCTCAAGCACTACGGCGTAGTTCCCGGTCAGCTCACACCCAACGCCATGGCGGTGATTACTGCCTTCGCTTGCTACCTCCGCGAAGAGCGAATAGAGTTCAGCCTTCCCGTCTTCAGGAAGGCGTTCTCCTTCCGCGCCTACAAGGATGGGACCGCGTATTTCGTGGGTACGGGCCCGAAAGTGGTTGAGACTGTCAACAAGGGCCACTTCTGGGCCCAAAAGTTCGTCATCGTCAGGGGGAACTTCGGCAACGTTCCCTTTTCGCCGGTCCAACATGGCGAGACCACCTATCGGCCCACCGCCCTGGGCGGGCATGAAGCCCTCCTCCATCAATTCCTAAACAAGAAGAACTTTGAAGTCGCCTACCTCCGCCAAAACCTGGACACGTTGCTCCCGGTTCTCGCCGGAGAAGGTATGGATTTTTGCCTAATATGTCCGCCTCAATTCGCAAGTTTGTCATATTAATGCACCTGTTTATAGGCGAGCGAGATCTCCCCCTCCGTCCCCCTTACGCGAGCAACCGGAAACCTGATGCTCTCATGTCCCTCGCTACCATGGGGGCCGAAGCTTGCCGAGGCGAAGCCACCCCGGCCGAGCACCCCTCTCGCAAGAGGCAGGGAGCTTCCGGTGGTCACGGCGCGCCCCCAAAGTCTCCGCCAAAAAAGAGGAGTAAGAAAAGCGCAGCCTCGCTTGCTGCACCGAAAGGTAAGGAGCCTCGCGAGGCTGCCTTTGATGAGTTTGACCTTACTGGTCTCTCGGTGGGCGAGGACGAAGAGCCTGGCCAGGAGCCGACCAGGACCTCGGTCCTCCCTATCCCGGTGAATCATTACAATTTCGGGCTCGGCCAGAGGCGTCGAGACGAGACTGGCGAGCCCCTTGTGACTTGGAAACCAGAGACCAACCGGGTGGACATTTCTTCTATCCTCCCCTCCTGGGTGGAGAAGGAGACCGTCAGTGGCCACGCCTTCGATTTCTCATTCGCTCTCTACGGTCGCGAAGACGCGGGGTCCTACAAGGATGAGACTGCGAGGACTCTCGCCTATGAGAGCGCGAGGTCCCAACTGCGCTCTGCTGAGCTCGCCCACATGACGGGGAGGCGCTGTCTACAGCTTGAGCTTCAGAACGTGGAGCTCGCGAGGGCCTACCAGGGAATCCTTGCCGAGAACACGCAGCTGAAGGAGAAGCTCCTCGCCGCGGAGGGTGGGGTGGTGAGTTATCTATACCTCCAATTTCCTTTTTCTCTTAGCCCCTTCATCTCTCTAACCGGACCTGCTAGCAGGATGTCGAGGACGCCGGGAGGGCCAACGCTCGCATCAAGGATCTGGAGAGCGAGGTGACCGGGTTGAAGGCTTTGAACAACGACCTTACCCGTGCCGTTGTCCCCCCCTCGCCTCGTCGTGTAAAGGAAGACCGACGAGCGCGAGACGAAGAAATCCGCGTGGGGTCGATAGAGTCGGCTCGCTACATTTTCTCGGTGGCGAAGGCGATTGGCCTCTTGGCGGACGACGCAGCTGACATGACCCTGGAAGACATCGTTCCAGAGCTCTTCCTCCCCCTCCCGCCAGTGAAGGACAGCGATGATGAAGAAGGATCCGCAGGCGATTCCTGAGGCTCGCCGACTTTCTCATTTTGTGTTGTAATTTTTGATTGGCGAGGTTGCCAAGAAGTTGTAACCAAACTCTAAAGTGTTGAATATAAATTTTTGCTTTGCTCATCGTCTCGCCCCCTCTCTTTTTTTTTTGTATTGTTATTTTTATGTGTTGAATGTCCCGCTATTGTTTATCTCATCCTTCGCTTTCGCGGAGGTCATTCTCGCGCCGCACGCTATTGGGTAGGTGCGCTCCGGACGCTCCGGCTGCTTGGATCTCTCGCCGTTTGCCTTAGGCTTGTTGCGCTTTTGGGTATCTGTCTCGTAGGGTATTTTTTCTCTTGGCGAGAACTCGCCTCTTACCTAGTGCAGGCGACCTTTCTGCCGAGGACTAGATGTTTGGGATCGTATGAGATTGATCCTCGCTACTTGCGTAGTATTATACGCGACCTTTCTTGGCCGAGCGAGCATGTCCGACGAGCGAGACGGTTTGCCGACAAAAGACGTCAGCCTACCATTTCTCCCGAAACCGCCCGGAACCCCCCGTCTAGATGAGAGCCCGGGAGCGGGATCGATCTGGGGCATTCCAGCTCCAAAGTATCCAACCTTGCCAGCCTCTCCAGAGATCAACCAGAACCCCCCGTCTGGGTGAAAGCCCGGGAGCGGAATCGATCTGGGGCATTCCAGCACCAACATATCCAACCTTGCCAGCCTCTCCAGAGATCAACCAGAACCCCCCGTCTAGATGAGAGCCCGGGAGCGGAATCGATCTGGGGCATTCCAGCACCAACATATCCAACCTTGCCAGCCTCTCCAGAGATCAACCAGAACCCCCCGTCTAGATGAGAGCCCGGGAGCGGAATCGATCTGGGGCATTCCAGCACCAACATATCCAACCTTGCCAGCCTCTCCAGAGATCAACCAGAACCCCCCGTCTAGATGAGAGCCCGGGAGCGGAATCGATCTGGGGCATTCCAGCACCAACATATCCAACCTTGCCAGCCTCTCCAGAGATCAACCAGAACCCCCCGTCTAGATGAGAGCCCGGGAGCGGAATCGATCTGGGGCATTCCAGCACCAACATATCCAACCTTGCCAGCCTCTCCAGAGATCAACCAGAACCCCCCGTCTAGATGAGAGCCCGGGAGCGGAATCGATCTGGGGCATTCCAGCACCAACATATCCAACCTTGCCAGCCTCTCCAGAGATCAACCAGAACCCCCCGTCTAGATGAGAGCCCGGGAGCGGAATCGATCTGGGGCATTCCAGCACCAACATATCCAACCTTGCCAGCCTCTCCAGAGATCAACCAGAACCCCCCGTCTAGATGAGAGCCCGGGAGCGGAATCGATCTGGGGCATTCCAGCACCAACATATCCAACCTTGCCAGCCTCTCCAGAGATCAACCAGAACCCCCCGTCTAGATGAGAGCCCGGGAGCGGAATCGATCTGGGGCATTCCAGCACCAACATATCCAACCTTGCCAGCCTCTCCAGAGATCAACCAGAACCCCCCGTCTAGATGAGAGCCCGGGAGCGGAATCGATCTGGGGCATTCCAGCACCAACATATCCAACCTTGCCAGCCTCTCCAGAGATCAACCAGAACCCCCCGTCTAGATGAGAGCCCGGGAGCGGAATCGATCTGGGGCATTCCAGCACCAACATATCCAACCTTGCCAGCCTCTCCAGAGATCAACCAGAACCCCCCGTCTAGATGAGAGCCCGGGAGCGGAATCGATCTGGGGCATTCCAGCACCAACATATCCAATCTTGGCACAGCAGCAGTCAGAAACACAACGAACGAAAGTAAGATAATGATTGAATGACATAATAAAGTTTTTAAGGGTAGAATCGTTTCAAATCATCCCCACTTCGAGCTCGGTCAAGGGACATCCCTTCCACATCCTGGAGGTGATACCCCCCCGACTTGAGCACCTCGCTTATAATATACGGGCCTTCCCAGTTTGGGTTAAGCTTACCCACTGCGGCCCCTCTTCCGGCCGCATCGACCTTTTTCAGGACTAGGTCCCCTTCCTGGAAGTGCTAGATCCGGACATGTTTGTCAAAATATCGGGCCATCCGCCGCTTGACCTCTTCCTGCCTGATGGTGGCCAAGTCCCGGAGTTCCTCCACCAGGTCCAAGGACAGCCTCTGTTCTGCATTATTACCCTCTAGCCACTCTTCATCCCCTTCGCTCGCAGCGGTCACCCGGGGGGTCTTTACCTCGAACTCTATGGGGAGAACGGCCTCGGACCCGTGGGAGAGCTTGAATGGAGTCTCCCCGGTGGCGGTGTTCGGAGTAGTCCTCATGGCCCAGAGGACGGAGGGTAGTTGTTCCACCCAACTTCCTCGTAGGTTTTCCACTTTCTTTTTTAGCAGGTTGACGATTATCTTGTTTGCCGCCTCCACTTGCCCATTGCTCCTCGGGTGGTGGACTGAGGCAAACCTGAGGTCAATGCCGAGCTGAGTGCAAAAGCCGACGAACTCTTCACTCGCAAACTGTGGCCCATTGTCCGTCACTATGGCTAGAGGGAGTCCATGTCTGCAGATTATTTCCCCCCACACAAAATTTCTTACCACCTGAGAGGTTACCTTGGCTAGCGCCTTCACCTCTACCCACTTGGAGAAGTAATCGATCATGACTAGCAGGAACTTCCTCTGACCGCTGGCTTGGGGAAAGGGGCCGACCAGGTCTAACCCCCATATGGCGAAGGGCCAGGGGGCCGTGATGGTCCGGAGCCTCTGAGCGGGGAGGAGTTGGAGCGGAGCATAGAGTTGGCACTTCTGACACTTTCTTGTGAACTCTGCTGCATCCTTGCTGAGAGTGGGCCAGAAGTAGCCTTGTCTCAACACCCTCCCTTCCAGGGTCCGACTCCCGGAGTGACTGCCGCACTCCCCGGAGTGGATTTCTTCCAGCACCCTCGGGACCTCCTTCTCGGAGACACAACGAGCCAGGAGTCCCGAGAGAGTCTTTCTATATAGGCCCCCTGCATGCAAAGAGTAATAGGCGGACTTATACCTGAAGCGCCTCTTGTCCACATCCTCTCCAGGGAACTGTCCGGAGGATAGGAAGGTGATGAGTGGATCCATCCACGAGGCCTGCTGATCCACTTCCATCGACTCTCCCTCCTCGATGGAGGGCCGGAAGAGTTCCGAAGTCGTTCCCCCCGCTCGAGGACCGAACTTGGCTAGGAGGTCCGCCTGGGTGCTCTCCTCCCTCGGCACATGTTTGATTGAGAAGGTGCGGAACTGCCCGATGACTCCCTTAACCTTCTCCAGGTACAGTAGGAGGGTTGGATCCTTTGCTTCAAACTCGCCTTTGATCTGGCATGCCACCACCATGGAGTCTGTGGAGACCTCCACGTCCTGCACACCCAGTTCCCGGGCCAGCCGAAGGCCCGCTATCACTGCTTCGTACTCCGCCTGGTTGTTGGTAATTGGAAAATGGATGTTCAAGGCTTGCTCAATCCGAGTCCCCTGAGGACTCACCAGGACTATTCCCCCCCCGAAGGAGTGTTTTCCCGACGCTCCGTCCACCAACATCTTCCATGCTTCCGGGGAAGGTGGCTCGTGCTCCTCCACTTCGGCCGCGTAGTCGGCCATGAAGTCTGCCACTGCTTGAGCCCTGACGGATGTCCTGGGTACGAAGGTGATATTGAACTCGCTTAATTCCACGGACCACTTTGCCAACCTTCCTGAGTGTTCCACCCCTTCCATGATTTTGCGGAGCGGATGGTCGGTCACCACTTTAATTGAATGGGCTTGAAAGTAAGGCCGGAGCCTCCGGGCCGATACCACCAAGGCGAAGGCTAACTTTTCTAGGATTTGGTATCGGAGTTCCGCCTTCTTCAGCACTCGACTAACATAGTAGATCGGGAACTGTTTCTTCCCCTCCTCTCGGATTAGCACGGAACTTACTGCCTCGGATCCTACCCCTAGGTATAGAGATAGGTCCTCTCCCGGTCTCGGTCCCTGGAGTAGAGGGGTTTTAGTGAGCTGTTCTTTCAGGGCTTGGAAGGCCCTCTCGCACTCCGGGGTCCATTCGAACTTCTTGTTTCCCCGCAGTACTTTGAAAAAAGGTGCACATTTCTCTCCCGCCTTGGAGAGGAATCTACTGAGCCCAGCCAATTTCCCTGTGAGGCTCTGGACCTCCTTCGGGTTCTTCGGCGACTCTAACTCCATTACCGCTTTAACTTTGTCCGGGTTGGGCTCCACTCCCGTGGGGGTGAGCAAATGGCCCAGGAACTTCCCTCGGCTTGCCCCGAAGACACACTTCAAGGGATTGAGCTTCATCTTGTACCGCCGCAGGGTCCCGAATGTCTCTTCGAGGTCTCGGAGGTGGGTCCCGAGGTCTCGGCTCTTAACCATGAGGTCGTCGACATAGACCTCTAAATTTCTTCCTTTCTGTTCGCGGAAGACCCTATCCATCATCCTTTGGTATGTTGCCCCGGCGTTCTTGAGCCCGAAGGGCATCATCTTATAGCAATAACATCCATCCCCCGTGATGAAGGAAACGTCCTTAATGTCCGGGGGATGCATGCGGATTTGATGGTAACCTGAAAAAGCATCTAAGAAGGACATTACAGTAAAACCGACGGCTGAGTCAACCAGCGCGTCGATTCTAGGCAAGGGGTAGCAATCTTTCGGGCATGCTTTATTAAGAAGTGAAAAATCGATACACATACGCCACTTACCTCCGCCCTTCTTTACCATAACGACGTTGGAGACCCAGCCTGGATACTGGATCTCCGATATAAATCCGGCCTGCAGGAGTTTGCCCACCTCCTCGCGGATGGGCCCTTCTAGCTTGTCTGCGACGGCTCTCCTCTTCTGGCGGATGGGACGGGCACCGGGGTCGAGGTTGAGGCGATGGCACGCCACATCTGCATCGATCCCGGGCATTTCGGCGGCGCTCCAAGCGAAGACGTCCACGTTCTGTTGCACGCAGGCTAGAATCTCCGCCTGATCTCCTGGGCTGAGTCCTCCGCTGACCCGGACTTTTTCCACCACCCCCAGCCGGGTGACGACCTCGAGCTCCACGACCTCGTCCACGGCCTCCAACCGGGACTGCTCCCCCCAAGCCTTCTCTTCCCCGGCACAAGTGGGAGCTTGAGTCTCTTCCTCGGCCTCCTTCCCTATCATCATCAGCCCTTCCGCCCTTTCCTCCTGGGCCTTCTCCTCTTCTTCCTTTCTCTCCGCCCGGGGTATCTCAGCCACCCCTTCCTGGGCATGAACTTCTCCTCCCTTCTTCTCTCCAGCCACCTCCAGACCTCCGACTTCGGCTACCTCTTCCATCACCTTGTCCCACTCCTCGGCCTCTCCCATCCAGGAGATGGTGTTGACAGCCGTCACGTAGCACTGTCTTGCCACCTTGGGATCCCCCCTGACCCGCACCTGGACCCCTCCGTCGTTGAACTTGAGGCACTGATGGAAAGTGGAAGGGACGCAACGGAATGCGCTGATGAGTGGCCGTCCGAAGATGGCGCTGTAACTGCTCGGGGCGTCCACTATGACGAAGCGACAGTTCCGAGACTGCCCACCCAGGGTCACATGGAGCCCCACCCCTCCTTCTACTTCCTTCCTCTCCCCCAAAAATCCGAACAGAGGGCCATCCGAGGCCAACACCCTTCTGGGCTCCACCTCCATTTTGTCGAATGCTTTCTTGAAGATGACATTGACCGAACTCCCATTGTCCACTAGGATTCGGGAGACGGTGAAGTTCTCGATCGCCGTCTGGATGACCAGCGCGTCGCAGAACGGGTCTTCGTAGCTCGGCATGTCCTTTTGGGTGAAAATAATTTTTTCGGTCGGGGGTGGAGCGGTGGATGTTGACGCTACGCTCCGGCGGTAGATGGTATGGAGGCTAGCCTTGCGGGTTGCCTCCACCCCTACCCCCCCATGGATCACTCCGATCCCTCCTCTATTCCCCAGATCTGCTCTATCCTCACATCTTTCCTCCTCCTCCTCCCGAGGTTCCACCTCCACGATTCTTAATGGCTGCTGCGGTGGCGGCGCGGGTGCTCGACCCCTCTTCACCTCCAGGAACTCCGGACAGGTGTCCGTGGAGTGGCCTTCCACATCGTGGAAGATGCAGTAGGGCACCGCCGTTTCCCTGGCCTCGGCCTCCGCCACCCTATTTCTCCTTCTCCTAGCGGCCGCCGTTTCCGCTTCTCCTCCCCTCCCTCTTCCTCTCCCCCGGCCAATCGCCATGGCCTGTTGAGGTGGGGGAGGTAGCTGCACCGGGCCTTGCCTCCACCCCAACTGGGGGGGCCTCCACTGACCCTCGAAACGGTTACCCCTTCCTGGGCCGTAACCCCTTCCCTGCCCCTGCATTCCTCCACCTTGCGGCCTCCATCCCCCTTCCGGGGCCCGGGGCTCTTCCCTTCTTCTGACCTCTTGCTGCCTCAACTCCGGCTCACTGAGCTTTGCAAGCCTCTTGGTGAGCTCGGGGTTAGCTTCTTCGCTCGCTACTTCCTCCGCCACCCTCTCCATCAACTCCTCATAGGAGACGGGGGCCTTCCTCTTCAACGCCATCTTGAAGAAACTTTCCTTCAACCCGACCGTGAAAGCAAGTTGAAGTGCAAACCCAGGCACCTCCTGAGTGAGCTGCACTTCCTCTTGGAACCGATCCGCATACTGAGCCAACGTCTCCCGGGACTCCTGCTTCACCGCAAAAAGAGAGTCAGCGTCCTTCTTCCTCCTCTTTGAAGTCGAAAACCTTAACAGAAAACTTCGGCGCAGGTCCTCGAACGCGTAGATAGAGCCTGCCGGAAGCGAATGAAACCAGTCCCTGGCCTTCTCCTTGAGAGTGACGGCGAAGAGCCGACACTTGAAGGCATCGGACATCGGCCTAATGGAGACCGAGTCCTCGAAAGACTGCAGATGCTGAACTGGGTCATCTCTGCCATTGTAGTACACTCTATCCCATTCTCCGAATCCCGCCGGAACGGGCGCAGACAACACTAACTCGCAGAAGGGGCTTCCCCCTCCTACCATCTTCTCTCGCTCGGCTCGCGGACCCAGCTCGCTCGCCAAGCTCGGGATCGCACTCGCGAGGGCGACGCTCGCCTGAACCACCCCGGCTGTCGTCGCGTTTTCCTGGCGTGCGCTCGCCTGTGTCGTGCTCGCTGGGGCAGAGCTCGCCGGCACCGAATTCGCCGGCGCGGAGCTTGCTAACACCGGGCTCGTCGGACTGGCGAACAACACTCGCCCTTCCCTGTCATGTCCTGGTTCAATGGCAACTTCTTTTCCAGCCCTTCCTCCTGGTGCCTTCTCGCCGACTGTTGTTGGGGGAGTGGTCGCCTGAGGTGCCGGGGTCGCGAATTCGCTCCGCAGAGCCGTGACCGTGAACCCCAAAGTGTCGAGCACCTCCTTCCTGAAGTCCGCGAACATCCTAGCCATGGCCTCCTGAGGAGTCTCGCCGAACTCCTCGCCCTGCTCTTCATCTCCAGCCATAACTCTTCTCTGGGACTTTCTTGAACCAGCCGCGCTCCACGCTCACCGCACCAAAATGTTGAAACCGATTTCTCGGTCTCGAGTGGAGCTCGGGGCCCTCACCGAAATGAGGGGCAGCTAGCCCTTACCGGTCCCTCGGGAGAGGTAAGGTTGATGACTCGAGCCAAGAACGAAGACCCTAGTCTCAGCGAGGAGGTCCCTCCACTAACCCGGAAGATCGTTGAGCGCTTCCCCTCCCAAGCCAAAGCTAAGACTCGGGCACCTTGGAGAGCTAGAGAGCTCAAACCAAAGCGACCTAGGAAGAGAAGAGCTCAAAAATAATGAACCGGTCTCCTTCCAAGGTGCCCTTTGAGGTCTATTTATAGATTTTAGTTTTGTGGCCTGTCAATAACCAAATCCCGCTGTCCATTCTCACTATCCGCACACCGGATTGGTCTGCTAACAGCCAAACTCCGCTGTTCGGAGAGGCTAAACGCAGACCACCGGGGGCCTCTTGGTAGAAATCCCTTCCTGGACTTTTACGGGGCGAGCCAGCCCGCTTCGCGACCTCCCTCGCGAGTGGAGCTCGCGAGCCTCTGGGTCAGCGAATCCCAGAGGTATTATCGACACATTACATGGCTCGCTCGCCTGCACCACCTCGGCGAGTCCCAGGATGGCTATCCGCTCTCACTCTAGGCGGGCTCGCCTAGCGAACTCCTTCCTCAACTGGTTGGGCTCGCCAATTGCGACCCGGCCAAGCCCCAAAGTGGCTATCCGCACCCCAAAATGGCTAACTGCACCCCAAAATGGCTAACTGTACCCCAGGTGGGTCTGCTAACAACCAAGCTCCGCTGCTTGAGACCGTTACGATCGGAGCTCTCGCCTGCCTTCTCGCGGATCCTGTCCGCGACCCCTCCTCGCGGGGGTTGCGTTGCGAGAACCCCGCTGAAGGAGCTCTCGCGAGCTCTCTCGCGAGTGCCGCCAGCGGCATCCCCTTTGGAGGGTTGCCTTGCGAGGACCGCGCCAGCCCATGGTGGTGGTCTGCTGAGGTCTCGTCGGCTGGGGGTTGATCTTAGCGAGGTCTGGATCTCGCCACTCCCGTCTCGCTTGATTTCTTTATCCGGCGAATATCGGGGTTGTACAATTCTGGACTGATCTTTAGGTTACACGCCCTTGGTCACGGGCGTGACCGAGGGCGTGACATGCCATTTTTCCCGATTTGTCCCAAAATTCTGCAAATATTGAAATTAAGCTAAGTTAGAATCAAAATTACAAAAAGAACTACTTATAACCTAAAATTATCATAAAAAGGAAAAATCATATTAAATATTTACAAAATTTTCTATTAAAAAGTTAAAAAAATACTACTTATCAAATACCCCCATACTTGAGGTTTTGCTATTCCAGAGCAAAAGTGTGAGGCATAATTTATAAGACATCCTTAAAAAAAATTTTAATTTAAAACTAAAATTTCATTTAACCAAAAGTTAAGTTAAGAATAAATTCAAGGGGGAGTTAAGTCCTAGATTATGATGATGATTTGAAAAGAGGGAAAATGTTTAGGCAAGAACTTCTCAAGAAAATTAAGTAGTTTGACAAAATTGTAGAAATTATAAAACTAAATTAAATTAAAATTATAATAACTCTATCTTAAAAGAATCTTAAGGAAAAGTAAATTACTAAATATTGCTCTCTCCATAATTTTCAACTAAAACTAGAACAATGATAATTGGCTAAGGGGGATTTCATAAAATTTGGCGTAAGAAGAGAAATTTTTGAATGAAGGAAATGGAATTTATCATGAAATTTCTTTTTTTTTTCTTTCTTTCTCTTTTTTTTCTCTTCTAATAAAAACCCAAAATGTATATGGTTTAGGAGTAATGAATTTTATCCTCTTACTCCATGCCATATAATCTTTTCAAATATTTTGGGTGCATATGTTTTAGGGAATAATGAATTTTATCCTCTTATTCCCATGACATATGATCTTTTAATACATTTTTTTTATGCCATCAAAGGGGGTATGGTAGGGGAAAATAAATCTAGCTAGCTTTAAATCATATTGAGAGCAAATTCTAGTAAAATTAAAATTCCTAAGATCTAAGAAGTTAGAAGAAAATATAATTGAAATCTAAAGAGGTTTAGGAAATTTACTACAAAATGAAGCCATTTAAAAATAAAAAGAGAAGTCATGCTAACAAAATTTTCTAATCAATTTAAAATCATAAGATGATTCTTAAATCAAGATTACCTCAAATTTAAAATTAACAAACTATGATAAGCAAAATTTTAGCCAATTAAAAACTTAAACATGCTTATAAACATTCTCAACTAGATTTCTAAGAAATCACAAAAACAACAAGGAGGGATATAAGAATTTTTGGAATTTTTGATATTATCTTTTTTTTTTTGAATTTTTTGATATTATCTTTTTTTTTTTAGAATTTTTGACATTAAAAACTATTTACAAAGAAAGGAAAATAGCTTTAAAACTTAACAATTTTTGCAAGTCTTGGACTTCCCAAGGGCTACCCGGTGAAGGGTTCGCAAGGTACTAGGAGGTGTGATGGGATGAAATCCCAAACGTCCCTTTCCAAGATTTAAATTTTCGATTTTTTAATTTTTTTTTTGAGTTTTTGGATTTTACAAGTGCTTAAATAAAGGAAATCATAGAAACAAAATTAAAATTTTCTTTTTGTTATTTTTTTTTTGAAAATTTTCTTTTTAAAACTATTTACAAATATTTACAAAGGGCTATTTACACCCCCATACTTAAAGTTAAACATTGTCCCCAATGTTTAAAAATAAGTATGAAGTAAGAAAAGGTAAAAAGAAATGCAAAAACGAAAGAAGAGAAGGAAAAAGGGCTTCCCTGATTTTTTTTTTGAAGCTTTTGTGGGGAAGCCGCGATTACCTGCAAAAGTTGTTAAAGAAGAAAAGAAAAGACAAGAGAAAATAACAAAAGATAACTTTGGGGTGCCTCCCAAAAGCGCTTTGTTTAAGGTCACGTAGCTTGACCCACTTGCCGATCATATTATTGGTTGAAATACAATCGAATCACTCTTTTCATTAGTTAATTCTCCCGGAAGATATAATTTAAGTCGGTGGCCGTTTACTTTGAAGGTACCTTTTTCCGGGTGGGAAATTAAAATTGTCCCATAGGACCAAACCTCTTTAACAATAAAGGGTCCGGACCATCGAAATTTTAGTTTTCCCAGAAAAAGGCGAAGGCGGGAATTATAAAGGAGGACGAGATCGCCCGGCGAAAAAGTTTTTGGAAATTTTATATGCTTATCGTGATAAAACTTCGTTCGCTCCTTATATAATTTAGTGCTCTCATACGCATTCGCTCGCCACTCATCTAATTCGTTCATTTGGAATTTTCTTTGTTCTCCCGCTAGAGTGGAATCGAGGTTTAAAAATTTAAGCGCCCAAAATGCGCGGTGTTCTAATTCGACCGGAAGGTGGCAAGCCTTGCCATAAACCATTCGATACGGTATACAACCGATAGCGGTCTTGTACGCCGTTCGATAGGCCCATAACGCGTCATCGAGCTTTATTGCCCAATCCTTCCGATTGATAGAAACTGTTTTTTCTAAAATCCGTTTTAATTCTCGATTAACAACTTCGACTTGGCCGCTCGTTTGTGGGTGATATGCGGTGGATAATTTGTGTGTGACACCATATTTTGCTAAGATTTTTGTGAATTGAGTATTGCAAAAATGGGTGCCCCGATCACTCACAATAGCGCGCGGCGTGCCAAATCGAGAAAATAATTTTTTTAAGAAATTAACGACGACTCGCGCATCATTGGTGGGGATAGCTTGCGCTTCCGCCCACCTTGATACGTAGTCGACCGCCACTAGAATATATTTATTTGAAAAAGATGGAGGGAGAGGACCAACAAAATCGATACCCCAAAGGTCGAAAATTTCGCATTCTAAGAAAATGTTTTGGGGCATCTCATCCCGGCGAGAGATGTTCCCCGACCGCTGGCAACTGTCGCAGATACTCACAAGGGTGTGAACATCTTTGAAGAGCGTGGGCCAATAAAAGCCCGCCTCCAACGCCTTCCTCGCAGTTCGGTTCGAATGATAATGACCACCGGTGGGTCCCTCATGACAATGACGTAAAATTTTAAGGCCTTCCTCACTTGAAACACATCTTCTCACAATCTGGTCTGCGCATACTCGGAATAAAAAGGGGTCCTCCCAAAAGTAATTCTTTAAATCAGAAAAAAATTTCTTCTTTAGCTGACTCGATAATTCTTTTGGCAGGACCCAGGCTACTAAATAGTTAGCCAAATCCGCAAACCATGGGGTAGAAGATGAATTAAAATTTTCGAGAGCTAGGAGGCGCTCTTCGGGAAATTTATCGTTGATGTCGGCCTCTATTAATGCTTCCGAGGAGGGATTTTCTAAACGAGAAAGGTGATCGGCCGCCAAGTTTTCGGCTCCTCTTTTGTCCCGGATCTCTAAGTCAAACTCCTGCAAGAGGAGGATCCATCGCAAAAGACGAGGATTGGCGTCCGATTTGCTTAAAAGATACCTAAGTGCGGAGTGATCCATGAAGACGATAACTTTCGAGAGGGTGATATACGACCTAAACTTATCGAAGGAGAAAACGATTGCTAGAATTTCCTTCTCGGTCGTGGTGTAATTTGCTTGTGCCGACGTGAGTGTTTTGCTCGCATAATAGATAGGGTGGAAATACTTACTCACCCGTTGGCCTAAAACGGCACCAACCGCAATGTCACTCGCGTCGCACATGATTTCAAAAGGGAGCGACCAATCCGACGCGACTAGAATCGGGGAGTTTATAAGTTTTTCTTTGATAAGTTTAAAGGCCAAATGACATTCATCGCTAAAAATAAACGAGGATTCCTTTTCAAGAAGATGGGTTAACGGCTTTGTGATTTTGGAAAAATTTTGTATAAAGCGCCGATAGAACCCCGCGTGGCCTAGGAAACTCCTAATAGCTTTTACGTTTGTGGGAGGGGGAAGTTTTTCAATTACTTCAATCTTGGCCCTATCGACCTCGATCCCCTTGCCCGAAATTTTATGGCCAAGGACTAGTCCTTCCTTGACCATAAAATGGCATTTTTCCCAATTAAGCGCTAAATTCGTTTCCTCACATCGCTACAACACGCGCTCGAGATTTTTTAAACAGTTTTCAAATGAACTCCCGTACACGGAAAAATCGTCCATAAATACTTCCATCACCTCCTCCACTAACTCGTCAAAAATTGCCAGCATACATCTTTGGAATGTAGCTGGCGCGTTACAAAGACCAAATGGCATCCTTCGATAAGCGAAGGTGCCAAAGGGACAAGTGAAAGTGGTTTTCTCTTGGTCGTCGGGCGAAATCGGAATTTGGAAGTATCCCGACAAACCATCTAGAAAACAGTAGTAGGAGTGACCCGAAAGACGTTCTAAAATTTGGTCGATAAATGGTAGAGGGAAGTGATCCTTACGGGTGGCATCATTTAATTTCCGATAGTCGATGCACATCCGCCAACCCGTAACAGTACGGGTTGGGATCAATTCGTTATTTTCGTTCGCAACTACCGTGACACCACCTTTCTTTGGCACGACTTGTACTGGGCTAACCCAAGTACTGTCCGATATCGGGTAGATGATTCCCGCGTCCAGAAGTTTTATAACTTCGGTCTTAATGACTTCTTTCATGTTAGGGTTTAGTCGTCGTTGAGGCTGGACTGAAGTTCGGGAATTATCTTTGAGAAATATTTTATGAGTGCAGAAAGATGGGTTTATACCCTTAATGTCCGATAATTGCCACGCAATTGCGTGGCGGTGCTTTCTTAAGACTATAGTCAACTCAGAAATTTCTGAGTTGCTAAGATCGGATGAAATGATGACGGGTAGCTTAGACTCTTTTTCCAAAAAACAAGTATTTAAGGTGAGGGGGGAGTTGTTTCAACTCCAATACGGGTGGTTCTTCATAAGAAGTCTTGATTTTTAATTTTTCTAAAAATAATGGTTCGGGTGGTGTGGGGTGAGAAACTTCTTCTTCATCACAAAAGAGCTCTACGGGCTCGGAATCACTACTCGCCGATGAAACTAACTCGAGGGATGAATCGAACTCACAACACTCTTCTAAGTAAAAACATGAATCGTCATTTTCTAGCGTGTTCCGCATCGAGGAATTTATGCCGAAAGTAACTTCATTGTCTCCAACCCGTAGGAGGAGCTTTCCGTTAATTACGTCGATAATAGCGCGGGAGGTGGCAAGGAAGGGGCGGCCGAGTATGAGGGGTACTTCGGCATCCTCTTCGATGTCAAGAATGACAAAATCCACTGGGAAGATGAATTTGTCAACCTTGACGAGCACGTCCTCCACTATTCCTATCAGATATTTTAAAGAACGATCCGCTAATTGGATACTCATTCGAGTGGGCCTTGGATTTCCTAGACCTAGCTTTTTGAACAAAGAAAACGGCATAAGGTTGATGCTTGCTACAAGATCCGCTAAGGCGTGTTTTACTAACGAATTGCCAAAAAGACATGGGATGGAAAACCGTCCCGGGTCATTTGCTTTTTTCGGCAATTTGTTGAGTACAACCGCGGAGCATTCTGCTTTTAAAGAAATATGCGAAATATCTTCTAACTTTTTCTTATTGGAGAGCAACTCCTTAAGATATTTCACATATTTAGGCATTTGTGAGATAGCCTCGCAGAAAGGTACATTAATATGGATTTGTTTTAAAACATCTAAAAACTTTTTATAATTTTTTTCGGCGCTTTCATTTTTAAATTTCGATGGATACGGAATATTAGAAGTAGGAGCGCGCGGATTTAAAATAGAAGTGTGCGGAGCTATCGTAGCGGGCAAATTCGAAGATGAATTAAAAGTAGGAGGAGGAGAGGAAATTACCTTGGGTTCGTCCTGTTTTTGAACCACCTCCTTCCCGCTTCGGAGTGTAATAGCGTGCGCGCTCTCCTTTGGATTTTGCTCGGTGTTCCCCGGTAGTGCTCCTTGTTGACGCTCAGAAATCATCTTTGCGAGCTGGGCCACTTGATTCTCTAAATTTTTGATCAATCCGGTAAGGTTCCGGATGTTCGTTTCATTTGTAGCAACATATTTTGCAAAAACCTCTTCAATCGGAGAGAGTTTTTGCTGTTGCGGTGGAAAACCGGGTGGATTATAATTTTAAGAAATCAAATTTGGAGGCGGAGTTAAGTTAAGAAGTTGATTAGGGGGAGGTTGATTTAAATTCATAGGACGCTGAGCATTTCCTTGGTTGCTCCATGAGAAATTCGGATGATTCCTATAACCCGCATTGTAGGTGTTATTATACGGAGCGGTGTTCGGGTTATAGGAAGGCCGAGGTGGATTTCCCAAGTAGTCAACATGTTCTTCAATTAAAACGTTATTAGCCCAAGGAGGAGTGGCGGAGGAAGCAGACATCTCCGCCACTTGCTTTGTTAAGCGCTCAACTTGTAAAGCTAAATTTGCGTTTGCGTCTATTTCAAAAATTCCGGCCGGCTTATTAGGCCGCGCTCGGGGCATGTTCCATTGGTACGCATTTGTGGCCATCTCTTCGAAAAGCTCTTGAGCGGCGATCAGGGTTTTATTATTTAATGTCCCCCCGACGGCCGCATCAATCATTTGCATCGTTTGGAGATTTAAGCCATTATAAAATATTTGCACTTGTTGCCAAGTGGCAAGTGCGTGGTGAGGGCATCGACGCAAAAGCTCCTTGAAGCGCTCCCATGTGTCATAGAGAGTCTCCGAGTCGATTTGCATGAACGATGCAATATCCGTGCGCAATTTAGCGGTCTTTGAAGGCGGGAAATATTTATTAAGAAATTTTTCCGCCATTTCGGCCCATGTAGTGATGGATCCCCTAGGTAGGGAGCCCAGCCACTTGTTGGCCTTAGACCGCAAAGAAAAAGGAAAAAGACGTAATCGAATGGCGTCATCGGTGACGCCATTGATCTTAAAAGTGTCGCAAATTTCAAGAAAGTAAGAGATATGTGAATTTGGATCCTCGTCCGGTTGACCATCAAAGGTCACCGATTGTTGCACCATTTGTATGATGCTGGACTTGATCTCAAAATTATTGTTCGCCACCGTGGGGCGAACAATACTCGATTGTGTGCCTTCCAAATTCGGCCGCGCATAATAGGACATGGTCCGTTGCGCGTCCTCATTAGGATTTGGCTCGTTAAGATTAGGAGGATTAAGATTATGATCCATATTTGCTGCGTTAGTGTCCCCGATCGACTCTTCGGATTCTATTTGATTTCCCTGATCACGAGAACGGCGGTGCCTCAAAAGGGTTCGCTCGATCTCCGGATCAAAAGGAAGAATCGAAGTGCTACCTCGGGTCATACACTAAAAAGAGAAGAAAGGAAGAAGAAAAACTAATTTTTTTTCTTTTTGAAATTTAGAAAAAGCAAAGTAAAATAAAAAAAAGCATGATAAATTAATAGCTATCCTCTTTTCAAAATATCTACGCAAAGTCCCCGGCAACGACGCCAAGAACTTGATATAGATTTCTCGGTTTTGAAATTTAGTGAAAGATTGAGATTTTCTCCAAAACTATATCCGATAAAGGCAAGTGTACCTTATCGTCTATAGTATAAGATATTTGGAAATACCAAGGTCGTATTCCACGGGGCGCGTTGATTACTTCTACTTCGAGGAAAATCACTATTATCTTATCTAATGATATTTTGGAGGTTTTGATTACTTAGTTAAAAAGAGACATTTTGCAAACTTAGTGAATGATTAAAACGATAATAAAAAGACTTAATGCTCAACATAGTGGAGGGGAAAAAGGAGAGAAAACTTATCGTTGCATGAAAGGAGAAGTACTTAAGGAGAAAGAGCAAATGAAAGAGAGCAAGCTAATTTTTATTGAAAATCAAAACTATTACAATCTTAAAGAGAGATTACAAAGCTAGGAAAATGAAGATTACAAGATTAAAAAGAGCTAGTACATGAAAGTTAAACTAAAACATTGCATGAATTGAAAAGGAAGACATGAAAGCTTAAAGACATGAACAATTGCATTGAAGAACTCACTAACAGCTCTAGCAGCACCTCCCCCACTCCAAAATTCTGAACCCTGGACTCAAGGAGAACCTCTGAATTTATTGGAAAAAATTTCAGATTACACGCCCTTGGTCACGGGCGTGACCAAGGGCGTGACTGCACTATTCACATCGGATCCGACAGCGGCGTGGGCTTTCTGGACGGCGCGGCGAGAAATGACATGTCACGGGCGTGACATGTCGGGTCACGGCCGTGACTTTGGACGGCTGCATTAAATGCGGCGTGGGCTGGAATTCGGCGTGGTGGCGAAGCAGAGATCACGCTGGAAAGTCATGGTCGTGACATGTGGGTCACGGGCGTGACTTAGGTTGACTTCTCGACAGCATCTCCACGTCTCGACGACGGCTCCACGTGGAAGATTCTAAGTTTACACGCCCTTGGTCACGGGCGTGACTTTGGGTCACGGGCGTGACCTGGGGCGTGACTTGGTGTGGGCTAGCTCAGACAGCGCGACATCATTCTGGACTGATCTTTAGGTTACACGCCCTTGGTCACGGGCGTGACCGAGGGCGTGACATGCCATTTTTCCCGATTTGTCCCAAAATTCTGCAAATATTGAAATTAAGCTAAGTTAGAATCAAAATTACAAAAAGAACTACTTATAACCTAAAATTATCATAAAAAGGAAAAATCATATTAAATATTTACAAAATTTTCTATTAAAAAGTTAAAAAAATATTACTTATCAGTCATATATAAAGAAACATCTCGACGATATCGTCTAGAAGAAGCAATATCGTTGAGATATCAAGTAAAGTCTTGAAGAAGGAAGTATGTCAATGATATCGTCGTAAAGATTACATATTGTCGACATGATCAACATGATATCGGCTTGAAGGAATTTTATCATCTTGACAGTTGCAGAGCTGCATGTAATGCGCAGACTTTCTTGGAAATTGGTATTCAGGAAATGTGCACGCCGCCTATCTTGGGCACCGATCAAGGAACAATTAATTATATATCTTATGCAGAATATAGTCGTTTACACAACATTAAAGAAGAATATTATTTATTTCGAAATAATGCAAGTTCCAAAATGGGAAAGCATTTATGGCATTTTATTCTGCCATTTCAGTATACATTCTCTGGTGGTCTAATCTATTAAGGAATGAATGATTAAGGATCTTTATGCATAAGTGCAGAGGAAGGTAAATAGATTTTAAATTTTTGAAATCAAGACAACTGATAATTCTCACTCTCACACTTGATCAAAAAGAAGAAAAGTTCTATACAAGAAAATCTTCAGTTAGTTGTGCTGTGAAGGCTATAAGAAGGAATCTTCTTCTATCTATGCAAGAAGCTGAACCTAATATATTCAGAAGAAGATTCAAGAAGGCTTGGGGTGATTCAAAACTCACTAAGCCTACATCTGTAACAAGAAGAAGAAGGAGATCTAACTGTGAAAAGCTTTATCTTTGAAGTCTTCTCTTCTTCAACAGCAAAAAAAACATTTTTCATCATGTAGGGTTCTTTGTGAACCTGAGCTTGTAGGATCTTGTAAACATATTTGAGTTGGTAGGGTTCTTTGTGAGCCTGAGTCCCGTAGGGTACTTTATGAGCCTGAGTGTAAGATTTTCTGTGTGAGGGCTGAGGTAGGATCCTTTATGATATAAGTTGTGAGATCTGCTATATAGTGAAAAAGATCTGAGATTTGGAGAAGTTGCCTAGTCTAGCACATTGCTAGATAGGTGGGAGGGACAGTGGTCTATCTCTTGACACATTGTCTTGAAGGAAACCACTATAAATCTGTTTGTATTTTTTGTGTTGCTTCTATGCTTTGTTGAATAATTTTAAAGTAGCAAATAACCTTGAAAACACCTAATCACCCCCTCTAGGTGTAGATTGAATCAAACCCATATCTTTCAAATGGTATCAGAGCTAGGTTGAGTTCAAAAGCCTAACAGCCTAGAACAAGATCTCCAAAATATTTTGGGTTATTAGCAATCTATGGCTGGTGAACATCAGAAGGAGATGAGTTCATTGAAGTTGCCATTCTGGACCAAAGAGAATTTTGCCATATGGAAGAAAAGGATCAAACTTTACATGGAAGATTCTGATCCTAGAATCTATATGGTTGTAGAAGAGCGACCTTATGTTTCCATGACAATCCCTACGGACCCAACAACTGTCCCTGTCCTTAAGACTTTGTCTTAGTTCACCAAGGATGAAGTAGCCTTGGTTACCATAGACAAAAATGCTAAGAATATCATTGTCAATGCAATTGATGACTCCACATTTCAGAACCTAATTCACTACAAAACATCAAAGGAAATGTAGTAGTAGTCATTAGTTGTATACATGGAAGGAACAGAAGAAGTTAAGGATGACAGAAAATCCATTCTGAATCAGGAATATGAATCTTTCAGGCAAGACAAGAAAGATGGCATAGCTACATGCTATGAAAAATTCTTCAGAATTGTTAATGTACTCAGAACTTATGAAATAGAGTTCACAAATTATGAGCTAAATGATAAGTTTCTGAGATCCCTAAACAAAGAATGGGATATGAAGCTCTGTGCCATCAGAGAAGTTGGCAATCTGGGAAACATGGAGCCTCAACAACTGCATGGAAAACTCTTAACATATGAGCTGCAAATGAACACTAGAAGATCTGAAGAGGAGAACTCCAAGGTCTCCGGTAGAGAAAGAACACTGGCCTTCAAAGCTGAAACTTCAAGAAAGCACAAAGTTGTGGAACCTGCTTGCTTCTTAGAAGTGAGATCATCATCAACTCCAGTTCCGATCTTTCTGATGAAGAACTCTCCCTGTCCACAAGGCAGTTCAAAAAGCTGCTAAGAAATAGAAGACGAGGGAGTATAAGACATGAAGCTTCTCCTTTTAGATCAAGAAGAGAATATAAGTCTGGAAACAGACACAAATGAGAAAGGTATGACACTAAATATAACAAACATACTTCTTCTAATATTATTTATTACAGCTGCAAGAAGCCTGGACACATCATAGTTGAGTGTCCACTCAAGAAAAAGGAAAAGAGTGAAGAAAGAAGCACTCAAAGAGCAAGAAGATGGAGAAGAGCTTTGTAGCTAAGAATGTCAGAACCCTCAGTGATAGTGACACTGAGTCATCATCATCAGAATCTGCAGCCAGATAACAACAATGGCATTTTCAGATGAAGGAAGTTGCGATGAATCTCATCACAACCAGGAATGTCCAAAAACTACCAAGACTCCTGTGTGGTACTTGGACAGCGGGTGTTCTAGGCATATGACTGGAACAAGAAGCCTATTGAAGGAGTTTACACCTATGGAAGATGGACCCAAAGTCAAATTTGGAGGATCTGACAGAGGTGTAGTCAAGGGCTATGGTAAGATCACTAATAGTAGTATCACTATCACAAGAGTAGCTTATGTTGAAGGGTTACAACATAATCTTATAAGCATAAGTCAACTATGTAACTTGGGATATGATGTTTCTTTCCACAAGGATAAGTGCTTGATCAAGGATTCTAAGAATGAATCTATCCTAACAGACACTAGGAGTGACAATATTTATTGTTTAGATTTCATTTGTATTATAAAGAATGAACATGTATGTCTTGCAGCAAATGATGGAATGTCTGCTTGTGTGAAGTGGCATAAGGGACTAGCCCACATTAACTACAAGTCACTCAAGAAATTAATGACATACAACTTGGTAAGGGATGCTCCTAAGTTGGATTGTTTAGAGATGAGTCCTTATCATGCATGCCAAATGGTCAAGAAAACAAGAACTTCATTCAAGAGCATACAGGACAAAGAAAACACTAGGTGCTTATACATATTGCACATGAACTTATTTGGTCCTATGACAGTACACAACCTAGGAGTAATGACTTATACACTAGTTATTGTTGATGAACACTCTAGATTTGCCTGGACGTTCTTTTTAAAACACAAATCTGATACCCTAAGTACATTAAAGAATTTTGTCAAACAAATTCAGAATGAAATTAACAGTTCAGTGGTAAAAATTAGAAGTGATCATGGAACTGAATTTCATTCTGGGTCAATGACCAAATTTTTTGAAGAAGAAGGTATCTTAGAAGAGTTTTCTTCTCCCAGAACTCCCCATCAGAATGAGGTGGTTGAGAGGAAAAATAGAACACTTATTGAAGTTGGTAGGACCATGCTAAGTGACTTCTCACTCCCAGAATATATATGGTCTGAGGCAGTCAATACTGTATGTCATGTACAAAATAGAGCACTCATCAATAAGAACCATAATAAGACTCCTTATGAGCTGATTAAGGGCAAGAGGCCAACACTAGCTTATTTCAAAATATTTGGAAGTTAATATTATGTGCTGAAAAATAATAAGCACTACATTACCAAGTTCTCTGCAAAGAGCTATGAAGGTGTCTTTGTAGGATATAACAAGCATAATAAAGCCTACAGAGTCTTTAATAATAATGCCCTTACAATTGAAGAATCTATTCATATAGTCTTTGGTGAGAGCAACATGCTGCATAATTCTCCATCTAGTTCATGAAGTGTGTAACGACCCAGAAGCCGACGTCCGATTGGGACAACGTCCACCGATTTAGCCAGGGCTGCAGCTCAATTGGTGATGAGAAGTGAAAGAACTATATTGTTAAGCGTGCTCGGGCTGGAGTAGTACTGGGATGGGTGACCTCCTGGGAAGGTCCCGTAGAGGCGCTTAACTGGATCACTTCTCACCAAAGGGAGGTTGTGGCCACCAACAACCCGCCTGTGGGCTGAAGAGGGGTTGGGGTGCTTGGGCTGCAGCCCGGTAACGGTCGCCGGGCGAGGTAGTCGGTGGACGTTGTACCGATGGTAAGTCCAGGGCCTTGAGACGTTACATAAAAAAAACCGCCCCCATACCAGATCGGTGAAGTGTTAGCTCCTTGGTGCACCGTAAGATGCTGAGATGGTTAGATTAGTCGCTGAAGCAATCTTCGCGATGATCAATAACCAAGCTGGACGGCTTGCACAACCTACTACTCCTACTTCAGAGGTGGCCCCAGTGCCTGTTACTGCAGTGGAGCTGAGAGCGAAACTTGGTGTAGAGCCCAGGGTAGAACCGAGAGTGGAACATATAGCTACGGGGCGAGCGCGCGACCAACAATTGAAGCACTTTCTAAGCTTCAACCCTCCAACCATCCTTGTGACCGAGTCCCCAATAGAGGATGGGGATTGGTTAGCGATAGAAAAGAAGACTTTAAGGGCAACAACAACTGAAGATGCGATCAAAGTCACCTTAGCCACTTTCCTTCTGAATGGAGAGGAAGGGCTTTGGTGGGATGAACTGGAAGCGCACAAGTTGGCCGGTAGAGTTATTACCGAGGCCTCGATTGCAGAGTTCATAGGTTTGTTTCTCTAGAGGTTTATTCCCTCTGCCCAGCGCATTGCGTTGCAAAACCAGTTTCGGCGGTTAACTCAAGGCGATCATTCGGTTGATGACTACATGCATGAGTTCACAAGACTGAGTCGCTATGCGGGATCTTTGGTAGAAGAGGAGTAAACTAAGACGAATAAATTCTATGAAGGTATCTTCCGCCATTGACGGAGCTCCGAAGCTCCGAATTGCGAGCTGTTTACAGATCCACGGAGAGCAGCCCGGTGCGGTCCTTTCCATCCGACTGAAATCTTGGATTCTCATGGTGCCAAAGAAAACGACAAGGGTAACGATCTTCTACTTGGACAAGTGAAGTCCTCCTTTTTATTGGCATGATTGCATGGAAAACACCCCACCGATTGGTGGAGAAAGGGAAGTTTTCTAGCGGGTTGATCTTTTTAATCCCCTTTGGTTACTTGAATATAGCATCCAGAATCGTAGTAAGGATATAGGCATCGTGTGTGAAACCCATCCGTATAGGATGGTCTGGATTAGTGATGGCTATGTTGTTGATTATGCCGGAGAAGACTCCGTCATTTGGATGCCCTATTTTCGGGTTCTGTGTACTGTAGGGTACGACAGGGAGTCCTGCAGTTAACCTCCAGGAAATACCCGAAGTTGTGGGCGGATTCGATGATCTGTCACTACCGCCTAGCGCTAGGGCTAGCGCCGGCGGTAGCTCCCAGGGAGCTGTTTGTTGAGGTGTGAAGCCTCCTTTCGTTGCTCAGGCTGAGGTGAAACCGTACCCGCGCAGGACGATTGATGTCGACGAATTGAGCACGGGCAAAGCTGATCCAAACCCGCCCCCATACCGGATCGGTGAAGTGGTAGCTCCTCGGTGCACCGTAAGATGTTGGGAATGGTCCGTAAGGCAAGGTAGTCTTGACGGTCAAAGCTCATGCGAACTCTTTGTATAAGGAGTTGTTAGGTGTGGCTCGGAGAGTACACCGTGAGAGTGCCTTGAGAGCACGAAATACGTGGTCGTGCATGCCAACGTTGGTGTTGATTACTTATACATGTGGTGCTTGAATGCACTTTGACAATCTATGCCTATAATGTATGCCTGCAGGGATGGAGTACCACCACCCCGTCTATAGGGTGGGGTTGTTATAAAATTTGGTCAGCTTTAGCTGACCGGTTACTTGTTGCCACGTTTTAGTGGATCGTTGTTGCAGGTGTAGGTGAGCCAAGCTGGAAGTAGCTTGCTGGAGCTTATGCTGTGTTGGCCCTCGAAGGCCAACCTCCCCTATTTTGATTTCCTTAAATTGTCGGCCTGCGTGCCGATGTATGTTTTGGAGTTTTGAGACATTGTTTAATGTAAGGATTTAAGGCCATAACTCTATTGTTTCGTTCCTGGGATAGTGGACAGTTCTAAAAGATATTTTAATCAAATGCTTCCGCTTTCGTTTTATTTACTCTGGTGTAGTTGTAGTTCTTTTCTGATTATCACCTTATGATGCCTAACTAGTATGCATAGTATGGCGTCGGGTTCCGGACGGACCTACTGTTATATTATTTTTACTAACAGGGTGTTACAATTGCTCGTGCTCAATTCATCGCGCGGTTATGACTTCACCTCAGCCCGAGCAACGAAATGAGGCTTCAATTGGTGATGATAAGTGAAAGAACTATATAGTTAAGCGTCCTCGGGCTGGAGCAATTCTAGGATGGGTGACCTCCTGGGAAGTCCCCGTGCTGCACACTTAACTATCGAGTTTGCCTCATCAAGGGAGGCTGTGGTGTCCCAAGGCCCTGGACTTACCATCGGGACAACGTCCACCGACATCCTCGCCTGGCGACCATTACCGGGCTGCAGCCCAAGCACCCCAACCCCTCTCCAGCCCACAGGCGGGTTGTTGGTGGCCACATCCTCCCTTTGGTGAGAAGTGATCCAGTTACGCGCCTCTATGGGGCCCTGGAGTAGTACTGGGATGGGTGACCTCCTGGGAAGGTCCCGTAGAGGCGCGTAACTGGATCACTTCTCACCAAAGGGAGGTTGTGGCCACCAACAACCCGCCTGTGGGCTGGAGAGGGGTTGGGGTGCTTGGGCTGCAGCCCGGTAATGGTCTCCAGGCCAGGCTGTCGGTGGACGTTGTCCCGATGGTAAGTCCAGGGCCTTGGGACGTTACATAGTGCAGGAATTATGGCTGGACTGGACAATCTGAAAATTAGAGAAGAAGGAGAAGAAGGGACTATTGAAAAAGAAGAACTCTCTATACAGAACTCCATTCCAGAAAATATAGAAGAAGCTACAAAAAATATAGATTGTCAGGATGATAATCATGATGCATCAGGTGAGGAAATTACTGGAATAAAAGAACCTCAAAGGGTGCTACCCATAACAGGAAGACATCTCAAACATCGACCAACAGACTAGATTATATGGGAGCTTCATCATGGAGTAAGAACCGGAAGAAATGCTCTAAATGAAAGCTCGCACCTCAGCTTTCTGTCACAACTAGAGCCTAAGAAATTTGAGGAGGCCAAGAAAGACCAATTATGGGTTATGACTATGCAAGAAAAGCTCAATCAATTCAGAAGATGCAAAGTGTGGAAGCTTGTCCCAAGGCCACAAGGGCATAATATTATTGGGACAAAGTGGGTTTACAGAAACAAGATGGATGAAGCTGGAGTGATTATAAATAATAAGTCAAGGCTGGTAGCTCAAGGATACATACAGGAGTAAGGCATAAATTTTGATCAGACATTTGCACCTGTTGCTAGATTGGAAGCCATCAGACTCTTCTTAGCTTATGTTGCATACAAGGGATTAAAAGTCTATCAAATGGATGTAAAATCAATATTTTTAAATAGAGATTTAAAAGAAGAAGTCTATGTAGCACAACCACCAGGTTTTATCTCTCCAACCTTTCCTAACCATGTTTATTTTCTAAAGAAAACCTTGTATGGGTTGAAGCAAGTTCCAAGGGCTTGGTATGAGACACTGTCTACCTTTCTCCTTGAAAAAAAGTTCTCAAGAGGGGAAATAGATAAGGCTTTTTCCTGAGAGAGTTGAAGGGCCAGATCCAATTGGTCCAAATATAAGTTGATGACATTATATTTGAACAAATGAGAGTCTTTGCAAAAAGTTTGCTAAACTTATGCAGAGTAAATTTGAAATGAGAAGTATGGAAGAGCTTAAGTATTTCTTAGGTCTACAAGTAAAACAATCTGAGGAGGGAATCTTCATTTCTCAGACCAAATTTACCTTGGATATCATACAGAAATTTGGAATGGAGAACTCTACCTCTATGAGAACTCCTATGGGTTCAAATGTGTCTCTAGACAAGGATGAAAAGGGGAAACTCTATAATGAGTCCATGTATAGAAGCATAATTGGCTCATTGCTCTACCTCACTACTAGTAGGCCAGACATCATGTTTGTTATATGTGTTTGTGCAAGGTATCAAGTCAACCCAAAGAATCTCATTACTCAGCTGTGAAAAGAATTTTGAGATATCTGAAGGGTACTCAAAATCCAGGGCTCTGGAATCCTAAGTCAGATAACTTTGAGTTGTGTGGCTATTCAGATGCAGACTTTGCTGGGCACAAAGAAGACAGAAAAAGCACTTTAGGAACTTGTCAGTTCTTGGGGAGAAGGCTTGTGTCCTGGAGTAGTAAAAAGCAAAACAACATTGCTATCTCCACAACTGAATCAGAATATATTTCAGCAGGTAGTTGTTGTGCACAAATCCTTTGGATTCAACAACAATTAGAGGATTACAATGTGCACATAAAGAGAACACCTTTATTTTGTGATTCCTCAAGTGCCATCTCCATTGCTAAAAATCCTGTGGAACATAGTGGAACAAACTATATTGAAATTAGATATCATTTTATTAGGGAGCATGTAGAAAAGGAGGACATCTGTCTTGAGTATGTTAATACAGAGATGCAGATAGATGATATTTTCACTAAGCCCCTTGATGAGTCAAAGTTTAATCAATTCAAAATTGAATTGAGGATGTTAAGTCCTTAAATTGGGCATGTTCAATTCCCTTATCTTTTGTTAGTAGTGTTGGTACAAAAAATGTACCTCCGGGACTCACACTAAAATAAAAGGGAAGGAACTGCAGAGTGTCGGTTACTCAGGATGAAGGATGCTAGAGAAGAGATCTCTAAGAGAAACTTCTTTGATTGATCTCAAAAAAGGATTACAGAGGGGGGCCTAAAACAGGCCAGGGGGAGGGGTAGAAAAGCTTCAGAATTCGTGACCGCTTACACAGGTTGTAAGTTGGAGGCTCGAAGCAAAAGTGCCTTTTTAGGTACTCATACCCCTTTATTTACAGACGCGGAGGCTGCCCAAATGGGCAGATCCAAAAATTATGGGCTGCCCGGGGTACATGAGAGTCGGGGCAGAGCAAAGGGGTGTTAATACCAAAAAAAGGAAAAAGAGACCAGACCGCGTGGTCTGGCGGTCTGGCAGAAGCTTGATCGCCTGTGCCTTGGGATAAAACACTGGAGGGAGAGCAGGCGATCTCGACGGTCTCTCAAATCTGAGACCGCTGGAAGGGCTCTTTCTGACTGGAGAAGAGAGGTCGCAGATTTCCAGGCAAACATGATCCCCTCACATTTTCAAGTTGCGCTGGAACTTCAGAAATGTTCACTTTGACCGCTGAGACCGCGACCACCATAAATGCACTGGGCTCTATAAATAGGGCTTCAGAATTCATAATCCTCTGAAAGAAATAGCGAGCTTGAACTTCAAGAGATCACCAAAAATTCTACAAAAAATGATCCCTGCAATGGTGATTGTGCTATCTCGGCTGAATAAGCGATCGCCAGGAGCAGCTTCTCAAAAGAAAAAGGAGACCACCAGCTTGAAGAAGAAGATGTATAAGGCTCCTCAGACTCTGGCTGAGGCGGGCACATCGAAAGAGACCGCTCGATCTTCTTCGAAGAAACAGTCTGACTTGCCTGAGAGCACGATTTTGCCTGTCTCTACTGTTGTTGATTTGTCGAGTAGTTCTTTGGGTCCTCCCGTTCTGAACTTTCCTGATCTCTCTATTTCTTTTGATTGCCAGAAAATTGTTGAGGTCCTTAACCAGACTGCTGTCCCATCTGGCGAGACCGCTTCAACCCATTTTGGCTGGAATGCGCGAGAAGAAGGTTGAGGCTGAGAGAATTAGGCAGAAGATCGCTGATTCTCAAGAAGCTGCGAAAACGAAAAAGAGAAAGAACTCAAGTTCCTCTGCTAAAATTGCCAAGAAAAAGAAGAATGAAGAAAGTAAAGGTGTGACAGCTCCGGAGGCGATCACTCTTCCTGAGAGCAGCGGTTTAAACATCCCGAGGATGTTCCTGGGAAGACAAGTAGTGGGGTCGGTCTCTATTTCCCTTATGTGATCTCAGCTTCTTCAAGAGAAGCGGACTTCGAGCCGATTGCTTATCTTGATGAAGATTCTTCTAATGATTTCTCTTGTTCGATCTTGCAGGTGTTGGACCCTTTTGAATCTGAACATCTCCGGGCGGCCGATGCAGAGAAGGAGATCGCCAAAAGGTAGAAGGAGACCGCTGCAGAGGCAGTCAGATTAAAGGTGAAAGCTGAGAAGGAGGAGAGGGAAAAGAAAGAGAGGGAAAAGGCGGAGAAGACAACGCGAGTTGCTGAAAAGAAAAAAAAAAGAAAAAAAGAAAGCTGCTCTGCTCACCGCAGAAAGGAAAAAAGAAGAAGAGAAGAAGGATGCTCTGCTCGCTGCAGAGAAAAAGAAGAAAAAGGAGAGGAATGCTGATCTGCTCGCCGCAGAGAAAGAAAAGAAGACTTCTGATGAGGAGAGAGTTCAGCAGATTGAAAAGGAGAAAATTGCACTTTCATGCGGTCTGGCGAACCCCTCTGGTGCTCAGGTTGACAAAATAAACAAAACGGCGGCAGATCGCGCATCGGCGGTCTCTGCCTTGCGGACTAGTAAGACAACGATTGTTACGAAATCGTTGGAATTCCTTCACTTGCCTACTGTTCGACCTAGATCTCCAGAGAGAAGGCATGAGATAGTCATTATTGAAATGGATGACAATCTTGTTGGCAACACAGAGTTAAAAAGGAGGAGAAAAGAGGGAGAGAAATCACAAAAGAGGGAATTGCAAAGAATGGACCTTGAGCGCTTAAGGGATCAGACCGCCTTTTGCTGACCGTAGAACCCACGGTCACAAAAGATATCGAAAGTACCTTACATGGCTGCGATCTTGTTTTCTTTCCAAGTATTCTCTTTACGCGAAAACTTCAATCTTTGAACTGTTTGTAGTTGAGCTAACTACCGAACTTTTTTGATCGCAGATAATGAGGTCGCGGAGGTTTCTGAGGAAGGAGAGCTCCTTCCGCAAGAGATGGTGGTTCCATCCCAGCTCGCTGACATCCTTAAGCCAAAGTTTGAGGATGTCCGCTCCATGCTGATTTGGGAGCGATCGCAAAATGATCAACTACGTGCTCGTGACGATCAACTCCGGGTTCAGACCGCCGACTTTGAAGAAAGGTTGCGAGCTAATGAAAAGCGAGTCCGCGAGGAGTGCGATCTGAAGAATGTCGAGCTCGTTCGGGCGCTTCGAAAAGCTGAAAAGGATGTGAATACTACAAGGGGAAAGCCGCAGATCTGTCCGCTGAGGTCGCCATCCTGAGGGGTGGTCCTGCAAAAATGATATTGTGGCAGGGGACTTCTGGCGATCACGCGGAGGAGAGACCGGCTTCAGAAATTATGGTCATCCCTATGAAGCAAGTGGACAGAGAGATGTCCAAAATTCATCGAGCTGCAATGTCTGCTAATCATAGTCTGCCGTCTGTTCTGACCGCCGTGAATGAGATGCAAGACATTGCGGCTTTTGTAGGAAGAAAGCGTCTGAATGTGAGATAAATTATTTCTTCTTGCGGTCTTGAACTTTTGAAAACTTGAACAATTTGATCGTGTTGAAATATATATGCTGACAATAATTTTTATTTATATGTGATCTCCGTGATGTTGTGATGTTGATCTCTTATTATTGAGTGTTGCTTGCCTTTTATTTTTATACTTGTCATGCTCTGGGATTCAACGGTCTCTCTTCAGTGAGACCGAATGTATAGCGATATTTCTAATCTTATGCAAGTATATCATCGGTCTGCGCAATTTTGCTGGGCGACCTTAGAGGAAGTCATTATTACAAAAATATCCTCGAATTTCTCTAAATAGCTGGCCTTGGAATTTTCTTTTCATACATTTCGAATGCGCCCTAAGCACCGGTCTCAGTGAACTTCAATTATGGTGTCTGCGCGAGCTTCTTCTGCCGAAGGCTTCTTGGAGGCTGATCACAAACCCAGCCGTCTTTCCAAAGATGAATATGTACCTGTCCTTTCTTATAAAACACATGATCCAAAACCAGATCGTGGTGAGACCGCCTAAAGAAGGTGAATGATTAAATTTTGGAGAGGAGAATAAGTTCGTTATTGCCATCGATCACTTCGATCATGGGTTGAAACTTCCTCTTCCTTGAGAAATTCTCGAGGTGATGGAATATTACAGATTTGTGCTCGCTCAGCTGCCTCCAAACTCGATCAGTCTCATCAATGTTTTTATCAATTACCTGAGGTCGAAAATAATCAAGTTTACCATGACACTCTTCCGCGCGACCTCTATTGCAAAAGTATTAAAAGAAGGACAAAAGAAAGAGGAGTTTAAGGGGTTAATCTATTTTTCATGTGAAAGTGTACAAATTTTGAATCTTCCCAATAAAATTCCTTTCTGGACATAAAGGTTCCTTATTTTTGAAGGCGACTTCGACGGTCTCATCAGCCGACCATCTCTGAGAGCAGAAGGCGTCTTCAAAAAAACAAGACGATCTCAGGAGAGGAGCTGAAAATTTTGTCCTTTTTAGCGGGCAAGCGACTGGATCTCCTTCATTATCTAGCGATCTGGCCTAAGATCGCTGAGATCCCTCCAGAAGAAAGTGAGTATTTTCCCTGCGGTCTTATGTGTCCTTTCCATAATTTCTTGATTTTTCTAACTCTTTCCTTTTCAGTGGCCTTTGCGATCCCTGCAGCTGACCTGGTGGCACCAGCTGAAGAGGTGCTCACCCAGAGGGAAAGAAGAAAAAGAAGAGAAGAAGTGCGTGAGACAGCTGAGGTTGGTGATAAATCTGAGACCACCAGCGACCAGTTTCCTATGGCCGGTTTCATGAAGAAACAGAAGGACATCAAGGAAAAACCCCTTCTCAAATGGGGTGCAAAAGGGAAGGCCGTGAAGGTGTCCACCGATCTCTCTCTTTGGAGCGGAAAACTATCCTGTCATGCTTTTGCGGTCACCTCGGCCCTTTATGGAAAGGAAAACCTTAAAGAGGCAAATAACATTGAGACCGAGATGCTTCCTGATGCCTGCGCTCAAGCGACCGCTAGGAGCACGGTCTTAAATCACCATACGGGGCGGTCTCTGTGGAGGGCCCTGAAAGAGATTGAGATCCTGCACGAAGAGCGAAAGGTAAAATAATTTTTCTTGGGGTATCTAGCTCTCTTTTATTTGACCTACCGATCTAATTATTTTCTTCTGCAGCAATCAAAAGAAGCAGCGTATGATCCAGACAATCTTGAATTCCAGAATGCTCTAATGCAACACATTAAAGAGACCGCAGAGCCGGTGATCTCAGAACTTCGCGACCGCGACGGTCTTACTGAAGGGTTTAAAGATATCAAATTTGTCGATCCTTTCCCTGATGTTGCGAGGGTAATAGACGAACAGTCGATCACGACTACTGAGGTTGCTACTGAGGGAGAAGAGGAGGAAGTAGATGTTGATATTGAAGGAAATGCTGACGAAGCGAGTGGAAGCCAGTATGTTGCTGGTAATGATACAAGTTCTGTCGCGGACTCAAGCTATGGATCTACAGTTTCTGCCAAAGCTTCAGAAGAATCTTCAGACAAGACCGACTCTTCTTCAACTGATGAGCGATCTCACAAAAGATCAAGAAGCAAGTAGATCTAATTGTAATCTTTACTTTTTGTGTCTGCGGATTTCGTGACCGCGCGATCTGATGTAATGAATATTAAAATAGAAAAATAGAAATTTGGTATACCTTTGTCTCTTCTGTGAATGAATGTTTTTCTTGCATAATTCTTTAAATGTCGATTGTCCTATTCGCGACCTCGTTGTAATGAGATAGAAATGACATTCGATCTCATTGCCTTAGATGTTACCTAGCTTGGGATAATTGCCTTATACATTTTATATTGAGCGGTTCAATAAGGGTGACCTCGCATTTTTCAGATCGCATTACTGGGAGGTTAAATACCAGCTTTAATTAAGCAAGAATGAAATCACGAGATAGTTAAAGATGGGCAAGATCTCTTAAGACTGGCGATATCTGGCTATAATTTACCTATGAGACCGCCTATCATATTTGCGGTCTACGACCTTTATGATCTGCCAAGATAACATCAATTTGTAGATATTGATTCTTAATAACTTCGAGCAGGAATATAAGATATGATCTTTCATGGTTGAGGCCGCTCCTTGAAAAATACAGCCCTTTCATAGTGGATAGTCCGCGATCTTTAATTTTTCAGCCCATTCCTTGGATATTTGGAAAAAAATCTTTTTATGATAACCAGCGATCTCCCATATTTATAAGTCGGATCCACAATCTTTATTTTTCCAGACCGGTTGATATGAAGATAGATAACAATTCTGGTTAGACAAGAATGAGATCATGAGATCGCTGAAGATGAACAAGATCGCTTATGACTGGCGGTCTCTGGCTATAATACATCTTCACGAGGCCGCTTATCACATTTGCGACATCTAGCTTTGAACATTTGTCAAGATAAAAAGTGACAATTCGTAGATGCTGATTCTCAAACAAATAAATATAGGATGCAATCTTCAATATTTTACTGGCTGCTTTTCTTCCAATTGGCGATCTTGAATTTGTAAGATCTGTAGAGATAAAAGGTCATAATCCATATGATTCCCGAATAGCCTCCAATAAGAGCAAGAACATCGATCTTTCAATGATTTAGACCGCCTCTTAGATAGAAATGATTTTTTCAAAGAGGATCGGTGACCTCCTATTTTTCCAGATCGCTAATTTAGCATGGCGCTCATCTCACATTTACCAGACCGCCCATCAATAGCTATAAACATACTGTAAATCTTGGCCATTCCAAAATCTTACAAGGTCTTGGACTTCTAGACGTCGGTCTCAATTGCTCTAGACCGCCCCATTTCCAAAACAATCCAATATCGAGACCGATGATCTTCAAAAACCCCAGACCGCCCTTTTATAGTAAGAGCTTGATGTATATAATTTGTAATGATCTAAAGGGCAGGTGCGGCCATGCCAACATTGCTTTCCTCAAAAGACCATCACAATTCTAGTATCTTCAAGAAAAGAGAGCAAGAAAAAGAAATGACCAGCTCAGAATTAAAAAAAAAGGGCAGGTGTGGTTATGCCGCGGAGGCCATACCGACATTGCTTTCCCCAAGAGACTATTTAAAGTTATTTCATGCATCCAACCGCCTCTTGGATATCCTCACAACAATGAGCATTCGAGGGTCACATAACAAGATGATCCATAGGGCAGGTGCGGTCATACCGCGGGGGTTACACCGACATTGCTTTACCTGGAAAGATCATCAAGGCTGTAATGATGTCCTCCTATAATGCATGACAGAGCTGAACATTCATCTAAACCTCTCTTAATGTAGCGGTGTGTCAGATGTCAATTAGGACCCGGTATCCTACAGTTCCTCCGCACGAGCTTGGCGAGCTACTGCTACACAGATGCGAACTCTCCCCGCTACCTGTGGTCATGGCAGATTTTGCCACTCAAGCTTCAAGTCGAGGGGGAATGAAGTAGGATCCGTCGATACCTATCTTGGTAGGACCTTAGCCTTTAATAGTTAAGTAATATATCTCAAGGTTTTCTTTCTAATATGCATGAAGTAAGAATTTACATCCACATTATCATAATGCTTTCAAAAAAGAAAGAAAGAAAAAGGACAGAAAAATACAGGTTTTAAGAAAAGAAACGCTTGAGGTCATCTCCACTCCAAGTGTGAGATAAATCTTCCCCTTCATAAGATTGGAGACGATATGCTCCATTCTTGAGCGCTTCTTTAACAATGAATGGCCCTGTCCAGTTTGGATTAAGCTTCCCAACTGAGCCAGATCTTGCTGTTGCGTTAACTTTCTTGAGGACTAAGTCTCCAACAGCAAATTCTTTAACTATTACATTTTTGTCGAAAAATCTGGCCACCCTCCTTTTTACTTCTTCTTGTCTGATAGTTGCCGTATCCCTTAGTTCTTCGATGAGATCAAGGCTGCATTTCAACTCTCATCGTTTTCTTCCATCCAACCATCTTGATGTTGTTGGGATAATAATACTCTCAGACTTTTAACTTCAAATTCAACGGAAATGAGAGATTCCGAACCATGAGATAATTTGAAAGGAGTCTCTCTAGTGGCCGAAGTTAGAGTTGTCCTTAAAGCCCATAATACTGAAGATAGTAGTTCTGCCCAATTTCCTCTCAGATTTTCCAATTTCTTCTTCAAGAGGTTGATTATGAGTTTATTGACAGCTTCTGCCTAACCATTGCTCCGAGGGTGATGTACAGAGACAAATCGTAATTCCGTGTCGGTCTGATCACAGAAATTTATAAGACTTGAGTTGTTAAATTACTGGCCATTATCTGTGATGATTTCCATCGGAATTCCGTGTCTGCAAACTATCTCCCCCAGATGAAATTCCTCACTATTTGAGTAGTAGTCTTAGCTAACGCCTTTGCTTCAATCCATTTATTGAAACAATCAATTATGACTAAAATGAATCTGCGCTGCCCTCTTGCCAAGGGAAAAGGTCCAATCAAATCCATTCCCCAAACTGCAAACGACCATGGGGTGGCTATAAACCTAAGCTGTTGAGCTGGCTGATGCTGAAGGGAGGCGAACTTATGGCACTGAACACATTTCTTTGCGAATTTTTCTACATCTTTCCTCATTTGGGGCCAGAAATATCCTTGTCTTAGAATCCTCCTTTCCAAGGTTCTAGCTCCTGAATGACTACCACATTCTCCCGAATGAACCTCTTGAAGGATAGATGGAATTTCTTCTTCAGAAACACATCGTGCAAGAGGCGAAAGAAAGGTTTTCCTGTAGAGAATTCCTGCAATAAGATAATAATGGGTTGCTTTAAGCTTAAACCTTTTTCTATCTTTTACCGTGGAGTGAAATTCTCCAGTCGAGAGGTAGAGTATGAAAGGGTCCATCCAAGACGGACATTGATCTATCTGCATGACTTCTCCCTCCTTGATAGCTGGATGAAATAACTCGGAGGTAGTTCCTCATGAAAGAGATCCGAAGTTTGCGAGCTCATCCGCCTCCTTATTCTTTTCTCTAGGGATATGCTGGATTGTAAAGCTCTTGAACTTGCTTATCTCAATTTTAACTAGGGCTTGATATTGCTTCAAAATGTGATCCATGGTCTCAAAGTTTCCATTTACTTGAGATGCCATTACTAGAGAATCTGTTTTGACTTGAACGTCTTCGATTCCCAATTCTCTTGTGAATCTGAGACCGGCGAGCAAAGCTTCATATTCAGCTTGGTTGTTTGTTGTCGGGAAATAAAACTTCAAGGCTTGATCCAGTCTAACTCCATTTGGATTGATCAAAATAACTCCAGCTCCGGAAGAATTTTTTCCTGAAGCTCCATCAACGAAAATTGTCCAGGCGAGAGGAGTTCCGAGCTCCTTCTCTAAACTAGCCTCTTTTGCATCGATCATGAAATCTGCTAGTACCTGAGCTTTGATCGCTACTCTAGGAATATAACAGATGTCGAATTCGCTGAGCTCTATTTCCAACTTTGCCAATCTATCTGAATGCTTCGGCTTCTCCAAGACACTATTTAGCGGAAGATCAATGACAACTTGAATTGAATGGGCTTGGATATAAGGTCTCAACCTTCTCGCTGAAGTCATGAGCATTAGGGCCAACTTCTCAAGGATTGGGTACCAGGTTTCCGCACTCTTCAAAATTTTGCTTATGTAATAAGCTGGAAACTGCTTCTTCTTCTCTTCCCTGACTAAAACTAAACTGATGGCATCAGAGCCGACTCCGAGGTACAGAAAGAGGTCTTCTCCCTCTCTAGGGCTCTAGGTCAAGGGAGTTGATGTTAATTTCTTTTTGAGATGACTGAAGGCATCATCACACTTCTTTGTCCATTCAAACTTGGCCCCTCCTCGGAGAGTTTTGAAGAAAGGAGCACTCTTATCTCCAGAGCGGGAGATGAAATGACTCAAACCTGCCATCCTCCCACCCAGCTGCTGAACTTCCTTAGGGGTCTTTGGAGATGACATTTCTAAGATAGCCTTCACCTTATCGGGATTTGGCTCCATCCCTTCCAAAGTAAGGAGATGGCCAAGAAACTTTCCTTTGCCAGCTCCGAAAACACATTTCAATGGATTCAATCTCATATTGAAACTTCGGAGGGTTGCAAATGTTTCATTTAGGTCGTTAAGGTGAGTTGAGAAAAGCTTGCTTTTGATTAAGAGATTATCGACATAAACTTCTAGATTTCTCCCTTTCTGGGTTTTAAAAATAGTGTCCATCATTTTTTGATAAGTTGCATCGGCATTCTTTAGCCCAAAAGGTATTGCGAGATAACAAAAACATCCGTCATTCATGATGAATGAGGTGTGAGGAATGTTGGGCTTGTGCATTCTTATTTGATGATAGCCGGAGAACACATCTAAAAAGCTCATGCAAGAAAATCCCACCGCAGAGTCTACTAAAGAATCTATCAGAGGCAAGGGGTAGCAATCTTTAAGGCAAGCTTTATTAATTTTGGTGAAATCTACACATATCCGCCACTTTCCACCAGCTTTTTTTAACCATCACAACATTTGATACCCACTCAGGGTATTGAATCTCCTGAACAAATTTTTCCTTTAACAATTTCTCCACCTCCTACCGTATTGGCTGAGCGAGAGTCTCTGCCACTGCTCTTTTCTTCTGCTTGATTGGAGTGAAGTTAGGATCGATGTTGAGGTGATGGAAGACAATATCTGGATCAACTCCTAGCATGTCATCCGCCATCCAGGCAAAGACATCCAAGTTCTTCAGGAGGCAGGAGATAAGTTGATCCTTATCAGCTTCGGGCAATTCAGCGGTGATCGAAAGCTTCTTGCTTTTATCTTCTTTGCTGATTGGCACAGCTTGAATCGCTTGGGCAGGTTCCAAGTGAGCTCCGTCCATTGCATCTTCTTCTATCTCTTCAGCTGCTTTGACTTGATCAGGAATTTGAGTGTTGAGGAGATATCAATTACATGGAGAGGAGATGATTCGATCACATTAACCGTCCTGACGTAACATTATCTAGCCTTCCTCGGATCGCTCCTAATTCGGTATTGTTTACCATTCAAAGCAAACTTCATGGCCTGATGATAGGTTGAAATTATTGCTTGGTACTTATTCTGGACTGGCCTTCCAAAAATTACATTGTATCTGCTCGGGGCTTCAACGACTATGTATTTTACCAATTTTACAATTCCTGCTAACATCACTGAGAGGGTGACAACTCTTCCACCTCTTTTTTCTCCCCTGAGAAACCATAAAGCAGCCCTTTAATTGAGAGAAGAACTTTCCCGGTCTTCAACGCCTCGAAAGCAGGTTTGAAGAGGAAATTCACCGAGCTTCCGGTATCTACCAGGATCTTATCCACGGTATAATTTTCGATTACTGCCTTGATAATGACTGCGTCGTTGAAAGGGTTGGCGGTCGAAGAAAGGACTTCTTGCCTGAAGGTGACCGTTCCCCGAACTGGAGCAGAGGAGGAGGTAACTGCAACCTCGGATTGATAGACTCTTGGGAGGCTAGCTTTCCTGGAAGATTCAAGTCCTGCACCTCCATGAATGTAAAAGAGATTACCTAAAGTACCTTCGTCATTTGCATCTATACATTCACCTGGATATCCAATGTTGCTGAGAGAGCCAACATCGTCCACTTCTTCGCATTCCCAAACCACTTCTGCTACCTCCTTGCATTTGGAGGTCGAAGCTTTGGAAGGATCTCCCTTTTGGAACAGATCTGTAAATTTTCCTTCCTTTAGGAGCTTTTCCCCCAGCAAGCGGAGAGCTCTGCAATTCTCGATCACATGGACTCTCTCCCTATGATGTTCACAGTAGAGAGCCAGATTTCTGGTTCTTGGGTCAGAGTTGATCGGGGTAGGCCTTTTGTAAAAGGGCTGCTTTTGAAGAACCTGAACTACCTCACTCATAGAGATGCCGAGGTTAGTGAAGGATTCTTGAGAATCATTGAAAAGAGGTTGAGAAGGGGCTGACAAATATGGCTGAGGGTATTCGATCTGATGGACCGGTGTGGATTGCTGAATCGGGGCATCCGGGGTTGGCAACGAGGACCCTTCATGATGGAACTGCTGATTCACCTGGCGAGGGCAGTAATGAAGGTAATTCCTTCCCTTTTGATAAGGGGGATGGAACTCTTGATGAGGCGGTTTGGACGATGTCTGGGCTGGATAAAAACCTGCCGAACCTTTCTGGATGGCTTTACTCGTCAGATTAGAAACATATACAGGGTTATTGATCTTCCCCTCTATATGGCGGTTGACAATACTAATCATCTCTTAATACGAGCTGGGCCCTGATCGTGACCTCAAACTTGAGAGCTCCCTCTTGCAGGCCATTGATCAGAGCCGCCATATAAAGAGAGGGATCTACGTCCCTTATTCCGAGATTCTCCTTTTGAAAACGATCAATAAAGCGAGCTAAAGTCTCGCCTTCTCCCTGCTTGATTTTGAAGAGGGTTGTAGGGCTAGTGTTCCTCTTCTTAGAGGTTGCAAACCTCAGAAGACGCTCATGCCTCATTATGGCGAAGCTCGGGATGGATTGGGAAGGTAGCTTATAAAACCACTCCCATGCTTGCCCATCGAAGGAAGTGATCAACAACTTATACTTCACAGCATCGGAGAGAGTACTCAGAGCAACATCAGACTCGAAGGCTTGAAGATGGGAAATTGGGTCATTCTCCCCGTAAACATGGGCAGACGGGGTTCCCTGAAGCCCTTTGGGAATTGACTCCCAATGAACTTTATCAGTAAAGGTGGAAGGCTCCTCCGCTTCAACAACGTCAAAAGGAGCAGGAAAGGCAACAACAGGGGCTGGAGGATAGGCACAATCCTCCTGGAAATTCAGGGCCTGAGCAGGAGGTCCCTGAGCTGTTGTTCTGAAGAAATCCTGGCAAGCTGCGAACTCTTCGTCTTTAGGTCGCACAGGAGCTGCAGCTTGGGAGGTCGCACGATCAAGAGGGTGACCGCCAACCAAGCGATCAGGTGTAGCGGTCTGACTGGGTTGGGTAAGAAGCTTCTGAGTGATCGCGGCCAGGGTCTGACTCAAAACTTCAAACTGCCTGGCAGACTCTTGCTGAGCCTGAGCGGTCTCTCGGCGAGCTCGGGAGGCCTCTCGAAGGGGTTGCTCGACGCGAAGCTCAAAACGGCGCCGCAGATCTTCCAAGGAGGTCAGATTATTCGAGGGGCGACCGCTGGGAGATCGGAGAGAACGATGTCTGCGGCCTGACATCTCGGAAGTCAACTGATTTCACTCAAACACTCCGAATATGAAGGTTGCGTGTTCGTTCTATTGGTACAAAAAATGTACCTCCAGGACTCACATTAAAAGAAAAGGGAAGGAACTGCGGGGTGTCAGTTACTCAAGAAGAATGATGTCAGAGAAGAGATCTCTGAGGTAAACTTCTTTGATTGATCTCAAAAAAGGATTACAGAGGGGGGTCTAAAACAGGCCAGGGGGAGAGGTAGAAAAGCGACAGAATTCGAGACCGCTTACATCAGTTGTAAGTTGGAGGCTTGAAGCAAAAGTGCCTTTTCCGGTACCCCTACCCCTCTATTTATAGACGCGGAGGCTGCCCAAACGGGCAGATCCAAAAATTATTGGCTGCCTAGGGTACAGGAGAGCCGGGGCAGAGCAAATGGGTGCTAATAACAAAAAAAGGAAAAAGAGATCAGACTGCGCGGTCTGGCGGTCTGGCGGTCTGGCAGAAGCTTGATCGCCTGTGCCTTGGGAGAAAACACTAGAGGGAGAGCAGGTGATCTGGGCAGTCTCTCAAATCCGAGACCGCTCGAAGGGCTCTTTCTGACTGGAGAAGAGAGGTCGCGGATTTCTGGGCAAACAAGTAGAGGTGAAATATCTTGATAATGGGCTGGATCTCACACAAGGTCCACCCTAAAGTAGTCTAACAAATTTAGCTTTGAAGACAGGAAAATAGGAAGACTGGATAAGGCATAAGTGGGAAATCGTCTAGACAAAAATTGCTTAAACAACAAAAATCGTCTTGATGATAAAGATGCCATTGCTGAAGTCTCGACGACAAAGCTAATGTGATCTCGATGACAAATTTCATGTGATCTCGACGACAAAACTCATTCAGGCCGATAGAATGACGTCACAGGACACGTCAACGTCATAATTACGCCGCATTTACGGGTATATCAACACGATTTTGGAAGATTTGAACATGTATGCGCCCATTACTCTTCCCAATGCATGCTAGTATATATTAGACAAAGTGAAAGCATAGAAATTGTGCACACACAAAATCCTAGAATCTCCATTTCATCCTCTTCCTCCATTTGCCGACTTCCTGCAACAAGCAATGGCTCCAAAAATCATAGGCGAGAAAGTCCTTTACGGGGGAGAGTTGGTCAAGGATGGATTCAAAGGTGCTGCTGAAGAACTAGACATGGTGATTACTCTGCTCTATGCTTCTGAATTAGAATATGTCCTTACTAAGCATACTCGACTATACTACTCAGCACTGTCGAAAATATATGAAAATGCCCAAATTAGAAAGACAGGAAAAACAATTCTAACCACTGTGTCTGGAGAAACTATAAGGAGTACTGCCTTGGGCCTAACCAATGCCCTTAAACTGACTGTTCTGGCTGAGAATGAAGAAGAAGAAGCAGTCAACTCTAAGAATTTCATGGAAGGATACAAATGGTGTGGCCTGGATGGCAAACCCTATGACAGCATTCAAAGAAATAAGATGAACATGCAAGGTAAACTGCTATCAGATATCATTGGGAAAGTACTGATATGCTAGGCTGGGTCTCATGATATAATATCCAAAGAGATGTTTGAACTCATGAAAAGAGTGATCCTTGAGAAGAAGACTGACTAGGGCAAAATTTTGTTTGAAAAGATCAAGGAAAGCCTGAAGTCCCCCAACTTTGGCAGAATACTTTTCCTATACTTAAAGCACTCCATACCTCAACATTTAAATGAATCTGAATCAACTCCCATACACTACCTGAAAAGAATAGACATGAAGACAATAGGCAGATGGGAAAAGAAGTTTCTCAAAAAGATGGCAGGTGAACCTTCCTCTCCACAAACTAATGCCACTAAAACCCCAACACACCTCCCACAAGAAATTCAACCCTCTCTTGCTTCTATTGAGGGGAGCCTCTGAGAGAAGATACAACTGTGATGGACAATGCTCTAGCTTCTTAAGATGAGGTAAATCAAGAAGATATCCTCATAATTGCTCAAGAGGCTGTTTTGAATATCGAAATTGAGGAATCTGAGAAAGATCCAAGTGGTGGACATAAAGTTATTGAAGAATTATAAGAGTCTACCAGATCCCTGGATGAATTTCTCAATGATGACATGCATCAACATACAGATGAAGAAGAATTTGAGCAGCCCTCTCAATTCCCTGCAACAATGGAGTGGGAGTCTACTGCTCCACTCACAGTGCAGACCTCACTTCCAAGGATAAAAGATGAGCAACATTCTCCAACTATCACAGCCCCCACACTCCCATCACCTGAATTTATGTCCTAACTAGAAACTCTACTTGATAGACAAATAGTACACTTTGAAGCATATATAAATACTGCTGTCATAAGTTGTAAGAATGAACTGTCTACCAGGATAAATGTATTGCAAGAAGACATCCCACATCTAAATCATCACAATACAAATGTGTATCACACTGCTGCAAATGTTGTGGCTCATACATGAACTGAAATAGCCAATATCAATCATGTTACCATGCTCACTGGTCAACAACTCAACATCATTCTGGACAGACTGGTTGTAATATGGATAAATCAACAAGCTATTATTCAAAATCACACAAACACTATTTACTGACTTAGAAGATGCAGTAAATACCCTTCTTCAAAGAATCTTCTCAACTGCTCAAACCTCTAATTAGCTAGTAGATAATAAGGGTGAAAGCATTCACCATCAGATTCTAGTCACCCAAGATCAATTATCCACTTCTGCCACTCAATCTCTTGGGACATCCCAAGGCATCATCATGGAAGTTATTGGAAATTTGAACAATCTTCTATCCAGACAAGTTCAGTCCTCCCAGGTATCCCTCTCTAAAGAAATATTTTTAGAAGCCAGAAAGGGGGAGATTATGTCTAGTCACCATGCTATGTGGCTATCCAATGAAGTTAGACTTCACATGGGACAAGATACAATTGACTATGGGATTGCTTATCAACATCCCATTGCAGAAAACAGCCTCCCAGAAGGACCATCAAATGAGGCAATGCCATAAGTTACTCCAGAGCAATTTCAACAGCCTGACAACTATCAATGTTACTTTGTTGATGAGTATGCCAGTGGAAGTGGGCAGGTCAGAAAAAGCAGAAGACATCATGTTGACTCAGAAGAACAAGAAGCTAAAAGGAAGAGAATGAAGGAACTAAAGAAGAATCCAAACTTTGAAGAATGTAGCCCTTGCTCAAGGGATATCATCTTGAATACCTAGACTTAATATCGGCAGGGAAAGGTGGACAAAGGTAAATTCTATAGCTCAGAAGAATGGCACAAATATGAGATGAGTAAAGCTGGCAGAAGGACTTATTGGAACAAAATTAAGTCGGGAGATACTTCAGTGCATGATCATGCTCCTCTCATATATCATCCCAAGCCTTATAATTATTTTGGAAGGCAAAAATAGAAGATGGCTGAAGCTGAGCAATCCAAGAAATCTGGACCCTCTGTGAAAGGGAAAGATGTTCAAGGGGATTGAAGAAAAAGGATTCTAGAAAAACACATGCACATTTCCATGTTTTTCACTTATGGCTGATATAATCTTTTTGTATGCTTGAGACCATTTTTATTCTATATATCAAATATTCTGAATCTTGTTTAATCTTTATTGAATATATTTGTCAGTCAAGCTTATCTATAATTGTAAGTCCTGGCTTCCTCAAATAGGGGGAGATTGTTAGGTATTGTGCCTTCAATGATCCTAGATTTGAAGAAGCAACACAAATATAGATAAGCTAAGTTGTCTTTGATATGTGTTTTAGTTCATGAAGTGATAGGTATATCAAGACTATATTATCAGTACCAAAGCTATATTGAAGTGAAAAGTTCACTAAGTCAAATATCAGTTTGAGCCTTAGCTGACATATCGTTGAGACAAGGAACATACCGTTGAGACATTCTCAATGATATCGTCTTGAAGAAACTTTATTGCTGAGAAAGCAAGGTCAAGTCGTGTAGACAGCATCTCAACGATATCGTCGAGAAGAAAGCTTATCAACTTGAAGATTAATCTTATGTCATGTAGAAGGAATCATTTAGACGACATCGTCTAGAAGAAGTCATATCGAGGAGAAGATTATGAATGAAGAATCGTGTAGACAACATCGACTTGAAGATCTTATATTATCTAGAAGATCAAGACGATATCGTTTTGAATAAAGATTATCAACTTGAAGAATAAGACTAAGTCATATATAAAGAAACATCTCGGCGACATTGTCTAGAAGAAGCAATATCGTTGAGATATCAAGCAAAGTCTTGAAGAAGGAAGTATGTCGACGATATCGTCATAAAGATTACATATCGTCGACATGATCAACATGATATTGGCTTGAAGGAATTTTATCGTCTTGACAGTTGCAGAGCTGCATTTAATGCACATACTTTCTTGGAAATTGGTATTCAGGGAATGTGCACGCCGCTTATCTTAAGCAACAATCAAGGAACAATTAATGATATATCTTATGCAGAACATAGCCGTTTACATAACATTTAAGAAAAATATTATTTATTTCTAAATAGTGCAAGTTCCAAAAAGGGAAAAGCATTTATGGCATTTTATTCTTCCATTTCAGTATACATTCTCTGGTGGTCTAATCTATTAAGGAATGAATTATTAAGGATCTTTATGCATAAGTGCAGAGGAATATGAATAGATTTCAAATTTTTGAAATCAAGACAACTAATAATTCTCACTCTCACACTTGATAAAAAAGAAGAGAAGATCTGTACAAGAAAATCTTCAGTTAGCTGTGTTGTGAAGGCTACAAGAAGGAATCTTCTTCTATCTATGCAAGAAGCTGAACCTAATATATTTAGAAGAAGATTCAAGAAGGCTTGGGGTGATTCAAAACTCACTAAGCCTACATCTACAAGAAGAAGAAGGAGATCTAACTGTGAAAAGCTTTATCTTTGAAGTCTTCTCTTCTTCAAGAGCAAAAAAACTATTTTCCATCTTGTAGGGTTCTTTGTGAACCTGAGTTTGTAGGATCTTGTAAACAGATCTGAGTTGGTAGGGTTCTTTGTGAGCCTGAGTCCTACAAGGTTCTTTGTGAGCCTGAGTGTAAGCTTTTCTGTGTGGGGGCTGAGGTTGGATCTTTGTAATCTGAGTTGTATGATCTGCTATATAGTGAAAAAGATCTGAGATTTGGAGAAGTTGCCTCGTCTAGCACATTACTAGATAGGTGGGAGGGATAGTGGACTACCTCTTTGTAAGACCCTCTTTTTTTTGCTTTTAAACCGGGTCTTACCGCCCAGAACCGCTGTCTTGCGGCGACACCATTACACCCAATGGTCGCCGCCACAAGACGCCGATTCTGCCGGCTATTCTTCATCATCCAGGCCAACCATAATCACAGTAATTGAAGTATTAAATGAAACAAGTCCACAAAATCACATTATATATTTATCATAAAACAAGATTACAATGTCCACGATGAGAAAGAACTAAAAGAATAAGGGCTTACGCCTAGTACAATGTTCAAATATAGTGCAACAACACTCTCACTCTACATCTATGCGGAAGCTATCAAACTCTGTCTTCATGCATCTGTAGCTGCTGCTGCGATGACGTGTAGTGGCTGCTCTGCTTCATCCCATCCTCTTGTCCTGTCTCCTGAATGAGGTCCTGCTGTTTCGACATATCATCCCTAAAATGACGAGGTCCACAGACCGTCAGTCTATAAGACTCAGCATATTCCTCACCGCCTCCACCCGCGACTCCTAGGCACCGTGCGGGAGGAGGAAGCGGAGGACATCAAAGGGTAAATCAAAAGCAGGTGACAGTGGCGAGACTAGTAAGTATATAGATACTAAACAAGTAATGAAAACATCTCTACCCTAGCAGGAGTATGTATATAAGCAATAAGTAAAGAGCAGTATAAGTAAAAGAGCAGGTATAATAAATATGAGCAGCTACAAATGTAACCTTAACTTATATGCACACACAAAAGCACATAAGCTAAGGGATCTGGTACCAAGGTGAACTCATCGTATAAAGGAGTCCATACTAGATTATACGATGAGGTCTCTATTTTATGCAAGTATGCTATGTTATGATATGCAATGCAATACAACACCATGGTGCAACTCACGCACACGACTCTGTACGTACATACCTTTAGTTCCCACTTTTCGGAGGTAGCTAACCTCTCGGGCACCTCCCGTCGTGGTCAAATGGTGGCAGAGGAGCGGGCATCTCCTCACCTAGGTGGGTAAGTCACACTACCAGACCTAGGCTGTGATACCGGTACCTGGTACTCATGAGCTCCTGCATACTAAACTGAATTGGCCAGGCAGGGTTTAGGGAATCCGTCCCGTCGGACGCGCAGTAAAACAACCTGGCCCCTAATCAACCACTAGCACTGCCGAGTCAACAAACTGCTGTCGGTGTGACGACTAAGCCAGAACCGAAGACCCACCATATCTTTTGCATATGCAAATATGTATTAACCCTTACTACCGAGCCTCCCGCTCGCAATTCTAAATCAACATTTATAAAGTAGAGCCTACCGCTCGCCAGACTACACCATTCTTATATTTTAACTACGAGCCTACAACTCACTAGACTACACCCGTCTTATGTTTAAACTACTAGCCTACCGCTCTCTAGACTACACCAGTCTTATCTTTAAACTACGAGCCTACCGCTCGCTAGACTACACTAGTCTTATATTTAAACTACGACCCTATCGCTCGTTAGACTACACCAGTCTTATATTTAAACTACGAGCCTACCGCTCGCTAGACTACTCTAGTCTTATATTTAAACTACGAGCCTACCGCTCGCTAGACTACACCAGTCATATATTTAAACTACGAGCCTACCGCTCGCTAGACTACACCAGTCTTATATTTAAACTACGAGCTTACCGCTCGTTAGACTACACCAGTCTTATATTTAAATTACGAGCCTACCGCTCGCTAGACTACACTAGTCTTATATTTAAACTACGAGTCTACCGCTCGCTAGACTATCCCAGTCCTTCCTTATAACCCGAGCCTACCGCTCGCAGGACTATCACAGTCCTTCCTTATAACCTAAGCTTACCGCTCGCAGGACTATCACAGTCCTTCCTTATAACTTGAGCCTACCGCTCGCAGGTCTATCACAGTCCTTCCTTATAACTCGAGCCTACCGCTCGCAGGACTATCCCAGTCCTTATTTCTTTCCTTCCTAAACTTAGGGGGGGGGGGGAGATTATATTTCAAGTTCTCCTACTTTACTACTCTTGTCTATTGTTAGTTGATCTTAGAAGCTTGGGGTGAATCCCAGAATTCCCGCGGGTTACCCGGTGAAGGGCTCGCAACGGTACTAGGGAATGTGATGGTGATTGTAGCTCAAATTCCCCTTTCCAGGATATTTATTTTATTTAGTTGCTACCCATTCTTGTATGCCCATTTGCTCTCTGATTGCTCTAAAATCCTAGGGCGGATTACCATTTGACTTGGGCAGGCATGTGTCGGTATTCTATTGAACACTGAACCATGTCATTCCTAGTGAACGGCAATTTCCTTGTGTTATCTCTCAATCACAATTTTCACCTCTTGCTAAGTCATCCTTCGCCTCCCCGAATATGTCCTTGTCAATTTCTGAATTGCTAGTTTTACTAAACGCACCCCGTATTTATTTCTAAAGACTGCCCTTGGTGATTAATCCTTCAATCCTAATTGGACATCTGCAATTCTCTTAGAGTTAGTAACCCCTAGGGGTGGTGACCATAAGGAAGAGGTCTGAATCTATGTTTTCAGTTTCTGCTGTTCGCAGACCAAGGTGGGATTGAACTAGGTTTGACTCTTAAGACACAACCTTGGTCCTACCAAGCCCTAATGAGTTCCAAGTTCTTACCATAGGTTCACAATGAGTAATGATCTAACAACCTCAAATTCTACATTTCATATTTTTCCAAAGATTATTTAACCACAATTTCTATTTTACATGAGTGGGGTGTGAACAAGGATTTACTCTACAACTACACTCTAAAGGTCACAATAAATTCTGATAAAATTATAGTAGTATGATACTGACCTAAAAACATCAGAGCCTAAGTTTCATAATTGTACAAGTGATATTTATCCATAATATTCATTTAATACAAGTGGTGTGCCAATAAGGGTTTACACTATAACCACCACCTACAGGTCTCAATAAAATCTAATAAAATTACAGAAGTATAATATTGTCCTAAAAACAACAATGCCTAAGTTTCATAATTTTACAAGTAATATTTATCCATAATATTCATTTAATACAAGTGTGACAATTTAGATTAATTAGATAAACCTAATGTATTTAGCTCTAAAGGCCTCCAATCTCTAGGGTTTGGATTGTTATGTCACTCCACTTGCATGTCCAAATTTTTGGTGACATGCAAGGTGATTTTCACCCTCAATCCCATCAAAATCTCAAAAGCCCAAAATGACTATTAGCACCCCAATTTCCTTCTTAAGACCCAAACTTCAATTTGAAGCTCAGAATAATCCACCCATGCACATGAGTTGAGATTTTAACCAGAGCCTTCCTAAGCTATAAGGAGTCCATCACCCCAATTTTGGGGCGATTTGGACTATTTAAGTCACCTAATTTAATCATTTGGCAAAAGACATGTTTTGCTAAAGTCCATGGAACATGTGCTCCAATCCATCTAGATTTTTGGCAGTGCCATGGTGGGAGCAGGAAATCATCATGCCCCAAATTTCAGAGCACTTGAATGTATATAGCAACCTAAGTAATTTTTCTAAGATCCAAGCTACAATAATACACCAATTATCCCAAAATAGACTCAAGGAGTTACAAAGCTCAAAATGGCTCAAACTAAATTTCCTGAGTTGAGTGAGGCCTAGTCACACATGTTTCATGTTGATGGCCTTTCCAAAAACTTAATAATCATTTTTATAGAAATTTCAACAACTTGCATGCAATATGAGTATTCACGGTCTACACTAGAAAAATCTTAAAATGAGTTGTAGAACTCCAATTCAAGCAAGGTCAATTTCTATAGACTCCTTGGGTTCTTATCTACAACATTCATGTTGGACAGTACCCCTGATTCAAGGCCTATAATTTTCCAGATTTATTTTAGGTTCCCAACCCTATATTAATCTCCTAATAATAAATCAGGAGAAAATTCATATAGGCAACTATACTGCTCCGAAAATTACAAAAAATTTTTTGTAGATAGTTGGGAGCATAGGCTACAAGTTTGGTATTCAAAGTTTCCTCTGAATCTTAGCCCATTATTTTATAGAATTTTTTACAACCACTGCTGGCATATAGATTTGTATTTAAAAGAATATAAATCTAAATAATTTAATTACATCCCAAAACCGACGGCAGGAATTTCGTCTTCCTCGTCATGCCTACGGCCCCGATCGACCGCGCCTGGGCTGTTTTGCGGGCCATTTTTCGGCGGCTAGGGGAGGTTTCCGGCGAAACGCTCCCGCCACCACCACCAGTCGACATAGGGCTATCGACTGGTGGTGGCCAACTGACCTGGGGTGGCCGGAGTAGGGCTCCGACACCTTTCATTTTTGCGGATAGGAACATGGAAAAACTCAAAGTGAAATCGCCATTGCATGGCTCAAATCGACAGGGGGAGAGAGAAGATACTAGCACAGGAGGAGGGGGAAAGGAACTTGCCTTTGATCGGGCTTGATCTTGAGGAAGAATGAGAAATGCCATGGCCGAACTCGAGCTTCATCTTCCTGCTTGATCTTCCTCCTCAGAGCTGGTCTCCTCCTGAAAACATGGGGGTTCTTCTCCTTTTTCGATTCTGAAGCAAATGGTGGGGATGAATAAGGCTGAGGGGGTTTTGTTTGCTGGCTGCCATTTTTCAGCGACCTCCTCTATGTTGCCACCGCCTCAGCCATCCAACTGCAGGTCTCCAACTCATCGGGAATTTACTCCTGAGCTCGAATTGATGCCAGGGGAGAGAAGGTTTGGCTGTTTTTACATTGGGAAGGGGTGGTTGCCATTAGTGTGTCCGGCAAGGTGAAGTTAAGCTCTCTCCTCCCCCTCTCAACTGCTGCCATGTCAGCTCAAGCCTGCTAGGAAATTCTTGGGGAAGCTGAGAGCAATCCAGGAATTAGGGGGTGGTGGCCAAGTGGCCATCCCTCCATGGATTCTTCTTGAATTCCTCCTTGTCTTCTTCCCCCTTTCTTACACTTAGACAAAGCATTCATTTCCCCCAAATTTCGAATTTCAGCATGCCTATGGTCTGGTCACCATGTGGTCTGACCAATTGAGTCATGGGATTGGGCTAGGTCTACTTGATTTAAGCTTTGGGCTCACTTGACTCAAATAGGCCAATTTGGGGACTTTTGGGTTTTGGCTTGGCTCAAGCTCACGCCACTTAATGTGACTGGCCCACATTATTGTCTCGGACCCTATGGACCCATTCCAAGAGGAATTGAGTCATGGTGGGGTCATATGGGGCTTGATTGCACTTATTTGCCTATAGGGGCAATTTGGGTATTTTGGTGATTTGCCCTAATCCTCCAAACTTGAATGTGCACCTTGGCTCATCTAGGTCTCATTTACTTCCCTTGGTGTTTATGGAGGGTTGTGCTAGGTCAATTTGGCAAATTGAAGGTCAATTTAGGGTTTTAGCACAAATAGATCAATTTGGGGCTTTTTAGTAATTGACCCAATTTCACCAAATTGGTGGCCCTATGATGGGGATTTTGGGTCCATTAGGTCCCCTAGGGAGGTTTCCATATGATGGTGGGTCCAATTTGATCATTTGGAGTTCAATTGCCCTCATTTATGGAGGTTTGACCCAGGTGGCCTAAAGTTGACTTTAACAAATTTGATCAATTGGGTTTGACCCCAATGGATCCTAAATGACCCAAGGGATTCCCTAAGGTGTTTAGGAAGAGTTGGTGGGATCAATTTGTCATTTTGAAGTCTAATCACAAGTCATAAGCCATGGATTCAAATTTGGCTATTTGCACACCTAGGTGATTTTCACCTATTCACCTTGGTTCTTAGGGCCATTTTGGTCTCTTAGAGGAATGTCATGACCTTGACATGACAAAATGCACTTCAGGGGTCTAGTTGTTCTGGGGATGTTACACTCTTGACCTTGAAAACACCTAATCACCCCCTCTAGGTGTAGATTGAATCAAACTCATATCTATCAAGTTAATCACGTGAAGTGATTTTGGGGAGTTCAGGAGATCGAAGGAGGAAATGCTATGGGCGTTATTCGCCCAACGTGGCAAGGTCACAGAGCCCATGCTGCCAATCATCTCCTCGCCCGACGAGGCGGGTCACAATTGGTGGCCCGACAAGGAGATGGTTCAGGAAGAAGAGGACCAAGAGCTGCATCCGTGACTCCTCTTCACGAGCACTCCAACAACTCGCTACTCGGGAGCGAGCGAGCTCGCCTCACCAAGACGCACCCGCAAGTCCCTTCTGTGAGTTGGTGTTGACCTCCCCCGTTCCCGCGGGTTTTATAAAACCCACAATGAATTTCTACTCCGGAAGGGACGGCCCCGTCCAACAACTACAGTGGTTCGAGGACATAATCTCGATCTGACAGATAACGGACCCCTTCAAGTATTGGCTATTCTCTATCTCATTCAGAGGAAAAACAAGAGACTGGTTCAACCAGCTATTAGTCGACTCGATTTATAACTTCGAGGACCTCCGCAGTGGGTTTTTCTTCATTTTTCCACTTCAAAAAAGAGAAAGAAGGGTCCAGAGGCCCTCTTCCTCATCAAGCAGGGACACCACGAGTTGCTGGGATCTTTTGTCGATCGCTTCCAGGATGAAATCCTAGAGGTTCAGGAAGTGCCATGGCGCACCCTCATGCTGGCCTTCAACCTAGGCTTGCAGGAGGGGATATTCAAGATGGAGTTGGCCCGTGTTCCCCCTGAAGTCATTCGAAGAGCTGATCGACCGGGCGGGGCGCCATATGGAAGGTGAGGCGACGAGCCGAGGATTCATGGCCAAGTTGGCCAAGCTGACAGGAGAAGAAGTGAAGGAAGCGCCAGGAGGCAAGGAGGAAACCAGGAAAAGAGAAGAGCAGAGAAGGCAGTAGGGTGGAATATCCTGTGGGAACCAGGATCATTGAGACCAGGAGAGGAGATTCCAGGTACCGTTAGTCTGGAAGGCTTGGAGGCTAGCAGGAGGAGGATATCTGTAATACCCCAAGTGTCACTGAGCGCGGAGGTTGGAATGCCTAAGGCTTGTACATGCTTTTCTGTACCTGGGAGCTAGCGCCGACGCTAGGTGCTAGCGCAGGCGTTAGCTTTACCATTAAATAGACTGGTGGTTTCGATGTATACGTCGAGGTGGATTCGTCGAAATTACTTCGTCGAAGGGAGTTCGTCGGAAGGCTATCGCTGGCGGTAGCGTTAGCACCGACGATAGGTTTTGTCGAGTGGTACAGTTCATCGGGGAATCGTGATGTTTTCGTCGATGGGTTTTCGTCGAGTGGACAGCGCAGGCGGTAACGCTAGCTTACGGAACCAGATCCATAAGTAGCGATTTCTGGGCGTCCGATCTTCTTAGGCTTTGATCTAATGGATCAGATAGGTGCGTCATAATGTCGTAAATAGGGCAGAGGAGTTTCTTTCCATTAAGTCTTTTGGTGATTTTGGAGGCTAAGGAAAGGAGGAGGGTTTGGAGGAATAAGTAGGCTAGATTCGCCATTGTTGGAGAACCAGAGCTCCGTTCGTCGATCCGAGACCAGATCCATGGCAAGGACTCGAAGGCGCTCATTTCTATCCTTGCCTTTCAACTGATCCATGGCGAGGAAGAGAACTCTTAGGGCAATGACATCTCTCCTCCCGGTTTTAGGATGCGTGCATGGCATCTTTGCTTTTACCTTCTCTTTTCAGAAATTTATGGCACCAGATCTCTCAAATGAGGGGGGTTAGGGACGCCTTGGTTCATGAAGAATCATCGGGTTGATTGAGTCCGTCCCCGACAAAATTTTGCACTAGAGATCCGCCCAGTTAGTATATTAGGCATTGTGGGTGAAGCCGAAACCGCGACCGATTGTCCAATTCGGTGATGTTGCTTGACGTGCATTTTAAGGGTTTTGTTAGAAATCCATTTGCGGCGAAGACATCGTATTAATTCCCTTTATGTTTCGTGTGAGAACGAACGTTGATTTGGAAAGGAAATATTGTGCGCGGTGAATGGCTTGCGAAGCCGCTTGTATGTGAAGGCGTGACTTGGTCTTTGTGGTCGGCTGGCTAGCCCATAAATGCTTGGATTCATGTGGGGAGAGTGTCCCGGCAAGACAAGTCCCCTTTTGGGCTAACTGACGAGAACAAGTATGCTGATGCCCATGTTGGCAAGACGAGCCATGTAAGGGGTGAGGTCTCAGTGGAGTTCTTGGCTTTTAGCATAGTGATTGTGGCGAGAACAAGTATGTTGATGCGCCTGTTGGCAAGATGAGCTATGTAAGGGGTAAGGCCTCAGTGGAGTTCTTGGGCTTGGGCTTGCACGCTCTGGGGAAATGATAAGTACCCTTGATTGTTGTGAAATGTTGATGTGTGATGTTGTGTTAGAAGCATACACGCCATTGGGCGCCTTGGGCGAAACCCAGGTTTGCATACATGTTGCATTGTTAGGCCCCTTACTTTTATTGCTCAACATAGAAACGTGGATGATGCTTGTGACACTCATGCCTATCATTTTTATGTTACCATTGTTAATTACATTTGCATACGAAGTGCTGACTTGCAGGGTGATGTAGTTCCCCGGGGTCCGCTAGGATGGCCGGGAGGAGGGGTATTGTTACACCGTTGTTGGTCAGCCAAAGCTGACCCTCGTTATACCGCTCTTTGTGATTTGGATGCAGGGTAAGGATTGCATGCTGGAACTAGCTCGCCGGCCAAAAAGGCCTAAGCTTCATGAAGTTCACTTTTCCGGTTTTCCTGTTTGATTATGTTGTCTCTACTTGTTCTGGCTTGCACGCCGAGGTAGCATAGGATTATTATAATCTCTTGGACATTTTCTATGCCCTGTTTGCTGACTTGAGTATGGGTTTTGTAAGGCCGTAAGGACAGGGTACTCTTATGTATATGTGGACAACTTCTGTAGTTTATTTAATGTTTCCGCTGTGTTTTGTTCTGAGTTTTGAGATGGGTAAATCTATATCACTTTGTAATACTAAAGCTGTGGCGATTTTATGTTGTGGGGTCCCGACCGGACGTATATTATAAGACCACTACATGGGAGGCGTTACAATTTGGCATCAGAGATAGGTTTGCGTTCTTGTTGAGGTTTAGCGTGTTCAGATTGCGTTAAGAGGTTGTCCACATAGGAGTACCTTGCGGGACCATGAGTGTCCTTGTGTTCGAGTCTTGCGAATAAAGTTTTATTCATTATTTCCTTGCTTATGCTAGGATGGTGGCGACGATGCGGGGACGTCGAGGCGACAAGAGGAGCCTTCGACAAGCAGTGCTACGACCCCATCCCTTATGAATATGGGTGTGTCCCCGACAGACTTCTAATGTATTCTAGCAGAGGCGATGGTGGTGGCTCAAGATGTGGCGATGCCACAGATTGCGATGCCTATTGTGTAGGCTGCGACTCCTGTTACACCGGTTACTGTGACACCGAAGGTGGGAGTAAGGCAAGTAGAGTCGTTAGCCGAGAGAGCGGTTGGGCAAGGAGATCATCAGATGAAGTACTATCTGAGTTTCCTTCCTTCGACGTCCAAAGGAGTTGGCACTCCGACTGACGGCGAGGATTGGTTGGCTAGAATTCAGGAACTCCTGAAAGCGGCAGAGACCCCAGAGGACAAGCAGTCCCAGTTCACGACGTTTATGTTAGAAGGCGACGACAAGCTGTGGTGGGTGAATCATAACGGTCGTCATTTCCCTGGACGTGCCCCATCAATGGAAGAGTTTGGGAATGCCTTCCCGAAGCGCTATATCCCCTCTTCGACGAGGTTAGCCCTTCAGCGGCAGTTCTTGCACTTAGTGCAGTGTGAGAAGATGGTTGATGAGTACCTGCAGGAATTTACTCGGTTGGGTCGTTACACGGGGACGACTATGGTAGATGATGAGGAGAGGGATAATCTCTTCTATCATGGTCCGAGAGAGATTTTAAGGCAACCTCTGATAGCCTTAAAGAATGCGGGGTTCAATGAGCCATTCAAAGCTGCTCGAACATTGGAGAACGATATGGAGCGAACCCAGCGTCGTAAGGGCTTTGCGACAAATTAGGGAGAAAGTAAACCATCTCAGTCTCAAGGTAAGTTTGAGGGAAGTCGATGGAAGAAAAAGCCCTGTCCTTTTAGGACTGGCAAGAGGAGCGGTGCAGCTTCTGGAGAGTTCCGTTCCAAGGGACCAGTGATGTGCTATAAGTGTGGCAAGGTGTGCCACATTGCTCGGTTCTGTTTCGAGGGTGGAACTGAGCTAGAGCAGAGGCAAGAGCACTCGGTGCGTCTGGTTCCAGTGTTGGGGAGAAAGGGAAAGCAGCGGAGTCAAGTGCTTCTCGTTTCCCTCCTGTGCAGCCTAGAGCGTACAACCTCGGGCAACAACAAGCGATTCGTCAACCCGACGTGGTGACAGGTACAAAAAGTTTAGAGTTTCGTTTGATAGTTTTAACTTGTTTGTGACCTTTCATATTTGTTATATGCGTGTTAGGCTTCGTGCTAGTTTATGGCTACCCCTTTAGGGTGTTGTTCGACACGGGAGCGTCACACTCTTTTCTCGTGGAAAGCTTTATCCGTAGAATCGGTGTTGAGACTATCGAGGCAGAGGTGGAGCTTAGGGTGCGCATGCCGAATGGGCCTTTCAAGACCACTAGAAGGAAATGACGCATTGTGTTGAGGATTTGCGAGTGTGATTTTGAGTTGGTAGAAGCGATTCTACCAGTAGCCGAATTTGACATCATCCTGGGGATGGATTGGCTTGCAGAGCAATGAGCTAGTATTGACTGCCTGTTGAAGATGGTGACCCTAAGGAGTGAAGGTAGAGTGGAGGTCAAGTTCGAGGGCCTACGCAGAGTGGCTTGCTCACTGATTTCCGCCCTGCAAATGGTGCATGCGGTGAATCAAGGAGGAGAGGCATTTGTAGCTTTGTTGGACTCACTCCACAAAGTTGGCAATCAGAGAAGTGCCAGTGGTGGAAGAATTCGAGGATGTGTTCCCCGAGGAGCTTCCGGGAGCACCTCCTCAGCGTGAAATCAACTTTTCAATTGAGTTGGTGCCGGGTGCGAGGCTGGTATCGCGTCCTCCATTTAGGATGGCACCGAAGGAACTGGACGAGCTATAGGTGCAGTTGCAAGAGTTGCTAGAGTAGGGTTACATTAGGCCCAGTTCTTCGCCGTGGAGTGCGCCAGTGTTGTTTGTTAAGAAAAAGGATGGTAATATGCGGTTGTGCATAGACTATCGCTAGTTGAATAAATTGACTATCAAGAATAAATATCTGATTCAGCGAATCGATGATTTGTTCGATCAGCTGGTGGGGTCGACAGTGTACTCCAAGTTGGACTTGGAGTCGGGTTACTATCAATTGAGGATTCGAGAAGAGGATATTCCCAAGACAGCTTTTGGGACGAGGTATGGTCATTTTGAGTTCTCGGTGATGTCGTTTGGTTTGACAATCGCGCCATCAGTGTTCATGGATTTGATGAATAGAGTGTTTCAGCAATACCTAGATTCGTTCATGGTGGTGTTTATCGACGACATCTTAGTGTATTCAAAGTCGAAGGGGGAGCATGAGTCTCATTTGAGATTAGTGTTGCAGACTTTGAGGGAGAACCAGCTTTATGCTAAGTTATCAAAGTGCGAGTTCTGGATCGGGAAGGTGGCATTTCTGGGTCACGTGATAAGTGGTGATGGGGTGGCAGTGGATCCAACGAAGATTAAAGCCATTAGATATTGGCCTGTACTGAGAACCGTGACGGAAGTCCAGAGTTTCCTTGGACTAGCTGGTTATTATAGAAGGTTCGTTGAGAACTTTTCGCGGATGGCTTTGCCCCTCACCACTCTTACCCGAAAGGACCAAAAGTTTGTGTGGACGCTGGAGTGCGCCCGTGCGTTCGAGACCTTGAAGGAAAGATTGATGTCTTCTCCAATCCTAAGTCTTCCTAGTGGGACTGAAGGATTTCAGATTTTCAGCGATGCGTCAGGTTGCGGTTTGGGTTGCGTGCTGGTGAAGCATGACAACGTGATAGCTTATGGGGTCGAGGCAGCTAAAGCCTCATGAGAGAAATTACCCCATCCACGATTTGGAGTTGGCGGCGGTGATTTTTGCGTTGGAGTTGTGGCGGCACTACATGTATGGTGCGAAGGTGGAAATCTTCACGGACCACAAAAGCTTGAAGTATCTTCTAGATTAGAAGGATCTTAATATGAGGCAGCGTAGGTGGGTCAAGTTCCTTGGGGACTACGACGTAGCGATTCAGTATACGCCAGGCAAGGCCAACATGGTGGCTGACGCCTTGAGTAGAAAGTATTCCGGGCAGGGAAATTGGATTGAAGCGCATGACGAGCGTTTAGTGCGAGAGTTCGAGTCTCTTGGCAATGTGTGTGTGGCTAAGGGTGAGTCCGGTGCAGCTCAACTGAACTAGATCTAGATGTAGTGTGATCTAGCAGATCGAATTCGGTAGGCAACCAGTGCAGACGAGGAGTGTCAACAGTTGGCGTTGGAAGCTCAACAAAGCGAAGGCAGTGCTTTGGAGATGGTCGGTGGACTGCAAAAGAGGAGCAGAAGGGTGTGTGTTCCATGCTTTGTCAAGCTCCGTGAGGAGTTGATGTTTGAGGCTCACTTCACGAAGTACTCCGTTCATCCAGGAAGTACAAAGATGTACTTGGATTTGAAGAAATCCTTTTGGTGGCTGGGATGAAGCTGGATGTAGCTTCGTATGTAAGCCGGTGTCAGACGCGCGCCTTAGTGAAGGCTGAATGCCAAAGGCCGGGTGGATTCTTGAAACCTCTTCCTATCCCCGAGTGGAAATTCGATGATATCTCCATGGATTTTGTGCATGGTTTGCCTCAATCACAGCAGGGTAACGATGCGATTTGGGTGGTTGTGGATCTCCTGACCAAGGTAGCCCACTTCATTCCAAATCGGAAGGATGATAGCGTGGAGAAGCTCGTGGAGCTTTATATTCGGAACATTGTGCGGTTGCACGGAATTCCAAAGAGCATTGTTAGTGATTGCGATGGACGGTTCACATCCAAGGACTAGAGGTTAGTGCATAGAAGTTTGGGCACAAAGTTAATTTTTAGTACCTCGTTTCATCCGCAGATCGATGGTCAAACGGAGAGAACGAATCGTACATTGGAGGACATGTTGAGGATGTGTGCTCTCAATTTCAGTAATAGTTGGGAAGACCACCTCTTCATGGTGGAGTTTTCCTATAATAATAGTTTCCAGGCGAGTACCAAAATGGCGCCATACGAGATTTTGTATGGATGGCGGTATCGAACGCCGATGTCTTGGATAGAGGCGGGAGACACCCAGCTGTTAGGAAAAGAAGTGGTGGCAGATGCTTGTGAGTTGGTACGAACGATCCAGGAGTGCATGAAGGATGCTTAGGTTCGGCAGGCAAAGTATTTTAATGCGCGCCACAGAAGTGTGGAGTTTGCGGTGGGCGACATGGTCTACTTGAAGATCAAGTCGTTCAAAGGCATTTCGCGAACTCGGCGACTCAAGAAGTTGAGTCCGAGGTATTTGGGTCCATTTTAGGTTACAAAGCGCATAGGCGAAGCAGCCTATCGGTTAGCGTTGTATGCAGAGCTAAGCGGATTACATGATGTATTTCATGTTTCGGCGCTGAGGAAAGCATTGGTGGAGCCGGAATATGTTGTTAAGTATTCGACAGTTCCCGTAGCCGAAGATCTGAGGACGATAGTTCGTCCGGTTTGCGTGGAGGATTCTGAAATCGGACAATTGCAGAATAAAGAGGTCAAGCTGGTGAAAGTGCATTGGGATAATTGCGGATGAGGCGAGTTCTCGTGGGAGCGCGAGCAAACGATGCGGGATGACTTTCCGGAACTGTTCGTTTCAGGTATGTGTGTTATTTGTGCTTTTGTTAACGTATTAAATTTCGAGGACGAAATACTTTTAGGGGGGGGGGGGGTGTGGATTTGTAATACCCCAAGTGTCGCTCAGTGCGGAGGCTAGAATGCCAAAGGCTTGTACAGGCTTTTATGTACCTGAGAGCTAGTGCTGGCGCTAGGTGCTAGTGCCGGCGCTAGGTGCTAGTGCAGGCGTTAGCTTTCCCGTCGAATAGACTTGTGGTTTCGATGTATACGTCGAGGTGGATTCATCGAAATGGCTTCGTCGGAAGGCTAGCGCTGGCTGTAGTGCTAGCACCGGTGATAGGTTTCATCGAGTGGTACAGTTCGTGGAGGAATTGTGATGTTTTCGTCGATGGGTTTTCATCGAGTGGCTAGCGCAGGCGGTAGCGCTAGCGCCGACGCTAGCTTATGGAACCAGATCCGTAAGTAGCCATTTCTGGGAATTTGATCTTCTTAGGCTTTGATCTAATGGCTCAGATAGGTGCGTCCTAATGTCCTAAATAGGGCAGAGGAGTTTCTTTCCCTTTCCATTAAGTCTTTTGGTGCTTTTGGAGGCTAAGGAAAGGAGGAGGGTTTGGAGGAAGAAGAAGGCTAGATCCGCCATTGTTGGAGCACCAGGGCTCCGTTCGTCGATCCGAGACCAGATCCGTGGAGAGGACACGAAGACGCTCATTTCTATCCGTGCCTCTCAAACAATCCATGGCGAGGAAGAGAACTCTTAGGGTAATGACAACTCTCCTCCCGGTTTTAGGATGCGTGCATGGCATCTTTGCTTTTACCTTCTCTATTCAGAAATTTATGGCACCAGATCTCTCAAATGAGGGGGGTTTGGGTCGTCTTGGTTCAAGAAGAACCATCGGGTTGATTGAGTCCATCCCGACATGATTTTGCACTAGAGATCCGCTCCGTTAGTGGATTAGGCATTGTGGGTGAAGCCGAAACTGCGATCGGTTGTCCGATTCAGTGATGTTGCTTGACGTGCATTTTAAGGGTTTTGTTAGAAATCCATTTGCGGCGAAGACGTCGTATTAATGCCCTTTATATTTTGTGTGTGAACGAACGTTGATTTGGAAAGGGAAATATTTTGCGCGGTGAATGGCTTGTGAATCCGCTTGTATGTGAAGGCGTGACTTGGTATTTGTGGCCGGATGGCTAGCCCGTGAATGCTTGGATTCCTGTGGGGAAATCGACCGAATCCGAAGGCTCGTTGTAGATTCACGGTTGGAATCGCTGGGTTGTCAATCCGCGTCCAAGCTCGGTCCGCAACTACGTCAGGGGTAGAGAGAGCTGTCACGAATCTCTAATGAACCCGTCATCTTCGTCTCACGATCCGGTAGAGGTTGCAAACTTCCTCTTGCTTGAAGGTAATGGCGGCTAGATCTCCCTTGAAGCTCTAGGATGAAGGAGGAGGCCAAAGGGACGAAACCCTAGTGGAGATGGCGAAATCGGCGCTGCTGTATGGCGTGTATGAAACTCTCCCGATTTAGGTTGAAGCTGCAGCTTTTATAGGAAAACGTCAGAAATTTGGTCACGCACGGTCGAACGCACGACCGTGCGTGGACCGTGCGATACTTAAGCGCAACAGACGTGCAGGAGAAGAAGGAATGCGCCCATGCATTTTACTCACGCACGGGCGAACCCGCCCGTGCGTTAAAATGCACGAGTAAACTCCGAGGCTCCATTTTGCTGGGCATCATGAACGCACGACCGCAACTGACCATGCGTAAAGAAAACGCACGACCGTGCGATTCATACAAACATGAAAACTGGGCATAATTGATGATCTACCCACCTGCACAGCACCAAACATCAATCATACAGCTGGGAATACCCTTCCAGCTCAATCCAAATACATAAAAAAGGGTTGGGGAGCACCGTGTGCTTACCCCCAACAACATAGCGCGCAATTGCACACCAAAATGGGCCCAAAGAGTGCACTTTGTGAAGAAATGTGTTCAAGTGAAGTTTAAGCGATAATGAACTAAAAGTGAAGTGCAAATGCATGAAAACTAGCCCAGATGAGTCCAAATATGTATATATAAATGGGACTCATCAACCACCCACTTCACATCATCATAGAGGGAGTCGAGCACTAGGGAAGGCTGGCCAAGTGGTCGGTAGAACTCAGCGAGTTTGACATATCTTTTGTCCCTCACTTAGAAATAAAGGATCAGGCGGTAGTTGACTTCTTGGCAGACTACATGGTGGAGAATAATGAGTATGAGCCACATCGGTGGGAGTCTACGGAGATGTTCGTGGATGGAGCGTCAGGAAGATACTCGGTGGGGGTCGGGGTCATCCTGATGAGTCCACAAGCTTTTAAGATCGAGCAGGTCATTGACATCCATTTCAGTCATCAACAACTAGGTGGAGTATGAAGTTGTGATCGTCGACCTCTGCCTTGCTCGCGAATTGGGAATACAAGATCATAGGTGTAACACCCCAAATCTGTTGAAGCAGATTTGTGCTGCTGGGAGCTAGCTCCGGCGCTAGTAGCTAACGCCTGGCACTAGCCAGTTCGACGAACGCCAGCCCATTCGACGAACGCCAGCCCGTTCGACGAACGCCAACCCATTCGACGAACGTTGGTCCAGTTCGTCGAACGCTGGGCCAGTTCGCTGAACGCCAGCCCGTTCGATGAACACCAGCCCGTTTGATGAACGCTGGTCTAGTTCGCCAAACACTGGGACAGTTCGCTGAATGCCAGCCCGTTCGACGAATGCCAGCTAGTTCGCCGAACGCCAGCCCGTTCGACGAACGTCGGCCCGTTCGATGAACGCCGTCCCGTTTGCAGAACGTCGGCCCGTTCGATGAGCGCCAGCCCATTCGACAAACGTCGGCCCATTCGACGAACGCCAGCCCGTTCGACGAACGCTGGTCCAGTTCGCCGAATGCTGGTCCAGTTCGCCGAACGCTGGTCCAGTTTGCCGAACGCTGGTCCAGTTCGGCGGTAGCTTGCGATACAATACATATCCGTGATTTGAAATCGTGGTCGTCAAATCCTTATGTTTTTAGATCTGATGGCTGGGTTTTATTCCGGGATTCCTTAAGCCTTGTTTAGAGAAGATATTTCCTGATTACTTTAGGTCTTATCTCTCTCTTCAAGCTTGAGAAAGAAGAAGCCAAGGAGGAAGAATGAGCCATCTTCCACCATTGACGGAGCTCCAAAGCTCCGAATCGCGAGCCGGTTATAGATCCGCGGAGAGCAGCCCGGTGCGGTCCTTTCCATCCGATTGGAATCTTGGATTCTCATGGCGAACAAGAAAATGACAAGGGTAACGATCTTCTACTTTTTATGGCATGTTTGCATGGAAAATCCCCCACCGATTGGTGGAGAAAAGGGAGTTTTCTAGCGGGTTGATCGTTTCGATCCCCTTTGGTTACTTGCATTTAGCATCCGAAATCATAGTACGGACATTGGCATTGTGTGTGAAACCCATCCTGACAGTTTGGTATGGATTGGTGATGGCTATATTGTCGATTGTGCCGGAGAAGACTCTGTGATCTTGTATGTGCTATTTTCGGGTTCTGTATACTGTAGGGTACTGCAGGGAGTCCTGGAGTTAACCTCCAGGAAATAACTGAAGTTATGGGCAGATTTGATGATCTGTCACTACCGCCCGACGTTAGGGCTAATGCCGGCGGTAGCTCCCAGGGAGCTGTTTTGTTGAGGTGTGATACCTCCTTTCGTTGCTTGGGCTGAGGTGAAGCCGCACCCGCATCAGATGATTGATGCCGATGATTTGAGCACGAGCAAAGCTGATCCAAAGCCGCTCCCATACCGAGTCGGTGAAGGGGTCTCCTCGGTGCACCGTAAGATGTTGGGATTAGTCCGTAAGACAAGATAGTCTTGACGGTCAAAGCTCATGCGAACTCTTTGTTTAAGGAGTTGTTATGTGTAGCTCGGAGAGTACCCCGTGAGAGTGCCTTGAGAGCACTAAACGTGTGGCCGTGCGCGCCCATGTTGGTGTTGATTGCTTATACATGTGGTGCTTGAACGCACCTTGTCGATCTATTCCTATACTGTATGCCTGCAGGGAAGGAGTACCACCACCCCGACATTAGGGGTGGGGTCGTTATAATTTTGGTCAGCTTTAGCTGACCGGTTACTTGTTTGCCACGTTTTGGTGGATTGTTGATGCAGGTGCAGGTGAGCCAAGCAGGAAATAGCGGGCGGTGGCCCTTTTTGCTGAGTTGGCCCTCGAAGGCTAGCCTCTCTTCTGCTTTTCATGTATTGCCGGCCTGCGTGCCGATGTATGTTTGAGTTTAATACATTGTTCAATGTAAGGCCTTAGGGCCGTAACTTTTTTGTTTCGTTCCTGGGATAGTGGACAGTTCTAAATGATGTTTTAATCAAATGCTTCCGCTTTAATTACTCTCGTGTAGTTGTAGTTCTTTTCTGATTATCATCTTATGATGCTTAGCTAGTGTGTATAGTATGGTGTGGGGTCCCGGCCGGACCTACTGTTATATTATTTGTACTGGCAAGGTGTTATAATTTGGTATCAGATTTAAGGAATCGATCCGTAGTTTCGTGAATTCGAGGCCGAATTCATTTTAAGGGGTGGAGTGCACGTGTTGTGCGTTCACCAAAAACGATTTCAAAACTAACAAGAATGTCCACTTAGGAATGAAAATCATGCTTGTTTGTGGAACCTGAGGGTTCCTTGCTTGTTTGTTGTTATGTTTTCGGTCCCTAATCTGGGTTTCACACGATTATAGGTGACTAGAAGTGGTGCGGGATAGTCTCAACCCCGTAGCACTGCTGAAAGTAGCGCGTCCGCTGAGGTACCAGCGACCACTCCTTCTGCTGAGATGGTTAGATTGGTCGCTGAAGCGGTCTTCGAGATGATCAATAACCAAGCTGGACGGCTTGCACAGCCTACTATTCCTACTCCAGAGGTGGCCCCTGTTGGGATCATTGTCCACAATGTCTTAGATTTGGAGAAGTCCATTCTTAAGTCAAAGATATATCTCAGAATGTAATTGATATACTCTCTAGAATCAATGTGCAGGAGATCAGGTCAGGAAAAGTGCTCAAGGAATTCATCCAAGTTCACAAGCGTCGAGATATCATACATCGCTCGACGCCTGTGACCCAGAAGCGTTGACTCATGTTTACTGCTCAGATAGACAAGGTCGCCGCTGAAGTTATGAGACCAAGTTTGGAAGCATCGAGCCAAGTTATATCCCTCGACGCCGTGGAAAGAGAAGTGTCGACCAAACTTCAGTTAGCTCTACGCCAACAAGAGGAGTCTAGATATGAAGGCTTAGTTAAGAAGCGTCGAGCCCCTGTACATTGCTCGACTTCTACAGATAAAAAGCGTCGACTAACTGATGATTGCTCAACACCTAAGAAGGAGGAGTCGAGAGCTTCAGTCTAAGAAGTATGTGTCGAGTATCTACATATCGCTCGACGCCTAATGGAAAAAGCGTCGACAGAGATAAAGCCTTTTCTACAGATACTCTGAGCTGAGAAATTTCTTCTACAGCCAGCTGAGCCTTTGTTTCTTCTAAAGCCATTAAAGACCGTTGAAGACTTAGCGTCGTGCTGACGTGGAGGAGCGTAACAGATGTTGCAGATGGCGGACTATACATAGAAGGCATGACCTATGGGTTAAACAGTTTTTTTCCTATCTTTCAAAAGCCATTATCGTCTCCATCATTTTGAGGGAAAGTCTGAGAAAGAATCTGTAGAAGTCATCTTCTCTATCAGAACTGATCTAATTTGAAGATTTCATTCAGCAATCTGGTGCTGATACATCTTTCTGAAAGAAGAAGATCAAGAAGGAAGAATATGTCTTCCTAGGAAGAAGAACAGTCATCACAGCCTGTCGAATCAAGAAGATCATTTGATGCTGCTATTCTATTGAATATTTCTGTCTGATCATTCAGGCAAATCAAGAAGACTCAACAATTTGAAGAATCTGAGTCTAAGTATTGTTATTTTCTTTATCAATCCCTATAGGGTCTGAGTTGTCAGATCTGAGTGTAGGATCTGTCAAGGATCTGAGTCGTAAGATCAGGTGTGATCTGAGTTGTAGGATTCAGGGGTGAATCTGAGCTGTAAGCCTAATTATAAAGGCTGAGGTAGGATCTGTGAGATCTGAGTTTGTAAGATCTGCTGAGATCTGAGAGAGTAAGATCTGTGAGATCTGAGTCTATAAGATCTGTTGTGATCAGAGCTGTAAGACCTATTTGTGGTCTGAGATCTGGAGGAGTTTTAAACCCTATCTGGCACACTGCTAGAAGGGAGAAGGGGGAAAGTGGATTACCCAAGATAAGGGGAACCACTATAAAATTCTATGTGTCTTTTCTGTGTGTGCTCTTATTCTTGAAAGCTCTGATCAGTCTTTTAGGTTATAATTAAGAACTACAATAGTTTTTTCAAATAACCTATTCACCCCCCTCTAGGTGATTAGCTACCCTTAATTAAAGTCTTTCAAGTGGTATAAGAGGGTTGTTGTTCAAGAAAAGGTTTTACAGCCTGAACAAGATCTTCTAAGGGTAGATTTCTTAAGTCGTGATGGCTAATACAGAAGGAAACAAAGAATTCACATCTATGAAGCTACCAATTTGCAGAAAAGAAAACTTTGGGATTTGGAAGGAAAGGGTCAGACTTTTCATGGAAGCCTCTGATCCTAGGATATACATAACTGTTCTAGAGGGACCTTTTGTTCCTATGAAGGTTTCATTTATAGATGGAAGTATCAAGACTCCTAAAACTTATTCTGAGATGACCAAAGATGAAGTGATTCTGGCCTCCAAGGATAAGAGAGCTCAGAACATCATTGTTAGTGCTATTGAGGATTCAACCTTCCAAAACTTAGTCCATTGCAAAACTGCCAAAGAAATGTGGGAATCTCTCATTGTCTATATGGAAGGGATTGAAGAAGTCAGAGATGACAGGAAGTCTCTTCTAAATCAGCAATATGAAGCTTTCAGACAAGACAAGAAAGATTCAATAGCAGTCAGCTATGAAAAATTCTTCAAAATTGTAAATGGTCTACAAACTTATGGAAGAACTTTCACAGATTATGAGCTGAATGATAAATTCTTAAGATCACTGAACAAAGAATGGGATATCAAAATCTGTGCAATCAGGGAAATGGGAAATTTGGGAAATATTCAGCCACAGAATTTATATGGGAAACTCTTGTCTCATGAACTTCATCTGAATACCAGAAAAGCTGAGGAAGGACACAGCAGGGAAATTCCTATTGCTCTGAAAGCAGAAAGTTCCAAGAAAAGCAAAGAAAGAATGTCATTATCCCCCAGGATACCATCTGAATCAGAAGAATCAGAAACCAGTAATTCTGATTCTGAAATATCAGATGGTGAACTGGCACTCTTCACCAAACAACTGAAAAGGATGTTAAGAAGAAAACAACACTGGAAAACTAGACCCTCTCAGTCATCCAGATCTAAGAAGCACTCAAATTCTTCAGAGGGATTCAAACAAGACTCCAAGAAGGACAGGTACAACTCTAAACACAATAAATTTAATTCAGAAGAAATTGTGTATTTTGGTTGCAGGAAATCAGGACACATGATTGCTGATTATCCTTCAAAGAGAAAGAATAACAAGAAATCTGATGAAAGGATGCGCAAATCTGACAAGAGACATGAGAAGAGTCTAATAGCCAAGAAGGGCAAAGTCACTCTTAGTGACAGTGAATCTCAATCATCAGACTCAGATAGTGAGGGGGCACTCATAGCTCTGATGGCTGCCAATGAAAGTGAAGACAGTCTAAATCATAGATCTATAATAAGAGCCCCACTATCATGGTCTGATAATGAAGAGGATGAAGAAGAAAATGCAGGACTCATGCCACTGAGTGATGAAGAGGATTAGGAGACAATTACTAATGTAAAGGTACTTGATAAAACTCCTCTATCTGATTCTGACTCTGAACCTGAAATAGATTCATTCTCTTCTGATGAAAATGACTCACAATCTAACCTTCATGAAGATGAAATTATTGAGAAATATCAATTACTTCTCAAAGCACTTAAAAAGAGCAAAAGGCATAATAAAAGGTTACAAAAAGAAATATCTGAATTAAAGCAAACTAATTCCCAAAACTCTGAGGCTACTGAGAGGCTGAATCAGATAAGCAAAGAACTTAGCAAACTAAAAGTCATGTCTATTATTCACATACAGATTTTATGCACTAAGGAGAAGTTAATAAAAGAACTTGAAGCAAAACTCCTAGCAGAAAGGAAACTTGTAGCAAAGTTCTCAAAACCACAAACTATACTTCCCATAATAGACACATTTTCTACACAATACATATCTGGCATAGGATATGATATGAATGCAGATAATAACCCTAAAAGTAATGACAAGGCACCAATGCAACCTATAAAATTCAACAAAGCCATGTCTATCACAAATAAGCATGATCAAAAAGGTGTGCATAAGTTTTATAAGGGTGAGTGTTCTAATAGCAAAGATGATTCAATTCAACCAAGTAACAATAATGCTAAATCACTATGCAAAGAAAAAAAATATTAACTCATCATGACTCCTTTGTACTTAAAGCAAACACAAAATTCAAAAGAAAGGAACTAAGACCTGAAGTGAAAACTACTGCTGTCAAGAAAACTGAACCAGTAAAATTTACTAAAACAACTTACATAGCTCCTTTAAATAAGGCAATTAAGCAAAATATGAGTCAACATAAAGAAGTGAGAAGTCCTCCAAGGAGATATAACAGATATGAATGCTGGTGTTGTGGAAGGGTTGGACATTTTGCTCTTGACTGTTGGTTCAACCTAACTGTTCCAAGATTCAACTCTGGGAGACCAGTACTAAGACCTATGGCAACTCTCACAGCACCAAGGATTATTCAACAACTAAATGTTCCAGCTCATACTAACAAGGTTCTAGGACCCAACTTGGTGTGGGCTCCTAAGAAAAGGTAATTTCTTTTTGCAGGGTTGTCCAAAGACCAATCAACTTCCTATCTGGTACTTGGACAGTGGGTGCTCTATGCACATGACATGAACAAAAAGTCTGCTGAATGATTACACTCCTGTGAAGAATGGACCAAAGGTTATCTTTGGAGGGTCTAAAAAAGGTAAAACTAAAGATTATGGTAAAATCACAAATGGAATTGTCACCATCACCAAAGTTGCTCATGTTGATGGATTGCAACACAATCTCATCAGCATAAGTCAATTGTGTGATATTGGGTATGACATTTCATTCCACAAGGATGAGCGCCTGATTAAGAAAGAGAATGAGATAATTCTCTCAGGCACTAGGAGTGGCAACATTTACTGCCTAAACTTTATATGTTCTGATCAAGCTAATTCCATATGCTTAGTTGCAGAGAATAAAGTTTCTAATAGTGTTCAATGGCATAAAAGGTTAGCCCACATAAACTATAAGACTATAAATAAGCTTATCTCAAAAGACCTAGTGATAGCTGGGCCTAAGTGGAAGTGTGTGCAGGAGGGTCCATGCCATGCTTGTCAAATGGGTAAGCAGACCAAGTCATCCTTCAAACCAATAGGTGAGAAGGATTCCATTAGATGTCTATACCTACTTCACATGGATCTATTTGGACCAATGTCAATCCATAGCTTAAGAGGAAAATCGTACACCCTTGTAATTGTTGATGATTATTCCAGATTCACATGGGTATTCTTCCTTAAACATAAGTCAGACACTTTAGAAATATTTACCAGTTTTGTTAGGCAAATCATCAATGAAATAGGAAATCAAGTAGCCAAAATTAGAAGTGATCATGGGACTGAATTTCAGTTCAGTGCAATGACCAAATTTTGTGAAAATCTAGGCATTTCTCAAGAGTTCTCATCTCTTAGAACTCCCCAACAAAATGGGGTTGCTGAGAGAAGAAATAGAACCCTTATTGAAGCTAGCAGGAGTATGCTAAGTGATTCTTCTCTTCCTGAGTTTTTCTGGGCTGAAGCTGTAAACACAACATGCCATGTGCAGAATAGGGCTCTTATCAACAAAAGACTGGATAAGACCCCATATGAGTTGTTGAAAGGTAGAAAACCCACTTTAGCCTATTTCAAAATATTTGGTAGTAAATGCTTTGTATTAAATAATGGAAAGCACCATCTCACTAAATTTGCTGAAAAAGCACATGAGACAATTTTTGTTGGGTATAGCTCTCAAAGTAGAGCCTATAGAATTTTCAACAAAAGGTCAAATAGGATAGAAGAATCTATACATGTTGTATTTGATGAAACCAACCTTATTTATAAGGATCTGGGAAGTTTATCAAGTTGTGCAGGTTATACACAGAAATTGAAGGAGATGAATATCAATGAACAACACAATGAGGATAATGAAGAAACTAATGAGACTGTAATTGTAACTAGAGAGGATGAACCTCAAGCAGAAGACAATTATGAAGAACCTATTGCTGTTGAAGAACCACCACATCCAGAACCTCTAGAAGAACCTACTCAAACAGATGCACCAGAATCTCAAAGGGAAAATGAAAGGTGGAGGTATGCAACCAAACATCCGAAGGATCATCCCAAAGAACAGATCATAGGAAATCCAAATGATGGTGTTTAAACTAGAAGAGGAAACTCAATACATGAGGCCTTGCATCACAGCTTTCTATCCAAAATAGAGCCTAAGAAGTTTGATGAAGCCAATAAGGACACTTCATGGATATTAGCTATGCAAGAAGAGCTAAATCAATTTGAAAGGTGCAAAGTCTGGTTATTGGTTCCAAGACCAAAGAAACACAAAGTCATAGGGACCAAATGGGTATTTAGGAATAAGCTGGATGAAAATGGTGTGATTATAAAAAACAAAGCAAGGTTGGTTGCCCAAGGATATAGACAGGAGGAAGGCATAGATTTTGATCAAGTGTTTGCTCCTGTGGCAAGATTGGAGGCAATCATATTATTCCTGGCATTTGCAGCACACACTGGATTCATAGTGTATCAAATGGATGTAAAGTCAGCATTCCTTAATGGAACAATATTGGAGGAAGTATATGTTGAACAATCCCCAGGTTTTATTGACTCTACTCATCCAAATCATGTCTATCTATTATTAAAAGCATTGTATGGTCTGAAACAGGCACCTAGAGCCTGGTATGAGACATTAACTAGATTTCTCATTGAGAACAAATTCTCAAGAGGAAAGATAGATAAGACATTGTTTCTTAGGATAGTTAAAGGTCACATTATTCTAGTACAAATATATGTAGATGATATAATCTTTGGCTCAACTGATAATAACCTTTGCAAAAGGTTTGCAAACCTTATGCAAGGGAAATTTGAAATGAGCAGCATGGGTGAGCTAATACTATTTGCCACAGCCAATCCGTGGCTAAAAACCTTTCTCCACGCGACTTTTAGCCACGAATTTTTTCCGTGGCTAGACCGTGGCAAAAGATCTTTAGCCACGATTTTAGACCTTTTGCCAGGGCAAATTGCCCTGGCCAAAAATCAATTTTCTAGTAGTGTAGGACTCCAAGTGAAACAGTCTGAGGAAGGAATTTTCATTTCTCAGACCAAGTACACAAAAGAGATTATCAAGAAGTTTGGAATGGAAAATTCCACTGTCATGAAGACACCAATGGCAGCAAATATGTCACTGGACAAGAATGACAAAGGGAAACCTATTGATGAAACCTTGTACAGAGGCATCATTGGCTCATTGCTCTACCTAACTGCTAGCAGGACATACATTATGTTCTCAACATGTGTGTGTGCTAGATATCAAGTGAACCCTAAAGAATCTCACTATACTGCTGTCAAAAGAATCCTGAGATATCTGAAGGGCACTCTTAATCTTGGCCTTTGGTATCCTAGAAGCAATGACTTTGAACTAATTGGTTTTTCAAATGCTGATTTTGCAGGATGCAAGGAGGACAGAAAAAGTACATCAGGAACATGTCAATTTCTTGGCAAAAGACAAATATCTTGGAGTAGCAGGAAGCAGACCAGTGTGGCTATTTCTATAGCAGAATCTGAGTACATCTCAGCTGGAAACTGCTGTGCTCAGCTACTATGGATTCAACACCAACTCCAAGACTATAAAGTTCAGCTAAGTAAATCTCCTCTATATTGTGATTCAACTAGTGTTATGGCTATAACTAATAATCCTGTATCACATAGCAGAACTAAGCACATAGAAATTAGATATCATTTCATTAGAGAACATATAGAAAATGGAGATATCATAATTGAATATGTTCCCAATGATAAACAAGTTGCTGATATATTTACTAAACCCTTGGATGAAACAAAATTCAATAACTTTAAAATTGAATTAGGAATGCTAAAAATGGATTAAAGTTGTCTTGAAATAAATAAATGAAGATAATGATTGTGTCCTAAAAGGTGAGTGGAGAGGTTATCAGGCGTCGAAAGAAGATACCTGGCGTCAAGAAAGGATACCTGGCGTCGAAAGAAGATACCTGACGTCGAGAAGATACCTGGCGTCGAGAAGATACCTGGCGTCGACCGAAGAAAAATGGCGTCGAGCTATCTTAACGCTTGAGCGAACATAGCTAGGCCGTCTCGACAGGGTAAATTTGAACCATTTGATCAATCTTGTCAAACAAGTTCGGCGCGCGGCTATTCATCTTCTTGTATTAGAAATTCTATAAATAGGGAAGACACTTCGTTAGTACATATGCCCTAGATCTCTAAGTTCGAAATTATTTGCCCTAGAAAATTTCTCCATCAATTCTTTCTCTCTTCGATCATCAACCACAATGCCTCCCAAGAGCAGTGATTATCTTTATGAAGGAAGCGAGCTTGTTCGCAATGAATTTCAATCAGCTCCAATAGAAATCAAATCAACCATCGAGTTAATCTACAAAGCAGGACTCGAATTTGTACTATCTGAATCGACTCTCATCTGGAAACGAGAGGTCTTAGAACTTTATTCCAATATAGTAATAGACTCAGTCAATTCGAAGCTTAAGACCTCTGTAAATGGTAAGAAGATTAAGATCACTCCTTCAAGACTCGCTAAGGCACTAGAACTGCCGAGATTAAAAAGCAACGAAGAAGAAGAAGAAGTGAGCTCTGAACAGATTAGATTAGCACAAATCTGGTGCGGAATTGAAACATCACGTGAAATCACTGGAAGTATTCTTAGGAAAGGAATGAATTCAAAAGGAAAATTACTAACAGATGTGATCGGAAAGGGCCTGTTGTGCAAGACTGGATCTCATGACAAAATTTCCAGGAAAATGTTTATTCTACTAACCAGGATTATCCATTCTTTGAGAACAGATTGGGGGAGGGTGGTGTTTGACAGAATGATTGAATGTATCCAAGTACCCAACATGGGTAGGATATTATCTCTATATCTAGTAAATGTCATTCCAGACTCTTTAAATAACAAACTTGGATCCAAGATTAATCACATGAAGAAAATGGACATTAGAATGATAGAGAGATGGGAAAGAGTTTTATCAAATCTTCCACCAGCAGATCTTTCTCCCAAGCAGAAGAAAGCTAAGAAGCAAAAGAAGAAGAAGGTTTCTTCAAGCTCATCCTCTTCCAAAGGAAAATCTAGATCCTCTCCAATTCATGATCCTAACCTCACATCATCTGAAGAAGAAGAAGGGAACAAACCTAGGGACAGTACTCCTGACACACCAACAGGTACTGATCCATTACTGGAAGGGGTTGACAAGTTCTATAAGGAAAAGGATGAGAATGAGAAAGAAGAAGAAGAGAGAGAGGAAGTCATCATGGATCCCCTGCTAGACTTGAAGGGATTTTTCAAAATGAGAGGGAGGCTCAAGATGAGATTCCTGCTCAGGATAATTCTGAAATGAGCAAAGCAGCAGTTGAGGGGGAGGCTCAGGATGAGATCCCTGCTCAAGACAAAATTGATCTGATCAATGCAGAGATTGAGGGGGAGCCTCAAGATGAAATTCCAGCTCAAGACAATGCACCATTTGAGGGGGAGTCTCAGGCTGAGATCCCTGCTAAAGTGAATTATGTAGTTCATGATATGGATGTGGAAGGAGAGCCTGAAACAACAAAGAAATATGTTGAGAAGGTGATCAAGATAGAATCCTCTAGCTCACATATGAGCCAGAGAAATGATTCTTTCATCAGAGAAGAGAGCAGTAGAGGTAATGGAGTGGAAAAGGAAATCAATGTGGATCTAAGTGCTATACTATCTCAACTGGAAGTGTTGCTTAATAATCAAAGAAGATTATTAGAACAATATATTGAAGATAATAACACAAAAATGAAAAATGAAGTAGATTTCCAGATGAAGATGGTTAGATTTGAAGTTAATCATCAGATGACTGCTTTGAGAAAGGAAATGGTAAAGTTTTTCAAAAGAGTTGGTGCTTCAGTAGACTATACAACTGAACAACTTGATGCAATCAAAGAGACATCAAAGGTTCTTAAAGAGTCACAAGCAGGAATTACAAAGACAGTGGATGATGTTCAAACAAATCAAGGAATTCTAAGTAACAACATGCAAGTTCTGTATAAAGAACAGGTTGCACAAGTCCTTACAGGTACAGCTAAGATTGAAGCTAGACTGCAACAGCAGGATACTGCTATTTTGGCTAAAATTGATGAGAGCTCTACAATTCTAAAAGATCAAGCAAATTTGAATGCAGATGCCATAGATGACCATCTCCTTAAGGTAAAGAAAACCATTGAAAGTGGAATTCATCATTTGGAGGGGCAAGTCAGGTTTCAGAAGAATGTTATAAGAGATCATATAGTTGAAGAAGTCCTAAAGGGGGAGAGGTCAATGATTCAAGCCAGCTCTGAGCATGATGTGTGGACCTCAAATACTATAAGAGAAACTTTTGGATATCCTCCCATAGATTATGAGAATGATCAAGTTTTTGAGACCAGGCCAGCTTCTCTTACACAAGTTCAAAAGCAAATTGCTAAAATGTATCGTCCTGAGGATAAAAGCAAAAGAGAGAACTTTACTAGTGAGCAAGTAGAATCTAGTAAAAGAAAGTTCAGAGAAGAGGTTCAATCAAGGGTTGATTTTGAACATTGGTCTCCCTCTTCAAGAGAAATGATTCTGACAGCATGGGAAGCTGTGAAAGGTAATCCAGATGAAAGAGGAAAATGGTATTCTGAAGCTGAATGGTTGAAGCATAGGGATCAAGAGGAACTGAAGATAAAATTCAAGGCTGACAAATTGGCTGGGAAGGTGCAGGCAGGTGATAAGGAGCCAATCAGATACTTTCCAAAGCCGTTTGGCTATTTCAAGAGAAGAAAAGAAGTTGCTGAAGCCCTTTACAAAAGATCCAAAAGAGGAATAGAGATCAAGGAACCTGAGCAGCATTAGGATTTTAATCTTTACTAAGTATTTTCAGAGAAATGTAATTGATATTTTTTTTTGAACAATCTTGATAAGCTCCCAGTGCTAACTAATTTTCATGATCATATATATATATATATGCCTGTGATGTGATCCTTTTTCTCTTCATGACATATCGTATTCTGAACTGCTTGTGTTTTTGTGCTTATATGAGAAATCATGTCTGAGATAATTTCTGTGGATAGAATGTTTTGGTAATCTAATTTTATAAGGTATTATACTCTTTATTTTGATTGTCTGTATAGAAATTGGAAAATATTGATTATCTTTGAAAAGAGGGATATATCATTGACTGAGATTATGACTTCTTCAAATAGGGGGAGATTGTTGGGATCATTGTCCACAATGTCTTAGATTTGGAGAAGTCCATTCTTAAGTCAAAGATATATCTCAGAATGTATTTGATATTCTCTCTAGAATCAATGTGCAGGAGATCAGGTCAGGCAAAGTGCTCAAGGAATTCATCCAAGTTCACAAGCGTCGAGACATCATACATCGCTCGACGCCTGTGACCCAGAAGCGTTGACTCATGTTTACTGCTCAGATAGACAAGGTCGCCGCTGAAGTTATGAGACCAAGTTTGGAAGCGTCGAGCCAAGTTATATCCCTCGACGCCGTGGAAAGAGAAGTGTCGACCAAACTTCAGTTAGCTCTACGCCAACAAGAGGAGTCTAGATATGAAGGCTTAGTTAAGAAGCGTCGAGCCCCTGTACGTTGCTCGACTTCTACAGATAAAAAGCGTCGACTAACTGATGATTGCTCAATGCCTAAGAAGGAGGAGTCGAGAGCTTCAGTCTAAGAAGTATGTGTCGAGTATCTACATATCGCTCAACGCCTAATGGAAAAAGCGTCGACAGAGATGCTCAGTGCTCAACGCCTTTTCTACAGATACTCTGAGCTGAGAAATTTCTTCTACATCCAGCTGAGCCTTTGTTTCTTCTAAAGCCATTAAAGACCGTTGAAGACTTAGTGTCGTGCTGACGTGGAGGAGCGTAACAGATGTTGCAGATGGCGGGCTATAAATAGAAGGCATGACCTATGGGTTAAACAGTTTTTTTTCCTATCTTTCAAAAGCAATTATCGTCTCCATCATTTTGAGGAAAAGTCTGAGAAAGAATCTGTAGAAGTCATCTTCTCTATCATAACTAATCTAATTTGAAGATTTCGTTCAGCAATCAGGTGCTGATACATCTTTCTGAAAGAAGAAGATCAAGAAGGAAGAATCTGTCTTCCTAGGAAGAAGAACAGTCATCACAACATGTCGAATCAAGAAGATCATTTGCTGCTGCTGTTCTATTGAATATTTCTGTCTGATCATTCAGGCAAATCAAGAAGACTCAACAATTTGAAGAATCTGAGTCTAAGTATTGTTATTTTCTTTATCAATCCCTGTAGGGTCTGAGTTGTCAGATCTGAGTGTAGGATCTGTCAAGGATCTGAGTCATAAGATCATGTGTGATCTGAGTTGTAGGATTCAGGGGTGAATCTAAGATGTAAGCCTAATTATAAAGGCTGAGGTAGTATCTGTGAGATCTGAGTTTGTAAGATCTGCTGAGATCTGAGAGAGTAAGATCTGTGAGATCTGAGTCTGTAAGATCTGTTGTGACTGAGCTGTAAGACCTGTTTGTGGTCTGAGATCTGGAGGAGATATAACCCTATCTGGCACACTGCTAGAAGGGAGAAGGAGGAAAGTGGATTACCCAAGATAAGGGGAACCACTATAAAATTCTGTGTGTCTTTTCTGTGTGTGCTCTTATTCTTGAAAGCTCTGATCAGTCTTTTAGGTTATAATTAAGAACTGCAATAGTTTTTTTTCAAATATCCTATTCACCCCCCCCCCTCTAGGTGATTAGCTACCCTTAATTAAAGTCTTTCAGCCCTAGTGCCTGTTACTGCAGTGTTGCCGAGTGCGGAACCTGTGGTAGAGCCCAGGGTGGAACCGAGAGTGGAACATGTAGCCGTGGGGCAAGCACGCGACCAGCAATTAAAGCACTTTCTAAGCTTCAACCCTCCAACCTTCCTTGGGACTGAGTCCCCAACAGAGGCTGAGGATTGGCTGGCAATAGTAAAGAAGACTCTAAGGGCAACAACAACTGAGGAGGCATTGAAAGTCACCTTAGCCACTTTCCTTCTGAATGGAGAGGCAGGGCTTTGGTGGGATGAACTGGAAGCGCACAAGTTGGATGGTAGAGTTATTACCGAGGTCTCGATTGCAGAGTTCACAGGTCTATTCCTCCAGAGGTTTATTCCCTCTGCCCAGCGTCGTGCATTGCAAAATCAGTTTCTGCGTCTAACTTAAGGCGATCGTTCGGTGGACGACTACATGCATGAGTTCACGAGACTGAGTCGCTATGCGGGATCTTTGGTAGAAGATGAGGAAGATAAGACGAATAAATTCTATGAAGGACTTCGAGATGAGTTAAGGCTGCTTTTGGCAGGCCCTATGACTTTTGGTTTCCAGGTTATGGTGCAAACTGCCAGATCACTGGAGCTAGATATGCAGAGAGTGCAACGCGCAAAAGGCCTCAGCAAGAAGACAGAATTTCTCGCCCCGACCTCTCAAGTAAAGCCTGAGTTCAGGAAAAATAAGAGGAAGTCTAGGTTCACGGAACCAGCTCCTTCTAATGTTTCGGGAGCAACTACTGTGCAGGGTCCTATCACGTGTTCCACCCGCGGGAAGGTGGAACACAAAGCCGCGGTGTGTCAAAGTGGTCCCCCGAAGGCAGGAAATCGAGTGGTGGACTATGCTCGTGCGGCGGGTTCATCTTATGCGGACAAAGGCAAAGCTGTGGAGTCTTCTGCTTCCCAGCAACCTCTGACCCAGCCGAGAGTCTATTCGCTTGGCCAGCAAGAAGCCATCCGACAAAATGACGTCGTCATAGGTATGAAGTAAAATTTAGCTTTCACAGCTTAACTTGATTTATACTGCATGTACGACTATACCTTTGTTGATGTGCTTTTAGGCTTCATTCTAATCTTCAACTATCCGACGAGAGATCTCTTCGATACGGGAGCATCACACTCCTTCTTGTCTAAGGACTTCGTGTTGCAAATCAGAGTACCGTCTATCCTGGTGAAGGATAGACTGGAGGTAGTGCTGTCCAATGGATCTCGGATGAGCGCGGATAGGTTGAGTCATGTAAAGGTGCGGATTAGGAATCAGGATTTTGACTTGGAAGCGTCACTACTACCACTAGCTGAGTTTGACGTAATCTTTGGCATGGACTGGCTCTCGAAGCAGCGAGCATGCATGGATTGCAATCGAAAGGAGGTTACTCTGGGAAAGAACACCGGTGGCGAGACCACATTTGCGGGTATGCGAGGAGCGAGCAAGACGCTGATGTCTGCTCTCCAGGTGGTCATGGCGGTGAGAAAAGACGAGGAATTGTTCTTCAAGTTGTTGGAGGCCTCGACGCCTAAGCCCAGTATAAGTGATGTCCCAGTAGTGGCAGAGTATGTGGACGTGTTTCCTAACGAACTCCCTGGGGCTCCTCCCCAGCGAGAGATCAATTTCCGTATCGAGTTGGTGCCAGGTGCCAAACCTGTGGCCCGCTCACCGTACCGGATTGCGCCAAAGGAGTTGGCATAGTTGAAAGTTCAGCTGCAGGAACTGCTAGAGCAAGGCTATGTACGTCCAAGTTCATCCCCTTGGAGTGCACCAGTCCTCTTTGTGAAAAAGAAGGATGGGAGTTTGCGTCTATGCATAGACTATCGAGAGCTGAATAAGCTGACCGAGAAGAACCGTTATCCGATTCCAAGAATCGACGACTTATTTGACCAACTGGTTGGGTCGACGGTATACTCGAAGCTAGACTTAAGGTCCGGCTATGATCAGCTTCGTATAAGGGAATGTGATATTCCAAAGATGGCATTCAGTACCCGTTTTGGACACTACAAGTTCACGGTAATGTCGTTCGGTCTCTCCAATGCACCGTCGGTATTTATGGACTTGATGAATAGAACGTTCCGAGAGTACTTGGACCGATTTGTGATCGTCTTCATCGACGACATTTTGGTATACTCTCAGTCTGAGGAGGAGCATTCAGAATATCTGCACGCAGTGTTGAGCACCTTGAGGAGGAGTCAACTATATGCCAAGTTCTCCAAATGCGAGTTTTGGCTACCATCAGTAGCATTCCTGGTTCATGTCGTCAGTGGTGAAGGAATAGCTGTCGATCCGTCAAAGATAGTGGCAATCCGAGAGTGGCCTGTGCTGAAAAATGTGGCTGAAGTCCGAAGTTTCTTAGGACTTCCCGGTTATTATAGGCGCTTCGTGGAGAACTTTTCGAGGATCGCACTTCCTCTCACTAAGCTGACTGGGAAAAATCAGAAGTTCGTTTGGTCGCCTGAGTGCGCACGAGCTTTTGAGTAACTGAAGAGTCGTCTGACCACGACGCCCATTTTATGCTCGCCATGTGGAACGAAGGGTTATGAAATATATAGCGACGCCTCGGGGAGCGGCTTGGGTTGCGTTCTAGTGCAGTTTGGTCAGGTGATAGCTTATGGCTCCCGACAATTGAAGGTACATGAGAGGAACTACCCGGTACATGACTTGGAGTTAGTGGTCGTGGTATTCGCTCTAAAGTTATGGAGGCACTACTTATATGGCATGAAGATCGACATCTTTACCGACCACAAAAGTCTCAAGTACCTGATTGATCAGAAGGAGTTGAATATGCGACAAAGGAGGTGGATGGAGTTCCTAGGGGACTACACCTTTGATATTCGTTACACTCCTGGAAAGGGGAATGTGGTTGCAGACGTGCTAAGTCGGCGGGCTCCCGCGCAAGCAAGTTGGATTTTGATGCATGATGAGTGTCTAATCCGTGATCTGGAGTATCTGGATATCACTTGTGTCAATAAGAGAGCGTCTTCTACTGCATGCTTGAACTAGACGGAGGTTCAATACGACCTTGCTGACCGAGTTCGCCAAGCTTTGGAGCTCGATGAAAGCATGAAATGTTACAAGGCGGAGACTTTGGATGGGTCTAGCGCTGAATTCTCTTTCGATGATGGCCTTCTATGGAAAGGTGCGAGATTGTGCGTCCCAAAAGTGGCCAATTTACGGAGAGAATTGATGTACGAGGCTCACTTTACAAAGTACTCGATTCACCCGGGGAGCACGAAGATGTATATGGATTTGAAGAAACTCTTCTGGTGGACAGGTTTGAAGAAAAACATTGCTCTCTATGTGGCGAAGTGTCATACTTGCATGTTTGTGAAGGCCGAATGTCAAAGGCCTGGTGGGTTTCTGAAGTTTCTACCGATTCCGGAGTGGAAGTTTGTCGATATCTCGATGGATTTCGTGCACGGGTTGCCGAGATCACAGCATGGGAACGACGCCATCTGGGTGATCGTAGATCATTTAACAAAGGTATCGCATTTTATTCCAAATCGGAAGGACGATTCTATTGAAAAGCTCGCAAAGTTATACATTGATAGTATCGTACGATTGCACGGAGTTCCCCGTAGCATCGTGAGTGATCGCGATGGGTGTTTCACATCAAATGACTGGAAACTGATCCACCAACTATTGGGTACCAAGCTGAATTTTAGCACGACCTTCCGCCCGCAAATGGATGGACAGACCGAGAGGTCCAATAGGACGATGGAAGACATGCTTCGGATGTGCGCCCTGGATTTCGGAAAGAGATGGGAGGATCATCTCTATATGATTGAGTTTGCTTACAACAACAACAACAACTACCAAGCAAGTATCAAAATGGCTTCGTTTGAAGCCCTTTATGGAAGGAAATGTCGTATGCCGTTAGCTTGGGCTGAAATGGGCGACACAAAGTTGTTGAAGCGCAAGGATGTGGATGAAGCGAACACGTCAATTCGGGCAACGCCAGCCAGTTCGACGAACGCCAGCCCGTTCGACGAACGCCAGCCCGTTCGACGAACGCCAGCTCGTTCGATGAATGCTGGTCCAGTTCGTCGAACGCTGGTCTAGTTCGACGAATGCCAGCCCGTTCGCCGAATGCTAGCCCGTTCGCCGAACGCTGGTCCAGTTCGCCAAAAGCTGGGCTAGTTTGCCGAAAGCCAGCCCGTTCGACGAACGCCAGCCAGTTCGCCGAATGCCAGCCCGTTCGACGAATGCCAGCCCGTTCGATGAACGCCAACCCGTTCGATGAACACTGGCCCGTTCGCTGAACGCCAGCCCGTTCGACGAATGCCAGCCCATTCGACGAACGCCGGCCCGTTCGACGAACGCCATCCCGTTCGACGAACGCTGGTTCAGTTCGCTAAACTCTGGTCTAGTTTGCCGAACGCTGGTCCAGTTCAGCGGTAGCTTGCGATAGAATACAGATCCGTGATTTGAAATCGTGGCCATCAAATCCTTTTGTTTTTAGATCTGATGGCTGGGTTTTATTCTGGGATTCCTTAAGCCTTGTCCAGAGAAGATATTTCCTGATTACTTTAGGTCTTATCTATCTCTTCAAGCTTGAGAAAGAAGAAGCCAAGGAGGAAGAATCAGCCATCTTCCACCATTGACGGAGCTCCAAAGCTCCAAATCGCGACCCGGTTATAGATCCGCGGAGAGCAGCCCGGTGCGGTCCTTTACATCCGATTGGAATCTTGGATTCTCATGGCGAACAAGAAAACGATAAGGGTAACGATCTTCTACTTGGACAAGTGAAGTCCTCCTTTTTATGGGATGTTTGCATGGAAAATCCCCCACCGATTGGTGGAGAAAAGGGAGTTTTCTAGCGGGTTGATCGTTTCGATCCCCTTTGGTTACTTGCATTTAGCATCCGGAAATGTAGTACGGACATAGGCATTGTGTGTGAAACCCATCCGGACAGGTTGGTCCGGATTGGTGATGGCTATATTGTCGGTTGTGCCGGAGAAGACTCTGTGATCTTGTATGTGCTATTTTCGGGTTCTGTGTACTGTAGGGTACTGCAGGGAGTCCTGCAGTTAACCTCCAGGAAATAACCAAAGTTGTGGGCATATTCGATGATCTGTCACTACCGCCCGGCGTTAGGGCTAACGCCGGCGGTAGCTCCCAGGGAGCTATTTTGTTGAGGTGTGATACCTCCTTTCGTTGCTCGGGCTGAGGTGAAGTCGTACCCGCGTCGAACAATTGATGCCGACGATTTGAGCACGGGCAAAGCTGATCCAAACCCGCTCCCATACCGAGTCTGTGAAGAGGTAGCTCCTCGGTACACCGTAATATGTTGGGATTAGTCTGTAAGACAAGATACTCTTGACGGTCAAAGCTCATGCAAACTCTTTGTTTAAGGAGTTGTTAGGTGTATCTCGGAGAGTACACCGTGAGAGTGCCTTGAGAGCACGAAACGTGTGGCCGTGCGTGCTCACGTTGGTGTTGATTGCTTATACATGTGGTGCTTGAACGCACCTTGTCGATCTATGCCTGTACTGTATGCCTGCAGTGAAGGAGTACCACCACCCCGACATTAGGGGTGGGGTCGTTATAATTTTGGTCAGCTTTAGTTGATCGGTTACTTGTTTGCCACATTTTAGTGGATTGTTGATGCAGGTGCAGGTGAGCCAAGCGGGAAATAGCGGGCGGTGGACCTTTTTGCTGAGATGGCCCTCGAAGGCCAGCCTCTCTTCTGCTTTTCATGTATTGCCGGCCTGCGTGCCGATGTATGTTTGAGTTTAATACATTCTTCAATGTAAGGCCTTAAGGCCGTTACTCTTTGATTTCATTCCTGGGATAGTGGACAGTTCTAAATGATGTTTTAATCAAATGCTTCCGCTTTAGTTACTCTCGTGTAGTTGTAGTTCTTTTCTGATTATCACCTTATGATGCTTAGCTAGTGTGTATAGTATGGCGTGGGGTCCCTACCGGACCTACTGTTATATTATTTGTACTGGCAAGGTGTTACAATAGGATTAACTCAGATTCCGTGATGGCAAGCTCACATAATCGAGGAGAGTTTGATGTTTGGGAGTCGATGTTGCAGCGCTACCTGGTAAAGGTGAAGGGGTTGGTTAGTTCCACTCCTTTTCCATTCAACATGTACAGAGGGAGGAGAACTCTGCGGCGGATCGTTTGGCCAAGTATGGTCCGGCGGCAGGAGGAACGGTGATCGAGTTATTCTGGCCATCCATCGAGGAATGGGAGCTCATGGAGATCGATCAACAACCATCGTGGATGGATTTGTTCCTAAATTTCTTGACCACGGTGGAGCTCCCTCTCGAGGTTCAAGACAAGAGGCAATTTAGTTATAAGTAGGCCTACTATCATCTCAATGAGGGAAATCTCTATCGGAAGGCCTTATCCGGTCCCTTGGCAAGGTGCGTCGCCGAGGCAAAAGTGCATCAGGTGTTGGATGAAATCCATTCAAGGGAGTGTGGAAGCCATTCAGTGGGAAGGGCTTCAGAAATGAGTGTGCTAAGGCAAGGATACTTCTGGCCAATCATCCAAAGGGACGCTGAGTAATTTTCCCAAAGATGCTTAAGGTGTGAGCTCCATGCCCCTCTCCAGCTACAACCCACCCAACACTTAGGTCAATTATGGCTCCATGTTCTTTTGTAATTTGGGGGATGGATCTCATTGGGCTATTCCCTCAAGCGAGTGGACAAAGGAAATTCCTCCTTGTAATGATTGACTATTTCTCCAAGTGGATCAAGGTGAAGGCATTGACGAAGACTACCTCCCAGGTGGTGATGAATTTCTTCTGGGGAGAGATCATCTGCAGGCATAGGCTACCACTCGCAATAATCATAGATAATGGGTCACAGTTCGCAAGTTCAGAACTCATAGATTTCTGCACCCGGCTAGGGATCGACCTCCACTTCGCGTCAGTTCCCCATCCTGGGAGCAATGACCAGGTTGAAGCTGCCAACAAAGTCATCGTCAACCTATTAAGAAAGAAAGTGGAGAATCTGAAAGGAAATTGGGTTGAACAACTCCCCTCAATCCTCTGGGCCCTGAGAACGACCCCAAACACCGCCACAGGAGAAAACCCATTCAAGTTATCCCATGGCTCAGAGGCAGTGATCTTGGTGGAGTTCGACGTCAGAAGCCCGAGAGTGGTGGCTGCAAGAGAAGTGGAGGAAGATTGTGGGATAGAGAATGATGAAGCACAAAAGCTCTCATTAGATTTTGTGGAGGACCTCCGAGACCTCACAGCATCCCACCAAGAGGAAGTCAAGTGCATGATATCAAGGTACTTCGACAAGCACATACAGATCAAGCAGTTCGAGAAAGGTGATTTGGTCCTCAAAAAATTAGATGTCACAGGAAGGTCCGCGACCGTGGGAAAACTCCAACTAAAATGGGAGGGGCCCTTCGTGATAGTGGAAGCGTTAAAGATCAGGGGGGTACTGGCTACAAAACTACGACGGTGTGCTCTTCGGCAATACTTGGAGCGGGGACGATTTGAAGCTGTGTACAACCCTCATATTTTCCGAGTCGGAGTGACCCGACGCAGATGAGGTCGTGGTAGAGAGGGTGACCGTGATGCAGCGGAACGAACCGTCGGAGGTCGTCAAGACCAGAAAGAGAAGGCCCGGGGGGGGGGGGCAGACCTCCTTGGCCGAGTGGACCTTGGGTCCACTCGCCCAAGGCCCCGGGCGAGTGGACCATTAGTCCACTCGCCCAAGGACCCGGGCGAATGGACCATTGGTCCACTCGCCCGAGTGGGGGTGGGGGGTGGGGGGGGGGGTGGAGTGGACCATGGGTCCACTCGCCCAAGGGTATGGGCGAGTGGACCTGTGGTCCACTCTCCCCATGCAGCTGGGCGAGTGGACCAAGGGTCCACTCGCCCGGTGGGTTGAGTGGACCGTAAGGTCCACTCGCCTAGTCAGGGCGGTGGACCTCAGTCCACTCGTTTGACCCCTGGCGAGGAGGGGAGTGGACGTCTCGTCCTCCACTCGCCCCTCCCCCTGTTTTGATTGTTCGGGTTCGTGATTGAGCTACGGATATCAGAATTTTGGCTATCCGCAGCCCAATTTTGGGAAGTCTATAAATAGACCCACATGGGCACATTGGGAAGGGATGTTGGTACCCCCTCCCTCGCGTGAGTATTGTGAGCAAGCACTACCCACCCTCCCCCTGTCAGTGAAGGTGGACGGTGAGGTGGCACTTAGTGCCCTCCAAGGTACCCAGGCTCAGCATTGCCTTGGGAGGGGAAGCTCTCTTTGAACTTCCTGGTGTGTGGTGGGACCTCCACGCTGCAGCTTAAGGGGTCCGTTTCTGGACTCAGGTGTTCTTCATAGGGCAAGGTCTTTCAGTTCTTAGCAACCAGGCAGCGGTTCTAGCTGAGGTCAAGTAAGGGTTAACTACATCTCGCTTTCCAATGTCGAGACTAGTTCTATGGTTTCAACATTCTGGTGCGGTGAGCGTGGAAGCAGCTAGTTCAGAAAGCTCTGAGCAAGTCCCATGGCTGGAAGCGAATAGCCAAGGAACTCACCTCCTCCTAACAAGTCGCGGTCGTTGACAGGGGAAGAGGAAGCAGGGAAGGCAGATCAGGTGTCAGATGATCAGACCAAGTTGGAGGTGGCAGAGGAGGTGAAAGAGAGAGAGGTCGTTAGGTACAGTGGAAGGCTGGAGAAGATACGAATCAGTGGAAGGCTGAGCGAGCAGGATCAAGAGAGGATCCGAAGATGTGTCCAACAGAATGTGGACATCTTTGCATGGAGTGCTGCAGAGATGCCAGGCGTCGATGCGAATGTGGCATGTCATCGCCTCAACCTCGACTCAAGCGTCCGCCCCATTTGCTAGAAGAAGAGAAATGTGTTGTATACCCTCGTCGGGCCAATCAGAGAGGAGGTAGGGAAGCTGCTAGATACAGGGTTCGTGGAATAAATCCAATTCCCAGGATGGGTTTCTAACGTGGTAATGGTAAAGAAGGGAGATGGGAAGTGGAGAATGTGTGTGGACTTCTCCCTGTTGAACAAGGCATGTCCAAAGGATTGTTATCCTCTGCCTCAGATTGACGCGTTGGTAGACTCAGCTATTGGCTTCCCGGTGATGAGCTTCTTGGATGCATTCTCCGGCTACCATCATATCTGAATGCATCCGCCCGATGTTAAGGATGTATCTTTCATCACAGATGACAGGTGTTACTGTTATAAGATGATGCCTTTCGGGCTGAGGAACGCAGGAGCAACTTACCAAAGGATGATAGACCGAGTCTTCAAGGAGCAGAAGGGGCGCAACCTGGAAGTCTATGTGGATGACTTGATGGTTAAAAGTAGGGACGTAGCGTCTCATCTGCAGTACTTGGGGGAGACCTTCGCCACCCTTCGGAGGTTCAAGATGCTGCTCAAACCTTCTAAATGTGTCTTCAGAGCAAGTCTAGGAAAGTTCCTAAGTCACCTACTCACCCCGGTGGGGGTCGAGCCCAACCCAGACAAGGTCAAAGCCAACCTGGAGTTGGAGTCGCCGAGGAGTGCGAAAGAGATTCAAAAGTTGACAGGGAAGTTAGCAGGGTTCAGCTGGTTTCTCTCCAGATCAGGGGAGAAGTGCTCTCCCTTCTTCAGAGCCCTACGCCAAGGTCAGAAGTTTGAGTGGATGTCGGAATGCGAGAAGGCTTTTCGGGCATTGAACGAACAACTGACGCGGGCTCCTTTGCTCTAGGGACCGAGAGAAGGAGAAGACCTTTTTCTTTACCTAGGGGTAGGAGTCGAGGCAGTAAGCTCGGTCCTGGTCCGGGAGGAGGGGAAGAAGCAGCTGCTAATCTATTATGTCAGCCGAGTCCTGAAAAAGGCAGAGCTCAAGTATCCCATCCTGGAGAAGTTGGCATTCGCTTTGATCATCTCAGCGCGAAAACTTCATCCCTATTTCTAGGCTCATTCGATCAGAGTAGTGACCGATCACCCTCTTCGCAACATTATGGAAGGAGTGGAGCACTCCAGGAGATTGGCAAAGTGGTCAGTCAAGCTTAGCGAGTTCGATGTCGCCTTCATCCCTCGACTGTCAATGAAAGCGCATGCGGTGGTAGATTTCCTGGCAGAATATGTGACCGAGGTGGATGGGTTGGAACCCACCGGGTTGGTGGCATGGGAGCTGTTCACAAACGGGGCATCATGAAAAAATTCCCTCGGCGGAGGGGTAGTCCTGGTCAGTCCGCAGGGGACGAGGATCGAGCAATCGATCGACATCCGATTCCCCGTAACCAACAACCAGGCCGAGTATGAAGCAGTGGTTACTGGGCTTCATCTGAGAAAGGAACTAGGAATCTGGGATGTGAGGGTTTTCACGGATTCGATGGTGGTGGCCTCCCAGGTCCAAAGAGAGTTCGAGGCGAAGGAGCCGACCCTCTAGAGGTATCTGATGAAGGTTAAGGACCTCATCTGGGGGTTCCACACTTTCTCCATCCGGCATATTCCGAGAGAGGAAAATGTCTGAGCAGATCAGTTGGCGAAGTACGGTCCTCGCGCGGGAGGAACGCTGACCGAGTTGTTTTGCCCGTCCACCGAGGAAGGGGAGCTGATGGAGATCGATCAAGGGGCCTCGTGGGTGGACCTGATCCTTACCTCTCTGACCTCGGGCAAGTTCCCGGAGGTGGTCTCAGATAAGAGGAGATTCAAGTACAAGTCAGTATACTACCTGATCAGAGAGGGGACCTTATATAGGAAGACCTAACCGGGCTCCTAGCGAGGTGCGTGGTGGAAGATGAAGTCCCAAAGGTCTTGGGAGAAATCCACTCCGGAGAATGCGAAATCCACTCCGAAAGCCAAACCTTAGAGAAGAGGGTGTTGAGGTAGGGATACTTCTGGCCGACCCTTCGTAAGGACACCGCGGAGTTTGCAAATAAGTGTCAGCTCTTCTTACCGCTCCAACTCCAACTTGCGCAAAGGCTTAGGACAATCACATCACCCTGGCCCTTCGCCATCTGGGGGATGGACTTGGTCGGCCCATTCTCTCAGGCCAGCGGTCAAAGAAGGTTCCTGCTGGTCATGATAGACTACTTCTCCAAATGGGTGGAGGTCAAAGATTTGGCAAAAACAACCTCGCAGGTAATAAGAAATTTTATTTGGGGAGAAATAATTTGCAGGCACGGACTTCCCCTTGCCATAGTGACGGATAACGGACCACAATTCGCTAGTGAGGAGCTCATTAGCTTCTGCATTCAGTTGGACATCGATCTTCGCTTCACCTCCGTTCATCATCCTCGGAGCAATGGGCAGGTCGAGGCGGCAAACAAAGTCATAGTCAACCTGCTGAAGAGAAAAGTGGAGAACTTGAAGGGGAACTGGGTGGAGCAGCTTCCCTCGGTCTTATGGGCCTTGAGAACGACACCCAACACGGCGACGGAGGAAACGCCATTCAAACTCTCTCGTGGGTCCGAGGCTGTACTCCCCGTGGAATTCGAGGTTAGATCCCCCCGGGTCGTGGCCGCCCAGGAGGGTGGCGAAGACTGGAGGATGGACAACGAATAGGAACAAAGACTCTCGCTGGATGTGGTCGAGGATCTCCGAGACCTCGCGTCGATTTGGAAGGAGGAGGTAAAACGTTGGATGGCCAGGTATTTTGATAAAAACATTAGGATCAAACAATTCGTCCTAGGAGATCTAGTCCTCAAGAAGGTCGACGTCGCGGGAAGATCGTAGAACGTAGGAAAGATCCAACCCAATTGGGAAGGACCCTATGTAGTCCTGGAAGCCCTAAAGTCAGGGGGGTATCACCTTCAAAATGTTGAAGGAATCCCCCTCGGCAACACTTGGAGTGGCGAAGATCTACAACGTTTTTATCCTTAATAAATATTGATTTTATCCTTGGAAAAACCTCTTACTCCAGCTCATAATAGTTACTCTAGCCCATGAAAGCAAAGATTGGTAAGCCTTCAAGGGCAGGGACCGCATCGCGGAAGCATTGAGTTCCTCTACCTCCAGGTGAAGGTAAGTACCTAGGACGCGGACGGGTACTTCCGCCTCCAATCGGTAAGATCCCCGACTAGAGACCATTCTCCGGGCTCAGTCATGCTGGAAGATGGGAGACTCATTGGGTCGACTTGCTACTTGGTAGATGGATTGGGAGGGCATTGAGTTCCTCTGCTTCCAGGTGAAGGTAAGCACCTAGGACGCGGACGAGTTCTTCTGCCTCCAATTGGTAAGATCCCCAACTAGTGACCAATCTCCGGGCACAGTCATGCCGGCAGATGGGAGACTCATCGGGTCGACTTGCTACTTGGTAGCTAGATTGGGAGGGCATTGAGTTCCTCTGCCTCCAGGTGAAGGTAAGCACCTAGGACACGGACGGGTACTTCCGCCTCCAATCGGTAAGACCCCCGACTAGTGACCATTCTCCGGGCTCAGTCATGCTGGCAGATGGGAGACTCACCGGGTCGACTTGCTACTTGGTAGCTGGATTGGGAGGGTGATGAGTTCTCTGCCGCCAGGTAAGTTAAGCCTCTAGGACGTAGTTGGGTACTTCCGCCTCCAATTGGATTGGGAGGGCGTTGAGTTCCTCTGCCTCCAGGTAAGCAAAGCACTTAGGACGCGGACGGGCACTTCCACCTCCAATCGGTAAGATCCCCGACTAGAGACCATTCACCGGGCTCAGTCATGCCGGCAAATGGGAGGCTCATCGGGTCGACTCGCTGCAGGTAAGACTTTAGAAAGGGTAATTGGTTCGGTAAGATGGTTGAGTTCCTCCACCTCCAGGTGAGGTAAGCACCTAGTACGTGGACTGGTTCTCTGCCCCCAGTTGCTTCGGTAAGATGGTTGAGTTCCTCCGCCTCCAGGTGAGGTAAGCACCTAGGACGTGGATAGGTTCTCTGCCCCCAGTTGCTTTGGTAAGATGGATGAGTTCCTCTGCCTCCAGATGAGGTAAGCACCTAGGACATGGACTGGTTCTACGCCCCCTGTTGGTTTTGGAAGATGTTGATTTTTCCTCCACCTCAGGTCGAGTTTAGCTCGACCATAGGTGTTGAGCTTTCTCCACCTCCAGTTGAGCTCGGCTCATAGGAGGGTTGTTAAGTGGAGAAAGGTTTTTTCTTCCACCTTAGGTCAAGTTTAGTTCGACCTAAGGTGTTGAGCTTTCTCCACCTCCAGTTCAGCTCGGCTCACGGGAGGGTTGGTAAGTGGAGAAAGGTTTTTTCTTCCACCATAGGTCAAGTTTAGTTCGACCTAACGTGTTGAGCTTTCTCCACCTCCAGTTAAGCTCGGCTCACGGGAGGGTTGTTGAGTGGAGAAAGATTTTTTCCTCCACCTCAGGTCAAGTTTAGTTCGACCTAAGGTGTTGAGATTTCTCCACCTCCAGTTGAGCTCGGCTCATGGGAGGGTTGTTGAGTGGAGAAAGGTTTTTTCTTCCACCTCAGGTCAAGTTTAGTTCGACCTAAGGTGTTGAGCTTTCTCCACCTCCAGTTGAGCTCGGCTCACAGGAGGGTTGTTAAGTGGAGAAAGGTTCTCCTTCCGCCTCAAGTCAGATTCAGCTAAAAAGCTCGGCAGGAGTATCCCATTGGCAGGGCCTTTCGTGGATTCCCCTAAGGTCCCACCTACTCGTCAAATAGGTGGGTTGGATTTTCTTTCTGAGCTTAAGTCAAGCTTGAAAAGAGCAGGGATTGTGTACAACCCTCATATTTTCCAAGTTGGTGTGACCCGACGCGGATGAGGTCATGGTAGAGAGGGTGACTGTGACGCAGCGCACCGAACCATCGGAGGTCCTCAAGACCAGAAAGAGAAGGCCGGGGGCAGACCTAGGCCCCGGGCGAGTGGACCATTGATCCACTCGCCCAAGGACCCGGGCGAATGGACCATTGGTCCACTCGCCCGAGTGGGGGGGGGGGGGGAGCGAGTGGACCATGGGTCCACTCGCCCAAAGGTATGGGCGAGTGGACCTGTGGTCCACTCGCCCCGTGCAGCTGGGCGAGTGGACCAAGGGTCCACTCGCCCGGTGGGTTGAGTGGACCGTAAGGTCCACTCGCCCAGTCAGGGCGGTGGACCTCGGTCCACTCGTTTGACCTCTGATAAGTAGTATTTTTATAACTTTTTAATAGAAAATTTTGTAAATATTTAATATGAATTTTCCTTTTTATGTCAATTTTAGGTTATAAGTAGTTCTTTTTGTAATTTTGATTCTAACTTAGTTTAATTTCAATTTTTGCAGAATTTTGGGACAAATCGGGAAAAATGGCATGTCACGCCCTCGGTCACGCCCGTGACAAAGGGCGTGTAACCTGAAGATCAGTCCAGAATCGATGCCACGCTGTTTGAACCAGTCCACACCAAGTCACGCCCCAGGTCACGCCCGTGACCCAAAGTCACGCCCGTGACCGGGGGCGTGTAATCTTAGAATCTTCCACGTAGAGCCGCCGTCGAGACATGGAGCTGCATTCGAGAAGTCAACTTGAGTCACGCCCGTGACCCACATGTCACGGCCGTGACTTGCCCGCGTGATCTCTGCTTCGCCGCCGCACCAAATTCCAGCCCACGCCGCATTTAATGCAGCCGTCCAAAGTCACGACCGTGACCCGACATGTCACGCCCGTGACATGTCACTTTTCGCCGCGCCGAATTCGAGCCCACGCCGCTGTCGGATCTGATGTGAATAGTGCAGTCACGCCCTTGGTCACGCCCGTGACCGAGGGTGTGTAATCTGAAATTTTTTCCTATAAATTCAGAGGTTCTCCTTGAGTCCAGGGTTCAGAATTTTGGAGTGAGGGAGGTGCTGTTGGAGCCAATCTTGAGTATTTTTCACTTTCATGTTCATGTTCATGTGTCTTAACTTTAATGCTCTCTTCCTTTTCTCATGCAATGTACTAGCTTCCTTTCAATGCAATAGTTTAGTTTAAGCTTGTAACTTGTTTTTCCTAGCTTGCAATCTCTTCTCTTAAGACTTGTAATAGTTTTCATTTAAATAAAAATTAGTTGTTCTCTTTGTTTTGTCTCCTCCTTACTTAGTTAAATTTTCTTATTATGCATTTTTATTTTTCTTCCTCTTTCCCCTCCACCATGATTAACTAATCCTCATTAGTACTCGATCAAAATGATCCGAGGATGAGTTAGACAAGTTATGATTTTCTAAAGTTTTCTTTTTCCGTTTTTAATTAATACTTGAATTACCCTTGATTTTTAATTAGTGAGGCCATATTTTCGATATATGGTTTTCGCTTATGTTTTCATACTTAGTTAGCCGAGAGGCTCAAAGTATGAATCGATCACTCAAGGGTAAAGAGAGTTGCACGCACTCCTCGAGAGAGGATGACGTAAATCTCCCGGATTGGAGTCAAATCCAATAGCGGGGTTCACTTCGTAAAGCAAGTTTTAGGTAATCGATTATAGGACGAGAGTCCGGTTGATTTTTCCTAAACTTAGTTGGGCATTAACCTCGAGAGAGGCATGTTCGAGCTTCGGGAACCTCCACGGTCAAGTAGTTCAATTTAAACGGAATTAGATTTAATCTCTTTTCACTTGTCTTTTCTCACTCCAAGGTGACTTTTGATTGAGTACTAGCTTCTTCTATCATCATCTAAACTCTAAATTTAGCTTGCAATTTCTTTTTTTTTCTAGCCAAGTAATTAAAACCCCAAAATATCGTTAGATAAGATAATAGCGACTTTCCTCAAAGTAGAAGTAATCAACGCGCCCCGTAGAATACGACCTTGATATTTCTTAATATCCTATACTATAGACGATAAGGTACACTTGCCTTTATCGGAAATAGTTTTGGAGAAAATCTCAAACTTTCGCTTAATTTCAAAACTGACAAATCTATATCAACCTCCAGTGAGGGGGGGGGGGGGGGGGGGGAGTGGATGTCTCGTCCTCCACTCGCCCCTCCCCCTATTTTGATCGTTCGGGTTGGTGATTGAGCTGCGAATAGCAGAATTTTGGCTATCCGCAGCCCAATTTTGGGAAGTCTATAAATAGACCCCCATGGGCACCTTGGGAAGGGATGTTGGTACCCCCTCTCTCACGTGAGTATTGTGAGCATGCACTACCCCCCTCCCCCTATCAGTGAAGGTGGATGGTGAGGTGGCTCTTAGTGCCCTCCAAGGTGCCCAGGCTCAGCATTGGCTTGGGAGGGGAAGCTCTCTTTGAGCTTCCGGGTGTGTGGTGGGGCCTCCATGCTGCAGCTTAAGGGGTCCGTTTATGGACTCAGGTGTTCTTCATAGGGCAAGGTCTTTCAGTTCTTAGCAACCAGGCAGGGGTTCTAGCTCGGGTCAAGTAAGGGTTAGCTGCATCTCCCTTTCGAACATCGAGACCAGTTCTCTGGTTTCAACAAAAGCATTTCTACCCATTGTTTCTATTTTACCCCCATGACACTCATGTATGCTATTTTGGCGTGTCTCTTTTGTACCATTTATGATATTGACAGTTGCATAGGCATTATGCGTACGAATGGTCCTCCCTAACGAGCGAGGCAAAGACCTCGAGTTGTGTTGTTGTTGTATTCCGAGTCCCTGCACGAGCTCCTCTCCTATATACCGTCTACTTGCACCATCGAGTGAGTTGAAAACCTCGAGTTGTGTTGTTGTCGTAGTCTAAGTCCCAATATGAGCTCCTCTCCTGCATAACGACTACTTGCCCCCTCAAGTGAGTTGAAGACCTCAAGTTGTGTTGTTATCGTAGTCCGAGTCCCTGCACGAGCTCCTCTGCTGTATACCGGCTACTCGCCCCCTCGAGTGAGTTGAAGACATCGAGTTGTGTTGTTGTTATAGTTTGAGTTCCTGCGCGAGCTCCTCTCCTGCATACCGACTACTTGCCCCCTCGAGCGAGTTGAAGACCTCAAGTTGTGTTGTTGTCACAATCTGAGTCCCTACACGACCTCCTCTCCTACATACTGACTACTTACCGCCTCGAATGAGTTGAATACCTCGATGTGTGTTGTTGTCGTAGTCTGAGTCCCCACACGAGCTCTCCTCCTGCGTACATGCTACTTGCCCCCTCGAGTGAGTTGAAGACCTTGTGCTGTGTTGTTTTCTTAGTCTAAGTCCCTGCATGAGCTCCTCTACTGCATACCAACTACTTGCACCCTGGAGTGAGTTGAATACCTTGAGTTGTGTTGTTATCGTAGTCTAAGTCTCTGCACAAGCTCCTTTCCTGCATACCGGCTACTTGACCCTCGAGTGAGTTGAAGACCTCAAGCTGTGTTGTTGTCATAGTCCGAGTCCAAACACGAGATCCTCTCCTGCATACTGGCTACTTGCCCACTCGAGTGAGTTGAAGACCTCGAGTTGTGTTATTGTCGTAGTCCGAGTTCCTGCACGAGCTTATCTCCTACATATGGGCTACTTGCCCTCTCGAGTGAGTGAAGACCTCGAGTTGTGTTGTTGTCGTAGTCCGAGTCCCTGCACGAGCTTCTCTCAGGCATACCGGCTACTTGCCCCCTCAAGTGAGTTGAAGACGTCGAACTGTGTTGTTGCCGTAGTCCGAGTCCCTATTTGATCTCCTCTCCTGCATACTGACAACTCATCCCCTTGAGTGAGTTGAATACATCGACTGGTGTTGTTACTATAGTCAGAGTTCCTACACGAGCTCCTCTCCTGCATACCGACTACTGGTCCCCTCAAGGTAGTTGTTCGTTTTAATGACCACATGAAAAATACCCTTTAGCGATTAAACTCATAAATTGTGAAGTAAAGTTGTACTAGCGGGCTTACCTAATGAAATGGCGAGGCGAGTATTAGGCCAGTCAAAGGTCGAAGATGTGTAATCACCAATTCCCTATAAAGGCGTCAAGGCTAAAGCGAGTTCCTATAGGCGAGCCCAAAGCAGGTCCATGAATTAGTTACCTATTGGCAAGCACCTACTATGCAAGTGACGCGCCTAACATAGTAGGCTCCATTAAGAAAAATGTAACGAATGAAAGCATCGAACTAACTAAGGTGCACGCTGTGAGTTGATAAGGGAGAATATAGTTAAAAGCGAGTAGTGAAATATTAGACAATAAAGAATCAAAAAAGAGGGGCGAGTACGCCCTATCAAGTGAGTTCATAATGATAATCATATGACGAGTCCACCAATTGCAAAGAAAAAAGAGAAGAGATGAAACTAGGGCAATCTCGTCTCCTGAGCCTGAGTATCTTCTATATTGTCGGGGGATTGCGATTTCCCAAAACCCGAAGGGGGTGGGACTCATCGGTTCCTCAAAAACCACCGGGAGGAGCAACTCCGGGGTAAGACCCCACCCATCTTCAGTTAAAACTCCTTGCCGGCGGAGGTGTCTCAGCGTCAGCTTTGCTATGGTGGTAACTATCTCCATGCGAGTCTCCTCCACTTCGGCAGCGGTGAACCACAATAACTTTGAAAGGCGAAAAGACCCTCCTAGCCCCGGGCGAGGGGCCTCCAGCAGCTTGGATTGAAAATCAGCAAGTCGAGTAGCAAGGATGTCAATCTCTCCTCGCGCCGCCTTCAACTCAGCCTCCACTCTAGAGATCTTCTGGGCCCAGGTGTTGGGTATTGTATCCACAATCACCTGGATTTGAAGGTGTCCCCTAATGAACTAAATTGAATTGAGTATGTATTTGATGATTTCTCTTTAGATGTATTGTGACAGGTCATAATGCTAAGTGCACACCAATGTCAGGTTGCAATGGATCATCAAACACAGTTCTAGACAATGTAATCCCTCATTGTGTAGAACAAAGTGTTGGTTCAATGGTAATCTCTCTTTTGGGGTGCACTTCATATTCTCACAACTGAAGGCTTTCAAGGTTGAGGAGTGGAGCAGGTTTTCAGAAGAAAAAGGAAATTTTGCCAAGTCAATTCGTCGAGATGTCACGTGAAGTCCCGTGACTCCCGACGAATCCTGACAGAAGCCAATTATCCTTTTTGATGAAGAAAATTCTGCTGCCAAGTCCATTCGTCGGATGTTCTCGTGAACTCCCGACGAATGTCGACGAATCCAGATAGAAGCCAGTTTTCCTGTCTGAAGAAGGAATTTCTGTGGCTGAGTCCATTCGTCGGCTGTTCTCGAGAACTCCCGCGAATATCGACGAATGCTGACAGAAGTCAAAAAAGCGGCTTTGTGAAGGAATCTGTGCAGCTAAGTCAATTCGTCGAAAGTTCTCGAGAACTCCCTACGAATCCCGACGAATGAAAATAGAAGGTGTTTTCCACGGATTGATCAGCATTTCCAATGGCTAAGTCAACTCGTCGAATGTTCACGTGAAGTCTCGACGAATGACGGACAGACGGATTTCAAATTTACGTTTCGTTTTTGAAAATTAGGGTTGGCCGACGTGTCCAGTACACGTGGCGACCTCTCCTTATCTGTCGCCCGAGCCGTTGGAGGTTTCCCTTTAAATACTCCTTTACTTTTAGGGCAAACACGAATGTTAACAAGAGATAATATTCTAGCCGTCTTCATCATCGTTTGCTGAACAAGTTTCTGAGATCTAACTTCTGCATCGCTCAAGATTCGTTCTCCAGTGCTGCTAAAGATTTCTCAGATAAGAAGGCCTTTGATCTTGTTTCTACTCTCTTTATTGAAGATCTTTTCAAATAAATCAAAGGGCCTAATCAGATCAGGTTTGCTGAGTTTCTTCTCTTCCAAATCTTTGAAGATCCAAACTTTCTTTCTCAAGGAAGAAGAAGACTCAGTCTTTCAAGATCTGAAAGTTAATCTCTGTTGAGATTTAGAAGAAATATTTTATTTCAATCTCTATTTGATTTCTGTAGGAGTTTTTACTCCGAGTCATTTTGTAGGAGTTGTTCACTCTGAGTTGTATGAGTTTATCTCCGAGTGTTTTTGTAGGAGAGGTTGTTCTCCGAGCTTGTAGGAGCCGTTGTCTCCGAGTGTAGGATTTGTTGATAAATCCGAGTTTTGGTGAAGTTGCCGGCGCTAGCCCGAAGTGCTAGATAGGCAGAGAGGGAGAGAGGAGTACCCACCTTGGGGAATCTCTATAAATCTTGTGTCTCTGTGTTGTGATTTTTATTGTTATGTGTGCTAAATTTTTATTCCGCAATCGCAGTAGAGATCACCTATTCACCCCCCCCCCCCTTTAGGTGATTTAGGTAGACAACTAGTTCTTTCAATTGGTATTAGAGGTAGGTTATCTTTAAGAGGTTAACACCTTTATTAAAGATCCCTCTACGTTGTCAAGATCTCTCTCTATGGACAGAGGCATGGAAAGGTTTTCCTCCAAGCTCCCAGTCTACACTAAGGAGAATTTCCCCATGTGGAAAGAAAGAGTTATCTTCTACATGGAAGCTAATGATCCCCGAATCTCCCAGATAGTTAAGGAAGGTCCCCATATTCCCATGGTTGCTTCTACCATTGGTGCCACCAAACAAGTGACAAAGAAAACGATGGACATGACAAAGGATGAAATTGCACTTTTCACTCTAGACAAGAAAGCAAAACACATCATAGCAGGTGCAATTGATGATTCTATGCTACAAAATCTGATTCACCGCAAGTCTGCAAAAGAGATGTGGGATTCTCTTGTGGTTTTGATGGAAGGTACTGAAGAAGTTCGAGATGACAGGAAGTCTTTGCTGAACCAAGAATACGAAGCCTTCAAGCAACAAGGCAAAGACACAATTTCTGACACCTACGAGAAATTCTTCAAGATTGTAAATGGTCTGAGAAATTATGGTAGAGAATTCACCATGGGTGAACTGAACGATAAATTTCTTAGATCCCTGTCTAAGGAATGGGAACCCAAGGTGATAGCTATCAGAGAATACGGTAAGTTGGCTACTACGGAGCCACAAATTCTGTATGGGAAGCTGCTCTCCCGTGAGCTGAAGTTGAACATCAGGAAATCAGAAGAGGAAAGAAGTAGGAGCTCTGGCAAGGAGAAGCCCATTGCTCTAAAGGCTGAAAGCTCCCGGAGAAGCAGGGCTCTGTCCCCTTTGAGGGATGAATCTTCTGAAGATAAAGCTGAAAGCAGTTCTGCAGATTCAGAACTATCTGAAGGAGAATTTTCCCTCCTCTCCAAGCAATTCAAGAAGTTGCTTAGCAAAAGGAAGCAAATGAGAAAAGGCTCATCTTCCCCAAGAGATCACAGGGGATCACACCGTGACAGAAATGACAGGTATGGTTCTAAACCGAACAAACATGATTATACTGAACCCGTTTGTTATTGCTGTAAAAAGCCAGGGCACATGATAGCTGATTGCCCACACAAGAAGAAGGAAACTTCAAGAAAAGAAGAAAAGAAGTCCTTCAAAGGAAAGAAGAAAGAGGAGAAGAGTCTTGTTGTCAAGAAGTCCAAGACTCTGAGTGATAGTGACTCAAATGAGTCTAACTCAGATGAAGAGGCATTCTTTGGACTAATGGCCATGTCAGATGATGACAAAGATGTTGTTCCTTTCACTAGTCAGGTATTATCTTCTACCCCTCTTTCATGTTCAGAAATGGCATCTGATGCAAATGAAAGCGACTATTCAGAAGAGGATTCTGAGTTGACTGCTAAGTATGAGGAAATGTTGAAGGGTTTTAATAAGTGTCGAAAGCTTGTTAAAACAAAATCAAAGGAGATTCAATCCCTAAAGGATCAAGAATCAAACCTGAGAAAGGAGATTGAAGAATCTAACCTACTCAGGGATGAAATCTTGTCCTTGAAGACTGCTCTCTCCGAGGCCACTTCAGCAGGCATTCAGAAGAGTGAAATTATCAATGATTTGACGAAACAGCTTGAGGCCGAAAAGAAGATCACTATGAACTTCTCTAAGCCCAAGACAGTTCTGCCTATCATAGACACTTTCACTGCCGGTTCTGGTAGCAGTGGTTTGGGCCATGCTGCTGAAAAGAGTCTAAGTAAGTCAGCCAAAAGAAGAGCCGCTAAAGCCAAGGGTAAAGGCCCACAGTGTGCTCCAAACTTCAAGAAGGTGATTTTTCCTACGAACACCTATGATTTTGAGAGCATGTATGGTCACTTCAGCAGACCAACTCATGTTGAGCCTGCCAAGGTGAACTCAGTGTGGACCAGACCCAGAAACTTTGGATCTAGCTCCCTCAAGGCTCCTTATGAAGAAGTTCAATTGAAGCATCATGGACCATTTGTTCATGGATCAAATGCTAAGAAAGCACTGCAGGTCAAGCCTATTGAGCCTAAGAATTGTGTATGTTGCACCAACGAGGCTTCTACCTCCAAGGTTGCTCCTCCTGCAAAGCCACCCGTTCAAAAGGCTCAGCAGAACACAAAGAGGAGATACAATAGATTTGAATGCTGGTGTTGTGGCAAAATTGGTCATTTTGCCATAGATTGTTGGTTCAATCATACTGTGCCAAGAAATCCACGAGTTAACAGTGCAAGACCGACCACTTGCAAAGTTAATGTTCCAAGTGGTGTTCCACTAACAAGGAACCAAGGGCCCAAAAATGTTTGGGCTCCTAAGGGGTATTGATCATGTTTGTAGGAATGTCCAAAGGCTGACGAAATTCCTATCTGGTATTTGGACAGTGGTTGCTCTCGACATATGACCGGGAGAAGAAGATTACTTCAGGATTATGTTCCAGTTGAGAACGGGCCTAAAGTAAAGTTTGGCGGATCTGAACGAGGTACTATTATAGGCTATGGTTCAATAACCAACGGCTCAGTCATTTTCACACGTGTAGCTCATGTGAAAGGATTGAAATACAATCTGATTAGCATAAGCCGACTGTGTGACAAAGGCTATACCGTTGAGTTCTTTAGAGATAGATGCCTGATAAAGATGTCCGTGTCTGCGGAAACTATTTTAACAGGCTCTAGGAGTAGTGGTATATACTATTTGGATTTTATATTTTTACAGTCTTCTACCCCAGTGTGTTTTGTTGCCAAAGATAGTGCATCTCTTTGTGACCAATGGCACAAGAGACTAGCACATATTAATTTCAAAACTATATCTATGTTATTTTCTCACAACTTGGTAAGGGATGCCCCCAAAGTTAAATGCATTAAAGAAAGCCCTTGCCATGCTTGCCAAATGGGTAAGCAAACAAAGGCTAGCTTTAAGAGCATAATTGGCAATAATTCTACCAGATGTCTTCATCTGCTGCATATGGACTTATTTGGTCCAATGTCAGTTAGAAGCTTAGGTGGGAAAGCTTACACCTTGGTTATTGTTGATGACTATTCCCGGTTTGCATGAGTGTTCTTTCTAAAACTTAAGTCAGAAACCTTTGGCATATTCACTAATTTTGTCAAGCTTATTCAGAATGAACTTGACTGTTCAGTGGTCAAAATCAGAAGTGACCATGGAACAGAATTTCAGTCTGGGGCCATGACAGAGTACTGTGAAAGTCAAGGTATCTCCCATGAGTTTTCCTCTCCTCGTACTCCACATCAAAATGGAGTAGCCGAGAGAAAGAATAGAACCCTCATAGAAGCTGGCAGGTCTATGTTGAGTGATTCTGCTCTTCCAGAATATTTCTGGGCAGAAGCTATCAACATAGCTTGCCATGTGCAAAACTGAGCACTCATCAATAAGAACCATCGTAAGACCCCATATGCGATTCTAAAGGGCAGAAAACCAAAGATTTCATATTTTACAATTTTTGGCAATAAATGCTATGTACTTAACAATGGGAAGCATCCTACAACCAAGTTTAGTGAAAAATATTTTGAAGGTATTTTCGTAGGATATAGTAGCCATAGTAAGGCATATAGGATTTTTAATAAGAAAACTCTGGTGGTAGAAGAAACAGTCCATGTTGTATTTGATGAGACGAGCCTGCTGCATAGCAACTTGTCTAGTGTGTTCATTGAAGATGCAGGTGAAAAGCTAAAAGAACTCTCTATGAAAGATGGAGTAAAAACCACAGATGATGCTCCAAAGTTAGCAGAAGAGATCTCGGATCACTCAGAAGATGAACAAGAAGTTCATGAAGAAGATACTCCAGAGGTGGTTGAACCTCAAGTTGCTCCTGAAAATACAAATAACTTGGGAGTCAGATTTTCAAGAGATCATCCAGCTGATCAGATTATCAGAGATCCTTCAAGCAGAGTTCTAACGAGAAGAGGTACAACTAACGAAGTTTTACATTTAAGTTTTCTTTCACAGATTGAGCCAAAGAAGTTTGAAGAAGCAAACACCGATCCATCCTGGATCCTTGCTATGCAAGTGGAGCTCAACCAATTCAAGAGATGTAAAGTTTGGGAATTAGTACCAAGACCCAAAGGACAAAATGTAATTGGAACCAAATGGGTCTACCGAAACAAGCTTGATGAAAAGGGCATCATTACAAAGAACAAAGCAAGACTGGTTGCACAAGGATACATGCAAGAAGAAGGAATTGACTTTGATCAAACTTTTGCACCAGTAGCAAGACTTGAAGCCATCAGACTTTTTCTGGCTTATGCTGCTTTTAAGGGCTTTAAGGTATTCCAGATGGATGTGAAGTCAGCCTTCCTGAATGGAGACCTTAAAGAGGAAGTATATGTAGCTCAGCCTCCAGGTTTTGTAGATTCTAACTTTCCTAATCATATTTATTATTTACATAAAGCACTGTATGGTCTCAAACAGGCACCCCGAGCCTGGTATGAGACATTGTCTAGCTTCCTTCTTGAGAACAAATTCACAAGAGGAGCAATAGATAAGACATTGTTTCTTAGGGAAGTAAAAGGCAAGATTTTGCTTGTGCAAATCTATGTCGACGATATTATTTTTGGCTCTACAGATGACAAACTTTGCAAAAAGTTTTCTAATTTGATGCAAGGTAAGTTTGAAATGAGCAGTATGGGAGAGCTGAAATATTTCTTAGGACTCCAGGTGCACCAATCTGAAGATGGAATTTTCATCTCTCAGACGAAGTTCACCAAAGAGCTCCTCAAGAAATTTGGAATGGAGAGTGCAACCTCTATGAGGACTCCAATGGGCTCAAGTATGTCTCTGGACAAGGAGGAGAAAGGGAAACCTTTTGATGAAACCAAGTACAGAAGCATAATTGGGTCTTTGCTCTATCTTACTGCCAGTAGGCCCGATATAATGTTCTCAACATGTGTTTGTGCCAGGTATCAGGTGAACTGTAAGGAATCTCATTATGCCGCTGCAAAGATGATTTTGAGATACCTTAAGGGTACACCAAATCTCGGCTTATGGTACCCGAGAAGCAATGATTTTGAACTAATTGGCTTTTCAGATGCTGATTTTGCAGGTAGCAAAGATGATAGAAAGAGTACTTCAGGAACTTGCCAATTCTTGGGAAAAAGGCTTGTTTCATGGAGTAGCAAGAAGCAAAACTGTGTTGCAATATCAACTGCAGAATCAGAGTATATCTCTGCCGGCAGTTGCTGTGCACAACTTTTGTGGATAAAGAATCAGCTTGAGGACTATAACTTAAAGCTCACAGAAATCCCCATGTTCTGTGACTCCTCAAGTGCTATTGCCATAGCAAATAATCCGGTCTCTCACAGCAGAACAAAGCACATCGAGCTTCTCTACCACTTTATCCTGGAACATGTTGAGAGTAAGGATATAAATTTGTTATATGTTAACACTGACAAACAAATTGCAGATATTTTTACGAAGCCTCTGGACGAGACCAAGTTCAATTTCTTCAAAATGGAACTTGGAATGCTCAACAAGGAATCATGAGGTCAAGATTGTTGGAATTTTATGAAATTGCACGGGATTTCACGGGATTTCACGGGATATCTCAGAAAATTTTATGAAATTTCACGGGTTTACACGAGTATCCTCATGAGATTAGTTCTCATTCTCTAGAGGATTTCACGGGATTTCACGGGTCAAGACCTATATCTTCTCGGACACATTTCTTTTATTAAATACAATTTATTGGATCCGAAAAGTCTTCCGTAAAATCAGGTACGCGCCCAAATTTATTATATATATATATAAACAAAGAGAACACGTGATTCCACGCATTCTTCCGTGAAACCCTTCCCGTCTTTCGTCTCCCTTGCGATAAAGCATTGTTCTTCTTCCCCGACTTCGACGAGCTCGATGGCGCCAAAGGCAAGTCTGCATTCCGGTGGGGAGCTGGTGCGAGGTGATTTTCGAGAAGCTTCAGATGAGTTCAGAAACATCATCGTGATGCTTGATGTGGCCGGGCTCGGTTTTGTTTTGGAGGAGCCGGCTAAAATCTTAGAACAAGACGTTCTTGAGTTCTTTAGAAATGCAAAAATCACCAGTCAAGGTAAGAAGATCAAAAGCTCAATTAGGTCATGCAAAATTATCCTGAAGGCTAGTGGCATCAACAGACTTTTGAGGATGCCTGAAGTAGAAACAGAAGAACTGTTTGCTGAAGACTTTCTCAGGGCCAAGAGATTCTGTGGTATTCGTGATGAAAGCTCTAAAATCAGAAGGAAATTCATGAATGATGGAGGTAAGCTTCTATGTGATATTTTAGGAAAAGTCTTATTATGCAAGGTTGGCTCTCACGACTACCTCTCTGAAGAAGCTTTCAAAATTCACACTGCTATTATCTGTAGAAAATTTTTTAATTTTGGTGAAGTAATTTTTGAGAAGATTAAAGAGAGCTTTCTTGCTCCCAATTTTGGAAGAATTCTCAGTCTGCTTCTAAATGGTAGCAATCCAGATTTTTTTAATCTTGGAAGAGGTATCCCCATCCACCACACCAAGAAGATAAACTCATCCATTTTCTCCAAATGGGAAAGGGTCATTCCAAAGGGTGGAGTTAAGGCTGCTGTTTGTGGTGGTGAGGACCCTCTGCATAATGAGAACAGGAATATTGAAGAAGGTCAACCCTCAATGGGTAGTGGACCCAGTCCAGATCCTGCTCAAGGCAGAGATGATCATGTTGAGGGGGAGTTTCCAACCCCAAGAGGTGAACCCAGTACAGTTCCTGATCAGGGCAGAAGTGAACATGTTGAGGGGGAGCTTTCAACCCCAAGAGACATTGTGGAAAGTGGTGCTGCTTCAAAGGACATTCCTCCCAGTGAACTGATCCAGTATATGTTGATCTAGTCCATCCTGCTACTGTTCCAGACCTAGAAGGTCAAGAGCAATCTGCTGCTGAAGATGAATCTTCTATGTTAGAAGACTCCAGAAGATCCCCTGTAGAATTTGCTTATATTTCAAAACACAGTGAAGACTTGGCAGATCATGAATCTGTTCCTTCTCAGAAATCAGATTCTTTGGAGATGGGCAGTTTTGGTGCTCAGTTGGAGCTAGCAAAGAAGATGTCCTTGCTTGAGGGGGAGAAAGAACAGGAAGACATATTCATGGGTGAATCTGCAGTCCCTCCTGTGCAGATCTTGCCCCCTCCAGAAAGTATTTTGAGAAAATCTCCAAGAGCAACTGTGCTTGATAAGCAGGCATAGTCTACTAGTTTTGTAGCTGATAGAGTCTCTCCTAATGATTTTGAAACTGGAGAGAGCTCTCACTCTTCCCTGCTCAAGTCAATTTCAACCCTGTTGCAAGCTCAAACAGAACATTTTGATCAGTCCATCAAATCAGTCTATCAGAAAATAGATAAAGTTGATAGTGCTTTAAGGCAAGAATTGGCTGAAATGAGACATGAAATGGGAAAATTCAAGAGTGATCAAGAAGCTTGGATGACAAAAGCAGGAAAAACTTTGGACCACATCAATCAAGGACTTGGTCATGCTCTAAAGAACCTGCATCAAGTTGCTGAAGATGTCCTTCATCTGAATACTGCTCAAGCAACTCTCAACACTGCTCATGATCAATGGATTACTTTTCTGGATAATCAAGTTGAGAGTCAGCTGCACAAACTCTATACCCTCCTACATGAAGATGTCATAAAGGGGGAGGAGAGTATTATATCTAAAATAAAAGAAAGTGCTGGTAGAATGAATGATTTGGATGGAAATGTCTTCTCCAAGATGCAAGAGCTTCAGGAAAACATCATGCAATCTGTTACAGATGTCCAGGGGTACACTCATGAATCAACCAGTTGGCTATTCAAAGAAGTTGCAGGTATGCTTGGTTTTACTGTTGTAGACAAGATGCCAGCTGCTCCTTCCTCAAGTGTTCCAGGTCCAAGTGCTCCAAACCCTTCTCATTTTCCTGTTGAGGATCCTGATTTTGATATAACAGACATCCCAGTTTCCTCCTATCAAGAATTCTAGGATGATCCAGTACCTGAAAGCTCCAAAGCTCCTGAATCTTCTGAAAAATCTTTGAAAAGGAAGATCTTTGGTGACAAACCTTCTGCAAAAAGGTCTAATCCTCACAAGAAGATCAGAGAATTCTATGATATGCCTCCTCCAAGAAATTTCCAAGAAAGCTGGAGTCCCTATTCAAAGGATATCATTCTTACAGCTTTCAACCTTGTTAGCAAGAAAAATGAAAGTGTCAATAAACATTACAGTCAGGAGGAATGGGAGAAGTTCAAAAGAAGGACAACTGAAAGGAGAATTCATTTCAAGACAGGTGGATCTAAAGAGACTGCTCCTGATAGATATTGACCCAAGCCAAAGGCATTCTTTGAGAGAATGGAATCTGAACAAAGAAAGAGAGCTGAAGCAGTAGACCGAATTTTTGGAAAGATGAAAGGCAAGGACCATGCATGAGCTGAACTGCTCTGGAATCATGCTGATTTCTTTGTTTATATATATCTATTTTTGTGCTTGGATAAAACATTGATTCTCTCTTTAAATTATAACTGCCTGTGTTTGTGCTGTTTTATTCATTATATTTTCTGTGCAATTCAACTTAGTGCATAGGGTTATGACATCTTCAAATAGGGGGAGATTGTTGGGTATTGTATCCACAATCACCTGGATTTGAAGGTGTCCCCTAATGAACTAAATTGAATTGAGTATGTATTTGATGATTTATCTTTAGATGTATTGTGACAGGTCATAATGCTAAGTGCACACCAATGTCAGGTTGCAATGGATCACCAAACACAATTCTAGACAATGTAATCCCTCATTGTGTAGAACAAAGTGTTGGTTCATGTGTAATCTCTCTTTTGGGGTGCACTTCATATTTTCACAACTGAAGGCTTTCAAGGTTGAGGAGTGGAGCAGGTTTTCAGAAGAAAAAGGAATTTTTGCCAAGTCAATTCGTCGAGATGTCACGTGAAGTCCCGTGACTCCCGACGAATCCTGACAGAAGCCAATTTTCCTTTTTGATGAAGAAAATTCTGCTGCCAAGTCCATTCGTCGGATGTTCTCGTGAACTCCCGACGAATGTCGACGAATCCAGACAGAAGCCAGTTTTCCTGTCTGAAGAAGGAATTTCTGTGGCTAAGTCCATTCGTCGGCTGTTCTCGAGAACTCCCGACGAATATCGACGAATGCTGACATAAGTCAAAAAGGCAGCTTTGTGAAGGAATCTGTGCAGCTAAGTCAATTCATCGAAAGTTCTCGAGAACTCCCTACGAATCCCAACGAATGAAAACAGAAGGTGTTTTCCACGGCTTGATCAACATTTCCAATGGCTAAGTCAACTCGTCGAATGTTCACGTGAAGTCTCGACGAATGACGGACAAACCGATTTCAAATTTACGTTTCGTTTTTGAAAATTAGGGTTGGCCGACATGTCCAGTACACGTGGCGACCTCTCCTTATCTGTCGCCCGAGCCGTTGGAGGTTTCCCTTTAAATACTCCTTTATTTTTAGGGCAAACACGAATGTTAACTAGAGATAATATTCTAGCCGTCTTCATCATCGTTTGCTGAACAAGTTTCTGAGATCTAACTTCTGCATCGCTCAAGATTCGTTCTCCAGTGATGCTAAAGATTTCTCAGATAAGAAGGCCTTTGATCTTGTTTCTACTATCTTTATTGAAGATCTTTTCAAATAAATCAAAGGGCCTAATCAGATCAGGTTTGCTGAGTTTCTTCTCTTTCAAATCTTTGAAGATCCAAACTTTCTTTCTCAAGGAAGAAGAAGACTCAGTCTTTCAAGATCTGAAAGTTAATCTCTGTTGAGATTTAGAAGAAATATTTTATTTCAATCTCTATTTGATTTCTGTAGGAGTTTTTACTCCGAGTCATTTTGTAGGAGTTGTTCACTCCGAGTTGTAGGAGTTTATCTTCGAGTGTTTTTATAGGAGAGGTTGTTCTCCGAGCTTGTAGGATCCGTTGTCTCAGAGTGTAGGATTTGTTGATAAATCCGAGTTTTGGTGAAGTTGCCGACGCTAGACCGAAGTGCTAGATAGGCGGAGAGGGAGAGAGGATTACCCACCTTGGGGAACCTCTATAAATCTTGTGTCTCTGTGTTGCGATTTTTATTGTTGTGTGTGCTAAATTTTTATTCCGCAATCGCAGTAGAGATCACTTATTCACCCCCCTTTAGGTGATTTAGTTAGACAACTAGTTCTTTCACCAGGCGAGTTGAGCATCCTACAAAAAGAGTATAATCTAAAAGGGCCTTAATGCGAGTACGTGATCATAAGAAATAAAAAATAATCTCATCCTGGCGAGGTGGAGCTACGCTTTTGGAGGAGAGCTCTTCCCTGAACTTCGCCACCTCAGCCTCAGCTACCAAGCGGGCCTCTGTCTCCGCTTAAAGTTTTTGGTGGAAAGTAAGAGCTAGCCTAGCAGTCTGATAAAATACCTCCACAACGCAAAGGGCGGCTTGTCTCCTGCGGTTGACCAACTTTCGAAACGAGGTCTTGGCGAGCGCCTCAGCATCATCCAGACCGTACAAATCATACAAAATATAAGCGTCATCGTCCGGGTTCTCATGCTCCATCCAGGAAGGAAGATGCGAGCTCAGGGAGACCCGGTTCTGCGACTGATCCCATTGCATCAATGGCTTCCCCTTAATGTCCTCGCTTCGCATCCCCAACCCAATGTTGAAATGGGAATTAGGCTCATCGCGCTGGTCATTTTCACCCGCCGCACTCGCCTCGCCAGTTTTCTGTTTCTTTTCCTTGGGTTTGCTGGAAGAGGCGACCCAAGAAATAATCTTTTTTCTTACCATTCAAAATGACAGAAGGCGAGTCACTTTCATCTAAGATAATCGACTCGACGATGTGGGGTTCATGCACCTTGCTGGTCGGTACTTTTGAAGGCACATACGACAAGTACTCTAGAAGCGAGCACTCACCTGCAAAAAATAGATAAAGACAAAAGTAGTGAACCTGCTAGAAGAATGGGAGAGAAAACAAGTTGGCGGGTTCTCGTCTAGGCCAACCTATTCCAGGGAGGACGAAGATGAGTTGGTCCACGTGCCGTTGCAGATAAACGATGTCAAACTCCTTCCCATTTAAGAGTTCATAGAGGGAGAGAACGTCACCCTCCATGCGAGGAGGCTTATGCACGCCCTCTGTCTTTTGAATGGGCACGAACAGGAGGTTCCCGAACTTGCCTCGCACAAAGATAAATTTATCTGCCCAATGATGGTCCTTATTTAACGTCCCGAAAACCTTAATGCAGGTGCTGGAGAAGAATACCATGCTGTCGGGAGTCGCCTTCAGTGCCAAGATCTTCCTGAAAGAGGCGAGCTCAAATTCGATTCTCTCCTCGTGCATATAGCAGATGAAGGCGATCATGAAGCTGATAACATTATGGTTGACCTGCGCGGGGACCAATCCAAAGTATTTGAAGATCATGCAGACTTCTTGCCATAGGGGGAGTCTCATCCCCACATAGAAGTGCGCCAACGGAATGTCGAGCTCATCCTGGAAAAATGAGTTGATATGCTTGCCCGGCGCAGGGCGCCTCACTGAAAACCCATCAGGAATGAAATTGGTTTGGCAACTCACGAACTCTGCCGCGGTCGTCTGCGAATTGGGGAAGTTGTGATCTCGAAAGTTTACTACACAATTTGCTCACCCCTCCTCACCTTTTGACTCGCGAACCATGATTGCATAGTGTGGCGAGTATGGTGATGGAGGAGGTAAGAAGTACGGAGAGGATTCGAAGGCTGGAAAGTGTAAATCTCACACGGGGAACCCTATATGAAGAGTTCTTGAATTGGAGGTGGTGAAGCCTCACTCATAATTTCAAATTGTATATGTTTAGGAAAATGATGAATTTTTCCTCTCATTTTTCATGTCATATAATCTTTTAAAATTCTCTTCAAACAAACCCAAAATGTATATGTTTAGAAGTAATGAATTTTATCCTCGTACATCATGAAATATAATCTTTTTAATGATTTTGGGTGCATATATTTAGGGGATAATGAATTTTATCCTCTTATTACCATGACGTATGTTCTTTTATTACTCTTTTTTTTAATTGCCAACAAAGGGTGGGGGATAAAGAATTTTTTCTAGTTTTTAAATTAAACTATTTTGAGAGCCTCTTTTTAGTGGAGTGAAATTTCATAGGATTTGAAAGTTAGTAGAGAATATAACAAAAATCCAAGAATGTTTAGTCAATTTACTACAAAGTGGAGTCATTTAAAATTAAAAAGAGAAGTGATGCTAAATACGATCTCTAATTGAATTAAAAACATAAAGTGTTTCTTAAGACTAAATTATTTCAAATTTAAATCTAACAATTTCTGATAAAACAAATATTGACTAAATTAAAAATGTAAGAATGCTTATAATCACTCTTCAAACTAGATTTCTAGAAAAATACTAAAAGCATCAAGTAAGGAGTATTTATTTTTAATTATTATTATTATTTTTATTAATTATTAGACTTCCGGAGGTATTCCCTATGAAGGGCTCTCATCTGTACTAGGAGATATGATGAGGTGTCATCCCAAACCTCCCTTTCTAAGAAGTTAGATTTTTATAATATGAAAATATTTTTTTTTCAATCAAAATTTTTTAGAAACCTACACAACACCCCCATACTTAAAATTAAATATTATCCTTAATGTTTAAAACTAAGTATGTAGTACCAACAAGACTAAAAAAAGCGTTTATTATTATTATTATTATTTTGAAGAAAAATAAATCAAGCTAAAAGATGTTAAAATTTAAAGGAAAGATCAAAATATGAGGGATTAAGAGGGGATAAGAGGGCTTCCCTAGTTGGTAGTGGGGTTGCTGGAACAAAACCTGCAAAAAATAAGTTAAAACAAACAAAACAAAAGAGGAAGAAAAAGAATAATGTTGGGGTGCCTCCCAAAAGTGTTTTGTTTACCATCGTGTAGCTTTACTAAGTGGCGATTTTCTTAAAAAATTGAGAATTTAAGCATTTCGATTCGTCCGGACGTTGGGTCGCCGGGGTGATACAATTTTAACTGATGCCTGTTAACCTTGAAAGAGCCTTTTTCCGGGTGCTCTATTAGCACGGTCCCATATGACCAAACCTCTTTTACTATGAAGGGGCCTGACCATCATGGAAGATAATGGGTTATCTATAAACTACACCTAGAGGGGGGGGGGGGTGATTAGGTGTTTTCAGATTTTTTGCTACCTTAAAGGTTTATCAATCACAACACACAAGCATCACAGAAAACACATTATGATTTATAGTGGTTCCCAACTAGACAATGTGTCTAGAGGTAGTCCACTCTCCCTCCCACCAATCTAGCAGTGTGCTAGACTAGGCAACTTCTCCAACTTAGATCTTTTCACTATAATCAGATCTTACAACTCAGTTTCACACAGAATCCTACAAAGCTCAGACTTTACAAGTCCTACAAACTCAGATCTTCAACAAGATCCTACCACAACTCAGGTTCACCAAGACCCCTACCAACTCAGATCTATCACTAGATCCTACCAGCTCAGATTCATAAAGAGCCCTACAAAGTAATACAGAGACGTTGTTGTTGAAGAGAAGACTTCAGAAATAAGAACTTGAATCATAGATCTTCTTCTTGTAACAATAATCCCAAAGACCTTGTGGATCAATGAAGCTTTCTTTAGAATCTTCTGTAGACCTTCACAGCACAACAACAATGAAGACTTCTTCTTTCTGATGATTCTTTTCTTTCTCTCTACAGGAATATGTGTGAGAATGAAACTTAGAGAGAATACTGAGCCAGAGTGTCTGTAGATAAAAATTGTCTTCTTTTATATGCTCTGCAATTTTGCATAAAACCCCTTATTGATTATTTCATAATTAATTTTCCGTTTGAAAATGTTTTGCAGAATTGACAGTTCTTAAACCTAATTACTGGCCTTTCTTGGGACTAGCAAAATATAGAAATAATAAATTCCTTTCTTAAATACTGTGCAACGACTATATTCTGTAGAGAATATATCATTTATTGCTCATTGGTTTGTACGTAAGATAGGTGGCGTGCACATTTCCTGAATATTCATTTCCAAGAATGTCTGCGCATTAAATACTGCTCTGCAACTTGTCAAGACGATGTTCCTCCTTCAAGACGATATCGTCTTGATCAACAGATATTCTTCACGATGATGTCGTCGATATACTTTCTACTTCAGTACTTGGCTTGTTATCTCAATGAGATTGCTTCTTCTAGACGATATCGCCGAGATTCTTCCTTATATACAGTATGTCTTTAATCTTCATAGTAGTATGCTTCCATTAAGTCGACATACATCCTTCTTCAAGGCTTTATGTAATATCTCAACGATATTATTTCTACTTGACGATATCGTCGAGATGTTGCTTTGAATAAGACTTATATTTGTTCTTTAAGATGACTGTCTTTGTTCAGGACGATATCGTCTTGATCTTCTAGATGACATCATTGAGATGTTGACTTAGACTTATTATTTAGGCTGACTGTCTTACTTCAAGACAATGTTGTCTTGATCTTCTAGATGACATGAGGCCATCAAACTGTTGTTTGTTCTTCATGACTCTTCCTTCATAGACTTAATGAGTCAAGTCACTTAGCCTTCAAGGTTGAACTTCTTCTTCAAGACGATATCGTAGAGACATCTTAGCTTTATCTGCGATAAGCCTTCTTCAAGTCAATGTCGTCGATATTTGAACTTAGCTTTATCCACGACAAGCTTACTTCAAGATGATGTCGTCGTCATCTGAACTTAGCTTTATCTACGACAAGCTTTTTACAACCTTCAAGACGATGTGTCTTCATCAAGACGATATCGTCGAAACTATTTCGACAATATGATACTTTTATCCACGATTCTTCTGCTGAGTCTTGAGACGATATTTTACTCAGTTAATTTTCATTACTTTTATCGTCTATATACTGATGATATAACTTTAATGTATCTGTCATAACATGAACTTAAACACGACATCAAAAATAATTTAGCTTATCTATACTTTTGTTTCTTCTTCAAATCAAGAGACATTGAAGGCATAATACCCAACACATCAGGATTTTAATTTCCCTGGAAAAAGTTTAAGTCTAGAATTATAAAGAAGGACTAAATCTCCGATGAAAAAGATTTTGGAAATTTAATTTTTTTATCATGATAAAACATAGTGCGCTCCTTATAAAATTTATTGTTTTCGTAGGCGTTTGCACGTCATTCGTCTAGTTCATTAAATTGAATTTTTCGTTGTTCGGAGGCTAAGTTTAGATCTAAAATTAAAAATTTAAGTGCCCAAAATGTGCGATGTTCTAATTCCACCGGTAAATGACATGCTTTTTGATAGACTAATTGGTATAGTGTACATCCGATGGCGGTTTTGTACGTTGTCCGATAAGCCCATAACACATCATCTAATTTTTTCGACCAATCCTTCGTAATAACGGACACAGTTGTTTCTAGAATTCTTTGTAATTCACGATTCACTATCTCCACTTGGCAATTTGCTTGTGGGTGATAGGCGGTAGAAAGCTTATGTGTAACTCCATACTTTGCTAAAATTTTAGCAAATTGGTTGTTAGAAAAATGAGTGCCCCTATCACTAATTATTGCTCGGGGTGTGCCAAATCGTGAAAATAATTTTTTAAAAAATTTACGATGACTCTCGCGTTGTTGGTGGGAAAGGCTTATGCTTCCGCCCGTCTCGACACGTAATCGACCGCAATAAGAATATATTTATTATTAAATGAAGAAGGTAAAGGACCTACGAAATCTATTCCCCACAAATCAAAAATTTCGCATTCTAAAAATATTTTTTGTGGCATTTCGTCCCGGTTAGAAATATTTCCTGACCTTTGATAGCTTTAGCATGCATTTACTCACAAAAGTGTGAGTATCTTTGAATAAGGTGAGACAATAGAAGCCCGCCTCTAGCACCTTCCTTGCGGTCCAGTTTGCTTGATAGTGTCAACCGGTTGGTCCTTCATGGCAGTGCCGCAGAATTTGTACACTTTCCTTGCCCGAAATACACCTTCTTACCACTTGGTCCGCGCAGACACGAAATAATAAGGGGTCCTCCCAAAAATAATTCTTCAAGTCTGAAAAGAATTTCTTCTTTTGTTGACTTGAATAATCTTTTGGTAGGACCCGTGCCACTAAATAGTTTGCAAAATCTGTGCACCAAGAGGTAGAATAAGTCGTTATCTTATTGAAGGGGACGAGGCGCTCTTCAGGGAATTTGTCATTTATCTCGGCCTCCACTAGCACTATTGTAGCCGAATTCTCCAAGCGTGAGAGGTGGTCGGCCGGTACATTCTCCGCTCCCTTCTTGTCCTAAATCTCCAAATCAATATCTTGCAGGAGGAGGATCCATCTTAGCAGTCGGGGTTTTGCATCTCCTTTATTTAATAAATATCGGAGAGCGGAGTGATCTGTAAAAACAATAACTTTCGAAAGCGTTATATATGATCGAAATTTATCAAACACGAAAATAATTGCCAAAAATTCTTTTTCCTTTGCTGTGTAATTTGCTTGCACGGATGTTAGCGTTTTGCTTGCGTAATAAATCAGGTGAAAATATTTATTCACCAGTTGGCCTAAAATAGCCCATACAACAAAATCACTTGCATCGCTCATAATTTCAAACGGTAAAGACCAATTGGTGTGATTAAAATTGGCGAATTGATAAATTCATTTTTAATTTTATCAAACGCTTTTAAGCATTTTTCATCAAAAATAAATGCGGATTCATTTTCTAAAAATTGTGTTAGCGGTTTTGTAATTTTTGAAAAATTGCGTGTAAATCATCTATTAAACCCCGCGTGTCCTAGAAAACTTCTAATTGATTTGACGTTGGTTGGAGGGGGAAGTTTTTCTATGACTTCGATTTTGGCCCGGTCGACCTCGATCCTTTACTAGAAATTTTATGTCCGAGGACTAATCTCTCTTGGAGCATAAAGTGGCACTTCTCTCAGATGAGTGCTAAATTCGTGTCTTCGCATCATTGAAGAACAAGATCAAGATTATTTAAACAATTTTTTAATGAATCGCCAAAAATAGAAATATCATCCATAAACACCTCCGTCACGTCTTCCACTAATTTGTTAAAAATTGCAAGCATACATCTTTGAAATGTAGCTGACGCATTGCAAAGACCAAATGACATTCTTCGATAGGCGAAGGTGCCGAATGGACAAGTGAAAGTGGCTTTCTCTTGGTCTTCGGGTACGATTGGGATTTGGAAATATCCTGAAAGACCATCAAGAAAATAGTAATGGGATCAATGATCAGAGAGACGTTCTAAAATTTGATCAATGAAGGGTGACAGAAAGTGATCCTTGCGGGCGACATCATTTAATTTTTAATAGTCGATGTACATCTGCTAACCCGTAATAGTACAAGTTGGGATCAATTAATAATTTTCCTTTAAAACTATCGTTATTCCGCCGTTCTTAGGCACGAATTACACTAGGCTAACCCAAGTGCTATCCGAAATTGGGTAAATAATACCCGCATCTAATAATTTTATAATTTCAGCCTTAACCATGTCCTTCATATTGAGGTTGAGGCATCTCTGAGGCTGCACGGTGCTACGACAATTATCCTATAACATTATTTTATGCGTGCAGAGTGAGGGATTTATTCTCCTTTTATCTGAAATTTGTCAGGCAATTACGTGTGGGTGATTATTTAAATTTTTTGTTAATTCGGAAATTTCTGAATCGTTTGGCGCAGAAGAAAAAATCACGGGCAGTTTTGAATTTTGTTCTAAAAATGTATATTTTAAATGGTCGGAGAGTTTTTTTAAACAAAATAAAGTTTCTAACTCCGAATTTTCAAAAAGAGGAGAAATTATTAAAAAAATGACAATTCTTCATCAAAATTTGACTCTAAAGTGAAGCAAGAATCGTCGTTAGGAAGCGCATTTCTCATTGATTGATTCACGCAAAAAGTAACTTCTTCATCCCCAACCAGAAGGAGATGTTTTCCGTTACTTATGTCAATTATAGCCCGAGCGGTGGCTAGGAAGGGTCGGCCGAGTATGAGGGATACTTCGGCGTTCTCTTCGATATCGAGGATGACAAAGTCTACCGGGAAGATAAACTTGTCAACTTTCACTAGCACATCCTCAATGACCCCTATTGGGTACTTAACTAACCAATCTGCTAGTTGGATGCTCATATTAATTAGTTGGTCTTTAGGTGCCCAAACCAAGCTTCTTAAATAAAGAAAATGTCATCAAATTTATGCTAGATCATAAATCTGCCAAGGCGTGTTTGTTTAATAAATTGCCGAACACACACGGGATGGAAAACCACCCCGGATCATTTACTTTTTGCGGCAATTTATTTAACATAATCGCCGAGCATTCTGCGTTAAGAGAAACACACGAAATATCTTCAAATTTCTTTTTATTTGACAACAAATATTTGAGATATTTCACGTATTTAAGCATTTGAGAGAGTGTCTTGCAGACTGGAATGTTAATTTGAATTTATTTTAAAATATTTATAAACTTTTTATATTGCTCCTTGTTGCACTCATTTTGAATTTTAGAAGGATAAGGAATAGAAGGAGCTAGAATATTGCGCGGAGCTAAATCAGAAGAAATTAAATGCGGAGGTGGGGTTGAAATGTTTACCTCAGGCTCGACCAATTTTGAAGATTTTACCTCCTTTCCGCTATGGAGGGTTATTGTGTTGGCGCTCTCCCGTGAATTTGGCTCAGTATTGCATAGTAGAGCTCCTTGCTGGCATTCTGAGAACATTTTGGCGAGCTGTCCAAATTGATTTTCCAAGCTTTTGATCGATCCGGAAAGATTCCGGATATTTGACTCATTGGAGGCAACATATTTAGAGAAGACCTCTTCAATTGAAGAGGGTTTCGGGAGTGGAGGCGGAAATCCAGGTGGATTCATATTAGGTGGGCGTTGAGCATTATTTTGGTTGCTCCTTGAGAAATTAGAATGGTTCCTTAAAATCGGATTATATGTGTTATTAAACAGAATATTTTGCGGGTTGAAGAAAGGATGATATGAATTTCCCATGTAGTCTACTTGCTCTTCAATAACAATATTATTATTTTTATTATTATTATTATTTGCTCAATTTGTGGTTGCAGAGGAAGCAGACATCTCAGCCACTAGCTTAGTTAATCTTTCTACTTGTAACGCTAGATTAGTGGTGGCCACGACTTCATAGAGTCCGACCGGCCTGTTAGAGCGCGTCCGTGGCACATTCCACTGGTAAGCATTCATGACCTTTTCCTCGAAAAGCTCTTGAGCGACTTCTGGAGTTTTATTATTTAAAGTACCTCCTGCGGCCGCATCATTCATTTGCCTCGTTTGGAAATTCAAACCATTGTTGAAGATTTGGACTTGTTGTCAATAAGCAAGCGCATGGTGAGGGCATCTCCGCAAAAGTTTCTTGAAGCGCTCTCATGTATCGTTGAGAGTCTCCGAGTCAATTTGCATAAAAGACATAATATCGGTGCGCAATTTAGTGGTTTTGGCAGGAGGGGAATATTTCGTTAAAAATTTCTCTGTCATTTCGTCCCACGTAGTGATGGATTCTCTAGGAAGAGGGCCCAACCACTGCTTACCCTTTGACCGCAAAGAGAAAGGAAATAAATGCAATCAAATAGAGTCCTCAGTAACGTCATTTATTTTAAATGTATTGCATATTTTAAGAAATTTAGAGAGATGAGAATTTGGAACTTCGTCCGGCAAACCATTAAAGGTTACCAATTGTTGCACCATTTGGATGATGCTAGATTTGATCTCAAAATTATTATTTTCCACTATAGGGCGCACAATACTTGATTGTGTTCCTTCCAGGTTCCGCCGTGCAAAATAAGACATGGTCCGTTGCGGGGCCTCTTCCAGATTTGGCTCTCCCATAATTTCTACGTTAGTGTCTCCGATAGATTCTTCTGGAATAGTAATGATCTAAATTAATTCATGACTTTTATTATTCCTTGGATCATTTCGATCGAGTACTAATAGAAATTTAGCTACTCATTGAGATAAAAGAATCAACAAAAAGAAGAGAATACATGATAAAGAGGAAGAGAATGAGAGAATAAAGAGCTATTTTATTGATTTTTTGCAAAAGAGAAATACAAGCTATTGAATTAAAAATTACAATTGCAAAGAAGAAAATGAAGTACAAGAATACTTAAAATTGGAAAATAGTACAAGAAATGAAGAAAAGAACTCCCAAAATTTGTCCTTTGAGTTGTGGAGAAGCTGCGTTTAAATAGACAGAAAGTTGAGGATACACGCCCTCGGTCACGCCCGTGACCAAGAGCGTGTAAGGGCGGGGAGCATAACTACTGCAGAGAGGGCGTCTTTTAGAGTTATTGCAAGTGTTTCATGCGCATCGCGCCCTCGATCATGCACGTGACCAAGGGCGTGTAATCTTTAAATTACTGCTAGCGGGAAATCTTTAGCGAGCTGGCGCGTTATTCTAGCGCAAAGGAGTTACATGCCCGTGACATTGGAAATACATGGGCGTGATATTGACGAAACATCGTCTAGGCGTGATCTGGGTTGGGCGTGTGTGGCATGAGTGAACACGGGTGTGACTTGAGAGTCACGGGCATGTACTTGGCGAAATGGACGTCATGGCCATGGATCACGCCCTGCAAAGCTGAAGGCATGGCTTATGTTGACACGCCCTCGGTCACGCCTATGACCAAGGGCGTGTACTTGGCAAATCTTCTCGGAATGAGCCCAGGATGATGACAATATGTCTAGAACACATCTTAGACTGTCATGCCCTTGGTGACGCCTGTGACCTTGGGAGTGTACTTGCAAATTTTGCTCAACGTGTCCAGAAAACCTGAAAAACATAAAATATGCTTAGTTAGTACACGGATATACAAGGAAACATTTTATTTAGGAAAAACACATATAATTTAAATAGATTCACATTGAAATAATATAAAAACTCTACTAAAAGATGAGTATATAAACTACTCATCAACAAGATCATGTGCCCATATTGTTTAAATAATTCACAAATGCTATATTTAACAATTGTAAGAACAAGGTATAGTAAATATTCATCCAAAAATTATGATAATATTAGCAAACCACTATACTGGCCTTAGAGGCTCTTTGACGAAGTTTCACCTTTTTTTAAAATCATATTACCACATAAATAATTTGGAGAGACTCATAACATTATAGAAAGTTTACTGTCCTAGTTTCATAATTTTCCTAAATAATATGACCACATATTTTGCACTTGATAGGATTATTCACAAATTAAATAATAATTAATCAGAGAGTGATAATGTCTCCAAAAATTCCAACAAAATTATCCAAGGTATATATTAATCCTATGAAACTATCTACAAAGTTTAAAGCCCATCAATGGAGACGTGACTTAATTTCCTTCATTAACCCTAATATGTAACCCTAGGGTTTGAACTAGGTTTCTTAGGTATTCCAACCCTAAACCCTCTAAAATTACTTGTGGTGGTGTTTCATATGATAACAAACTGGTGACCAAAGTTTCATCTCATTTGATTGAGGGGTGGTCACCCAAACTCACAAGGTGCACTTTTGGTGAACTAGGGTTAATCTTCCCTAGGTAACCAAGCTTTAACACTAATTTACCAAGTCTAATCAAATCCAAATGGGCTGAGATTTTTATCATGTCCATATAATTAACCCCACAAACCCTCCATCAGAGATTTGGGGAATTTCGAGGTCTCTAAGCCCTAGATCTACCACCTGTAGGCTTTATTTAATTTCAACAAAAACTATAGAAAAAATGTCACCAAAAAATTCTCAATTTTTGTTGGCTGGTATTAAATGTCCTAACTCACACATGGATAAAATTTCAGCCAATTTGGTTGAGTGGTGTGATGGTGGCACTCATTTTAGTCTCTGGGGTCCCCTATGGACACCTTGCGCCAAAGAGGGTGCTCAGGGATATCCAGTGGTCCCAATGACTTGAAATCAATTTTAAAATAAAGTTGACTTCATGAGCATCCTTTTTTCTGTTGACCACTTTTATAGATGAAACTTCTAAGTATTTTTAATAATTAAATCTATCCAAAACATAATATGTGACAACAATGAATTAAAACAATATTACTTAAATCCTTATAATCAATTTGATTTGTGTATAACAGATCATGCCCATCTGACGGCTACAGTCCTTCGTCCCTAATGAATGGATGGACCACATTCTTCCATCCTGGGAGAGTTTGGGCTCGAGTTGCCGGCCACCCACGCACCTCCTCGACCAGCAAATGCCACCACCACCTTCATCGAGGTGGTGGCCGGGGATTGGTGGTGAATTGCTGGTCGGAGGTGGCCGGAGTAGGGTTTTCTGGTAGGGGAAAAGAGCTCAAAAACAAGACTCTTCAGGAACTTGATTTGAGCCCAATTCGACTCGGATTAAGGCCAAAATATATTCAAAACTACACACAAAGGGAGGAGAAGGGGATCAGACCTGAGTGGTGGCTGATTGTCTGGTCAAACACTGATTCACCTTGGGAGCTTGGGAAGGTTTTGGGGCCATGTCAATCTCCTGCTTAGAGTGCACGATTCCTTCTGAAAACTTGGGGATTTCACGTCTCTCAGACCTCTGCAGATGATAGGAGTTTCAATTGAGGTTGGGGAGGGATTATTCCCAAATGCCATTAATGACCATCATGCCAATTTTGGCCAAGATGTAACTGAAAGTGCACAGTGTGCCTCTGAGAATCATCTAGAGGGGGGGGGGGGGGGGGGGGGGGGGGGGGGGGGGGGGGTGAATAGAGATTTAATTTTATTTCTATTCTATTTGTGCAAGTACAATAAAATCTAAGTATTATGCTTCACCAAGATAAGTCCCAGAATAAATAAATGCAGTTAAGTAATGAAAGAAAAAAAGCAGTAAATGAAATCTAAGCTATGAGGGACAACACAAAAAATTGACAATCCATAAGACACATAATTTTTATAGCGGTTCCCTAAATTGTGGGTACTCCCCTCTTCTACCACCTGGTACGGATGCACCACTGTGCCTGAGTCTTTTGGTAAGGAGACTCTTAGAACCACTGATCTTTTGACAAGAAGATCATGAACCACCAGATCTTTTGGTAAGGAAATCTTGAACCACCAGATCTTTTGATATGGAGATCTTGAACCACTGAATCCTTTGAAAAGGGATTACTAAAACTCTTTTACAGAAAGGAATCAGAAAGAGAGAGTAAGAAGAGAAGGGTTGTTGGAATTCTGTTTTCAGAATTCTTATGAAAGGCTGAATGAAGAACAACCTCTTGAGTCTTTTCACTGGATCTGCTCTTGATTAACTCCTGCTTATAATAGTGATGGATTGTAGGAGTTCTAGTTGTCAGATCCTTGTTCTTCTCTTCCTGTAGAACTCTGGCTGCTATATGATAGTGTTGAGAAGCATCCTTCAATTGTTTTGTCATTTTTGAAAGAGCAGTTCTTTCTTCTCTTCTCTGTATATTCTGTTAGGGTTCTTGAGAGAGGAAGAAGAGGAAGAGAATCGAACAATATGTCGTTTGTTTTGAATGCTCTATTTGTTTCTATTTTCTCTTCTTATTTTATTCTCTCTATTCAATTTCAAATATCTTTCCCTTTCTGGTATGCCTTGAAAAGGTAATCATCTGATGACCTTCTCTTTCTTTCCTCTTTAATTCTCGGTCTGTCCACCTACAAAGAATATGGTTCCAAGAAACCTTTTGTGTCCTTCTTTAATGCTCCTTTCTATTTCAGGCAATTATTGAGTCGTTGGGGAACGGTCTTGAAGGATGTGGGCCATGAAAGAAGGATCAGAGAGACAGCTGAAAAGATAAACCTTTACAGACTGTATTCGACGTAGCGTCGAATTCATTTCTTCTCTTATCGACGTAACATCGAATTCTTGTAGAAGTAGCTTCGATTTCATCTCTACTCTGATTGAACTATGCTAGTCGTCGTTACGTCGACATCTTATCGACGTGTACGTCAAGTTGATCTGCTTAGCTTTGAAATTCATCTACTGCGTTGAGATGAAGTCGACGTTGCGTCGACTTTAGATGGCTCCGAAAGATAACATCTTATGCGTCGAGTTGAAGTAGAAGCTGCGTCGACATCACTAGTTACTCTGACAAGTCCTTGAACTCTACGTCGACATTCATTTGACGTAACGTTGACTTGGGTTACTTCAACAAAGGGGTTGAATCACATGGACTTCTAGTTAGAGCAGCGTCGATATGGACTCGATGTTGCGTCGAATTATATTCGACACAAATATTAACTTAGCCCAATTTTGCTTCCCTTGATCTGGTCCTGATACCCTATGTTGAGTATGACATCCTAAGACACCTAATGACTAGATTACCCTCACTATACAATGAGTAATTTACTCCTAGAGGATAAAATCACTTTTAGTTAATTTGTTAAGTTAAATCAAATTTTTTTCCCAACAATCTCCCCATATTTATCTTAACAAAATTTACAGTTTGTTCAGAGTGATTTTATACAATTTTGCATTTCATAAATAACAATACATGCAATACAAAATAGCACGCACCTTAAATGAATAACCCATATGAACTGATAATAGAGATAGTACCAGATTAGTCAGAGGTTTGATATAGTTTACTCAAAAGTGAGTATCACTACTTCTCTCTAAGGAATAGAGATAGATCTTCATATACTCTCCTGTATTTTCATTCCACATATTTAAAATTTGTTGGAGTAGCTTTTTCTGGATTCCTCTGTATCTTCCCATTGCCTTTGAAGAGCTTTTCCAGATCCATTTCTCTGTTAGGATGAACATCCTTGAGTGTAAAGCCCAGCCCAAAAACTTTTGTTGTCATCATATTTATAATTTCTAGATTCAGGTCAGCTGATTCAGGGGCCTTCTCTAATATGGATTCAACAGGCAGTACTTGTGATTCACTGACAGTAGCTTGTTCCTTTCCAAAAGTTGAAGCTTTTGTGAACATGACCTTCTTTATCTTGATTTTCTCTTCAGGTGACTTATTCCCTTTCTTTCTCTTCTGTGTGAATTGTACTGCATCTTTGGGATTGCAACCAATACCACCTCTGTGGAGTTGTCCTACTCCTAACATTTTAGCTTGATGGTTCTTTGTAAGGTACTTTGTATGATCAAACCAAGTTGATTTAATGGGGATTGCCTTGGCCAATTTCTCCTATTCAACTACCTCTTTTCCTCTTTTTAGAATATCAATAAATCTATTATTCTTTCCTTGAAGCTCCTTTTGAGCTGTCTCATATTTATACATTTTTCTTTCACCAATATCTTCTAACACTCTATCAAGTTCTGGATTAGAGTATGTCTTCATTGTGTTTTCTGGAACTTCAACCTTTTCATACTTCTTGTAATAAGATTTTTCCTTTTTGTAATCTTTTCTCGGTTCCTTTGTGTACATTTCCTAGATGGGTATTCTTCCCCTTCCCCATCCCCTTCTTCCTTTTCCTTGATAAGGAGGTCTTCCTCTGTAGACAGGTGTTGGAAGGATAAGTTCAGTTATTTGTCTTGGGACAGGTGATGGAGAAGGAGGCTGAGCTGGTGTTGATAGCTGATATGTGACAAGATAATTTGAGGCAAGTTCAATTGAATCACATTCTTGATCAGGCGCCTTGGCAGAAGCAGGAGCTATGGTAGAGTCACTAGAGGACACCCTGAATTGAAGGGGATCATGAATGGATATCTCAGTTTTAGCAGTGTATCCCTGAGTGTGCATGACATGGATTTGATCATCTGAACATACAGGACTCTCCCCCTGTATTGAAGACTCCCCCTGCATTAAGGGAAGGATTCTTGGTGAGGATGACTCCCCTTGGATGGCTGCGTCTGTCTATAACTTAGATGAAACATCAGGTTCTTCTTCAGAGATGAGGGAGAGAGGGATTGTTGTCGTATAGACAGAATCTTGAGGGATCTGCTATTGATGAGTTTGCTGTCTACTGGTACTGATCTCCCCCTGCTTTATATTATTGAAGAAGGATATAAAGCCATCAGCAGACACGGCTGCCGATCTCACTTCCCTGTCAAAGACCTCTAGGTCAGAGGTAAGGTCTTGCAATCGTTTATGTTGACGGTGTAGTTTTCAATAATAATCCATGGATAAGTCCAGATTGAGCGAGCCAAACTTGGATAGGACTATTTCAAGAGCTAGGTTGACTACCTCCACAATATCTTCATAACTGGATGGAGAGGCCATTGAAACACTGCGCGTACCTGCACTGAAACAAGGAAAATAGACGAAGAGAGGGAAGAAGGAAGAGAGCAGGAAGGAGAGAATTCGAATAACATAATAGAACTAAATGCAAAAGTTGCTTTGAGTAGATGAATCGTTGCAACTTAGGGTTTTATTCGAAGCAACGTCGAGAGAGGAGCAGAATTCAGCGCGCCAAAATCGACGGAGCGTCGAGTTGATGTCGATGTGGCTTCGAGATATAGTTTTTTATCATGATGTCGACGTAAACGTTGATAAGTATCCGACGTTACGTCGAGTGGTATTCGAAGGATCCTCCCCATTGAGCTCTTGAAGTTGACGTCAAGTAGAAGTCGAGGGTACATCAATTTGAATTCGACGCAGATTTGATTAAACTTGTATGATTTTATTCAAGATTTTTGTTGTTTTTCCCAGCAATAAAATTCTACAGAAAATAGATCTTTATAATAATAGGGGACCTACAAAGCTCCATCAAGCATCCCCAAGGCATTGATGAAGAACTTGTGCTTACTTTCATCAAGAGGCTTAGTGAAGATGTCATCCCTTTGATTGTCAGTAGATATGTATTGAAGGTTGATCTTACCCTTCTCTACATTGTCTATGAGAAAGTGGTGCATTATCTCTATGTGCTTAGTTTTGCTATGGAGAACAGGATTGGAAGCAATTGAAATTGCACTAAAGCTGTCACAATAGATTGTGGAATTGCCAAGCGAATAGTTGTAATCTAGCAACTGATTTTGCATCCACAAAATTTGTGAACAGCAGCTTCCTGCAGATATATACTCAAATTCAGCTGTAGAAGTGGAGATTGTGGTTTGTTTCTTGCTAAACCATGATATCAGTCTACCACCCAGAAACTGACATGTTCCTGAAGTGCTTTTTCTATCAAGCCTGCATCCAGCATAGTCTGCATCTAAATATACAACCAATTCAAATCTAGATTCAGCTGGATACCATAAGCCAAGCTCGGGAGTACCCTTCAGATATCTGAGGATTCTTTTGACAGAACTCATGTGGGATTCCTTTGGGTCAACCTGAAACCTTGCACAGATACATGTAGCAAATATTATATCAGGTCTGCTAGCTGTTAGGTAGAGAAGAGAGTCAATGGCTGCTCTGTAAGTCTTCTGATCAAATGACTTACCATGTTCATTTCTATCTAGAACAACATTATTAGCCATGAGGGTTTTCATAACAGATGCATTTTCCATCCCAAACCTCTTAATGATTTCTCTGGTATATTTGGATTGAGATATGAAAATACCATCTGGACTCTATTTAACCTGGAGTCCAAGGAAATAGGATAACTCCCCCATGCTACTCATTTCAAATCTTGACTGCATTAGGTAAGCAAACCTTTTGCATAAAGATTGATCTGTGGACCCAAATATAATAGCATCCACATATATTTGTACAACAAGTAGCTGATTCTTGTGTGCTCTTGTGAAAAGGGTTTTATCCACTTTCCCCCTTTCAAATTTGTGTTCCAGAAGAAAAGTGGATGAGGTCTCATACCAAGCTCTTGGAGCTTGCTTGAGACCATATAGTGCTTTATCTAGTCTAAATACAAAAGAGGGAAAGGTTGGATTGACAAAACCTGGTGGTTGTTCCACATACACTTCTTCTTGTAGATTTCCATTGAGGAAGGCACTCTTAACATCCATCTGGTAGACTTTTATTTTCATGTGAGCATCATATGCCAGGAACATTCTGATTGCCTCCAGCCTTGCTACATGAGCAAATGTCTGATTGAAATCAATGCCTTCCTCTTGTCTGTACCCCTGTGCCACAAGTCTAACCTTGTTTCTGATAATGACTCCTATTGAGTCCATTTTATTCTTGAACACCCACTTGGTGCCATTGACTGGGTAGTTCTTTGGTCTTTCTACCATAGTCCACACCTTGTTCCTCTCAAACTGGGCCAGTTCCCCTTGCATGTAAGATATCCAGTGAGGGTCACTATCTGCTTCTTTAAACTTCTTGGGTTCATATTGTGATAGGAAACACTGCAACATAGTCTCACTTATGAGTTGATTCCTTGTCGTGACTCCTACTGTCAAGTTTCCTATCACTTGAGTTGAAGGATGGTCTTTTTGGGTCATCCTAGATCTAGTTGAGTGATCTAGGATCTGCTCTTCTTCCTGGGCTATCACTTGCTCAGTGACAGTTGGAATTTCAATCTCATGTACTGGAACAATATCTGTAGCTGATACCCCTGGTGCCGCAGTTTCCTCTTCATCTGTTGTAGAGTCCTCACCAGAGTCAGTGTAAATTTCTTGTTGTTCCTTTTCTTGACATACTGATGGATGATCTACTATGCTCATCCTTTCAACCTGCTCTGCAAGCTGATCTTCTTCCTGTAGAATAGGACTGGTGGAAGTTTCCTTCCCCTTGTATACCATGTTAGTTTCATCAAAAACTACATGCATTGACTCCTCAATTTTGAGAGAGCTTTTTGAAGCACCTATATGCCTTGCTTGATGAAGAATATCCTAAGAATATTCCATCATCAGCCTTCTTGTCAAATTTGGCAAGATGGTTTTTCCCATTGTTAAGGATAAAGCAAGAGCACCCAAAGATTCTAAAGTAGGTGACTATGGGTGCCTTTCCCTTCAGCAGCTCATAGGGAGTCTTCAACTTAGTCTTGTGGATGAGACTTCTATTCAGAACATAATTTGCAGTATTTACTGCCTCAGCCCAGAAGGACTTTGGCAAGTTAGATTCAGCTAACAATGTTCTTCCTGATTCAATTAGGGTTCTATTTTTCTTTTCAGCCACCCCATTTTGTTGGGGGTCCTTGGAGCTGAAAAGCTTTGTCTGATGCCTTCATCCTCACAAAATCTATACATTAACTGATTCTCAAACTCAGTGCCATGATCACTTCTGATCACAGCAACATGTGTATTGAGTTCAGATTGAATCTGTCTAATGAATCTTGAGAGGATCTTGAAGGTGTCTGACTTAGCTTTTAGAAAGAACACCCAGCTGAACCTAGAGAAGTCATCAACAATGACTAAGGTGTAGGACTTTCCTGCTAAGCTTTGAGTAGAGATGGGACCAAACATGTCCATGTGCAACAGGAAAAGGATTCTAGGAGAATGATTCTTACCAATTGGTTTGAATGAGGCTTTGATCTGCTTCCCTAGTTGACAGGCTCTACATGGGTGGTCTTTATTGAATTTACCATTTGGTAAACCCCTGACTAGATTCAGTTTGGAAAGTTTGGCTATGGTCTTAAGGTTAAGGTGACTAAGTCTCCTATGCCACAACTCACTATTTTCTAATTGGGAGTTAAACAAGCAGATCTCAGACTTTGTGTACTCAAAGTCTACAACATATACTTTACCCTTCCTGAGACCAGTCAAAACTATTTGATCAGTCTTAGAGCTAACAATATGACCCAAGGACTTAGTGAATATAAATTTGTATTCACCATCACACAGCTGACTAATGATGATCAAATTATGTTGAAGTCCTTCAACATAAGCAACTTTAGCAAAGGAGATTTCTCCAATCCTGAGCAAACCATATCCTTTGGTTTGACCAGAGTGGGAGTTCCCAAAAATTACCTTGGGCCCTTCCTTGGCCTTGAAATTTTCCAGCAGATCTCTTGCTCCAGTCATATGCATGGAGCATCCACTGCCCATATACCACTGCTGGTTTATGGTTGAACAGCCTTCCCTCTGCACATGTAAATTAAACATTAATAAAGACCCTCTCATGTTGGGGTCACTTCCTTCTATCATCATACGAAGATATGGAAGAATGAGATGGTCTTCCATTGTTCTCCCTTGGGTGAAGAAGTGCTACATTATTATGCCAACAATATTTTGCAGTATGTCCTTGTTTGGAGCAGCAAGGACATCTTGAGATAGACATAGAGGATTTTGATGTTTGATGATTTTGTGCAGGAAATATGCGTCGAGAAGAAATCGACGTAGCTTTAGAGTTGCGTCGAGTGCAATTTGATGTATCTGCATAGTCCCATCGATAGTCATTCAAAGTAAAATATTGGTTACATCAGGTGTAGTTCGACGCACCCACATTGTTGCTTCGAGATGATGTCGATGCATATGCTGGATTCCGTCGAGATACATTCGACGTATTCCTAAAATTGTGTCGAGTTCTATTCGACGTATAATTCATATCATTCAGTGTTTGTGAATTTGAACTTACAATTTCCTTAAGCAAGTTAATATCTGGCCTTAATTTATCATTTTGATCATTAAGTCTTGTATAGCTTTATTGTAGGCATTTGTGCTGTTTTTAAGAGTAGAAATGACAGTCAATGTGTGCTTGGTAATCATTTCTATATTCCTCAAAAGTTTCATCCATCTCTTCTATTTCAATTTTATAACTTCTACATGTAGCACACTCATTCTTTAAATCTAAATTTTCAAAGGGTTGTGTGCCTAGAATTCTTGGTTCATCACTAGTGCCTACCCTATTAAATGTGGTGAGTTTATTAGGGTTATTTTTCTCTTGTTCTTTACCTGATTCTAATGAATTATTTGGTCTAGACCAAGAGGATGTTACTGGTCTATCACAAGCAAGTTTGCTAGTGAGTGATTGTGAATCTTGATTAAGATGATTAAATCTCTTGGAGAGATTTTGTGAAATCTCTTTGATCATTTGGCTCCTTCCATTGAGGGAGTCTTCAAAGGCTTTTGCCTTTGAGAGTTCTTTCCTTAGATCTGAATTTTCATTATCTAAAACATCTATTTCTTTTTCTTTCTCAAGCAGTTCAGATCTCAAATCATTGTTAACTAAGGATGAGGGATCTTTACTAAGAGCTTTTATTTCAGATTTGAATGTTTCAAGTTCCTTTTGTTTGTTGATAAAATCTTTGCAAAATTTCTGAAAGCATTCTTTGAAATCTGTTGAGGAGAAGTCAAAGTATTCAAAGATGCTTACCTCAGCATTATCAGTGGAATTTTCAAAGGCAATCAGGCAGGCTTCTCCTGGTCCACCTTCTTTTTCATCATCAGATGAGAGAGAGCTTGATTCAGAGTCTGAGTCACTCTAGGTCTCAGCTATGAACCCTTTCTCTCCCCTCTTTCCATTTCTCATGAGGGATTTTCTCTTGTGCTCCTTCTTTTGCTTGTTCTTCTTGTTCTTTTCATCTTCAGGACATTCAGTAGAGATGTGTCCTGGCTTCCTGCAAGAGAAACAGATAACCTCCTGGTTAGTAGTTTTATCATACCTTGGCTTGCTTGAGCTCCTCTCTCTTCTCCCGGACTCTTCTGTCCTAACCCACTTTTTGAATCTCTTAGCCAAGAGATTAAATATTTTCTCTTCACCGGAGGAGGAATATGCTTCTGCAGTCTCTTTAGGAGTTGGTGCCCTCTCATGGGCTTCTGACTCAGCTCTGCTTTTCAGTAGAAGCTCATAGGATTTGAGCTTTCCCAAGAGAGCATCTGTTGATATCTCTCTGAGGCATCTAGAATCTCTGATGGCCCAGATTCTAGAGTCCCATGTGCTGGGAAAGCACATAAGGAGCTTGTCATTAATTTCCGTCAGAGAAATTTCCTTGTCAAGCCCTCTCAGCTCATTTATGATGAGGTTGAATCTATCATACATTTCTGTAATGCTTTCATCAGCCTTTTTCTTAAAATTCTAATATTGAGATAAGAGAAGAGCCTTTTTGTCTTTCCTCTCATCAGAACTTCCTTCAACTAATCTGGAGAGAGATTCCCAGATTTCTTTTGCAAAATTGCAGTCAGCAACTTTCTGAAATATGTCATCAGACATAGTTGAGACCAGTATGTTCATGGACTTGGCATCACATGCCTTGACTTTCTTCTCATCATCAGTCCATTCTGCTCTAGGAACTAAAGTTTGTATAACTTTTCCACTGGTGTCCTTCCTTATTGGAGTTGGAGGACCTGTGAGGATCACATTGAAGATTTCTTCATCAATAGAATTCATATATAGCCTTATCCTGGCCTTCCAGAGTGTGAACTTGTTTAAGTTACACACTAGGGGTCTTGTGGAAGCATAATTCGTAGTACTCATTTTCTTTATAAAATATCTTTATAGAAAAGAAATAAGAGTAAGAGGTCTTTTTGATCAAGGTTTTAACCTCTTAATGATCAACCTCCCTCTGATACCAATTGAAAATGCACAGTGTGCCTCTGAGAATCCTCTAGAGGGGTGGGGGGGGTGAATAGAGATTTAAATTTATTTCTATTCTATTTGTTCAAGTACAATAAAATCTAAATATTATGCTTCACCAAGATAAGTCCCAGAATAAATAACTGCAGTTAAGTAATGAAAGAAAAAAAGCAGTAAATGAAATCTAAGCTATGGGGACAACACAGAAAAATGACAATCCAGAAGACACAGAATTTTTATAGAGGTTCCCCAAAATGTGGGTACTCCCCTCTTCTACCACCTGGTAGGGATGCACCACTGTGCCTGAGTCTTTTGGTAAGGAGACTCTTAGAACCCCTGATCTTTTGACAAGGAGATCATGAAACACCAGATCTTTTGGTAAGGAGATCTTGAACCACTAGATCTTTTGATAAGGAGATCTTGAACCACTGAATCCTTTGAAGAGGGATTAATAAAACTCTTTTACAGAAAGGAATTAGAAAGAGAGAGTAAGAAGAGAAGGGTTGTTGGAATTTTGTTTTCAGAATTCTTATGAAAGGCTGAATGAAGAACAGTCTCTTGAGACTTTTCACTGGATCTGCTCTTGATTAACTCCTGCTTATAATAGTGATGGATTGCAGGAGTTCTAGTTGTCAGATCCTTGTTCTTCTCTTCTTGTAGAACTCTGGCTGCTATATGATAGTGTTGAGAAACAGCCTTCAGTTGTTTTGTCATTTTTGAAAGATCAGTTCTTTCTTCTCTTCTCTGTATATTCGGTTAGGGTTCCCGAGAGAGGAAGAAGAGGAAGAGAATCGAACAGTATGTCGTTTGTTATGAATGCTCTATTTGTTTCTGTCTTCTCTTCTCATTTTATTCACTCTATTCAATTTCAAATATCTTTCCCTTTCTGGTATGCCTTGAAAAGGTAATCATCTAATGACATTCTCTTTCTTTCCTCTTTAATTCTAGGGCCGTCCACCTACAAGGAATATGGTTCCAAGAAACCTTTTGTGTCCTTCTTTAATGCTCCTTTCTATTTCAGGCAATTATTGAGCCGTTGGGTAACGGTCTTGAAGGATGTGGGCCATGAAAGAAGGATCAGAGAGACAGCTGAAAAGATAAACTTTTACATACTGTATTCGACGTAGCGTTGAATTCATTTCTTCTCTTATCGACGTAACATCGAGTTCTTGTAGAAGTAGCTTCAATTTCATCTCTGCTTTGATTAAACTCTGCTAGTCGTCGTTACGTCGACATCTTATCGGTGTGTACGTCGAGTTGATCTGCCTGGCTCTAAACTTCAACTACTGCATCGAGATGAAGTCTACGTTGCGTCGACTTTAGATGGCTCTGACAGATAACATCTTCTGCGTCGAGTTGAAGTAGAAGCTGCATCGACTTCACTAGTTACTCTGATAAGTCCTTGAACTCTACGTCGACATTCATTCGACGTAATGTCGATTTGGGTTACTTCGACAGAGGGGTTGAATCACATGGACTTCTAGTCAGAGCAGCATCGATATGGACTCGATGTTGCGTCGAATTCTATTCGACGCAAATATTAACTTAGCCCAATTTTGCTTCCCTTGATCTGGTCTTGATACCCTATGTTGAGTATGACATCCTAAGACATCTAATGACCAGATTACCCTCACTATACAATGGGTAATTTACTCATAGAGGATAAAATCACTTTTAGTTAATTTGTTAAGTTAAATCAATGGTTTTTCCCAACAGTAACCCACACAAAATTGGCCTCCATATAGCATGGAATTTGCTGGATTCTCCTCATAACTGACAGAGGGAATGAATTCCCATCAATTGCGAGGGGATCGAAGGGTTAATTGCATTCAAAGGCATGAATGCCCCTTGATTCCTCTTTCAAAATTGGGGAAGCCCACATTTTCTCTCTCCTAGTCACCCCTCCAGAATTTGTGTGGTATTTCATGTAATTTCAGTCATGATGGACTTTGTGGATCAACATAATTGGGCATAGCCCAATTGGATTGAGCCTTGGGCTTAATTTCTCCCAATTTGTGCTTAATTAACACTAGTTGGTTTAGCCCAACCCTAGGTCAATATTGGTGGTGTGAATGACCCAAATGGGTGTTCATGGGTCCCTTGACACCACCCAAGGTCAATTGTGACTTGGTGTGATCAATTTGGGTCAAATTGAGCCACTTTGACCTGACAATGTCAAATTGGGCCTATTAGGTTTAAGACCCCCCCTCCCCCCTTACTAGGAGGGTTACCCGGGTATTATGCCCAGAACCGCCGCCTTACGGATGACACAAACACTCGGGTTAGTCGCCACTGCAAGACGTCGATCCTGCCGGCTAGTACAATCATTTAACCTTTAGGCCAATAAAGAATTGAAGTATATAAATGAAATGAACAAGTCCACAATCACAAAATCTCATAAATGTATATAAGTAGTCCAACAATGAGCATAAAAGAGAGTAAGGGCTTATGCCCGATACATAACCAAATGAAAATAACAAAAGAGTCACTCTCTCAACATCTCTATGCGGAAGCTAAACACTCTCATCATCAATCACCTGACTCGTAATAGAAGTAGTGCGCGACATCTGCTCCTCAAGTCCTGCCACCTCGTCCGGCTGGTGATCCAGCTCCTCGGACTCCTACGGTCACAACCGACCGTTAGTCGTAAGACTAAGCCAATTTTATCCCCGCCTCCCCCGCGACTCTTAGGCACTAAGCGAGAGGAAGGAAGCGGAGGACAACAAATATAATAACAACAATAAGCAAGTGACAAGGGGATCTACGCTAGAAAGTATATACATAACAAGGTAATATACTAGCAATATAAGCAGGTGAGCAATAATAAACGGTAAAAGAAGTAAGTAAGTAAAGCAGTGCGCGCACATACAGTAACAAGTAAAGTATACTACCATCACATGAGTATCTTAACTTATAAGTTAAGATTTCCGGAATTATAACTTATCATATAAAAGAGCCCATACTAATTTATATGATAAGGGTCTGCAAGTTATGTTCTAAGGTTTATGTATGCTATGATATGCTTTATACAAGTGCAACTCACACACACGACTCTGTGATCACAGACCTTTCGTTCCCAATTTTTGGAGCTAGCTTCACTCTATGGTACCAACGTTGTGGCTACAGCAGCAGTGGAGCGGGTGCCTCCACTTCCTAGGAAGGTATACACACTACCAGGCCTAGACCCTTTGTATGCATCTATACACATCCTAGGTGTACTCGAGAGTCTTGCGTACTCTTTGCTGGAATACCCCATTCTTTAAGGTTGGGTGTTCATTTTCGGGGATTGTCCTCCAGACCACAGCATAAACCTACTGGCCCCTCAAACCCTCACACCCGCCTAAGTCAACGTACTGCCGTAGATGTGATGACTGATCCAGTACCGAAGACCCTCCACTAATTATGCACATGCAAGTTATCACAACCCGAGCCTACAGCTCGCAGGACCAACCCGTCCTGATATACAACTTCCCGAGCCTCCAGTTCGCGGGACTAACCCGTCCTGATATACAACTTCCCGAGCCTCTAGCTCGCAGGACTAACCCGTCTTGATATACAACTTCCCATCCCCTAGCTCGAGATGAAGTTACCAAACCTCTTATTCATTTAATTAGACTACTCTTGTCTAATTATTGTTATACTTAGAAGTTTAGGGTGAATCCTGAACTTCCTGAGGTCTACCCGGTGAAGGGCTCACATCAGTACTAGGGAATACGATGGGCTGAAGCCCAAACCTCCCCTTTCCAAGACAATTACTTTTATTGATGGCCACCCATTTCCAAAGACCCACTCTCCTTATTACACTTTATACTTAACTGCTTTATGACTTATCCTTCACTCTATTCTTAAGCAAACGTTCTCTTAAATGATGCTCAACACATAAGCTCTCTCATCCTCTAAATCTAGTACGAATGTTCTCCAAATAGTCCACAACTTCTAGGGGCTGATATAAATGATATAACACTACTATGATCCAAGCTTTACTGATTTTCTATATGATCTTGCCAATCAAATCATCACATTTAGACTATTCACAGTCCAAAATTAGAATGAACTAAATTTGATTCCTATGATGCAATATTAAACATATCATGTCCAATTGAGCTACAATTCATACCATATGTCCATATTGGATAATTTAAGAAGTGTCCAGATTTTTGACATATTTCAAATTAATTTGACCTCTATTTAAAATTCATTAATCATTGGACATGTTCTAAATTACAAAGGAAGTACCATGTCAGTAATTTCAAACTTTATAATAAAATTTCCAGGGGTAATAGATGACAAAATAACATGATTTCCAAAGTTCCACAATTTTTCATAGGTTTTATAGTCATAATTTCCATATAAAATAAAAGAGGTGAAAATGTAACTTTACACAACAAGTACTAATTTATGTCTTCCAAAAATTCTGAGAAAATTACTAGAGTACTGTAATTACCCAAAAAGATCATATCCAGAATTTCATAATTTTTCAGAGACATTTCACAATAGATATTTCATAAATTAAAAAGTGTGACAAACTGAATATGTGGAATTTTACCATGTGTAATACATCCAAAAATTCTACCAAAATTTCTAGAGGTTGACAATTAGATTCCAAATGATTTTCCAGAGTTTCAAAATTTTTCACAAGGTATTAGCCATAAACATTTCACTAATACATAAATGTGACATATTTCGAGTTTATCAAATACTTAGGATTTTTGGTCCCAAAAATCCTAATATTTCCTAAGACAATGTATTATGTCATAAAGAGGGTGTGGCCAAAATCTCAGAGGCTAACACTAAGCCATATATGCCAAATACACAAAATATCCTTTTTGGCTATAAGCACACCATATCACATAATAAGCAAAGACATGCAAGTGGAATTACCCCATATGCAGAGGTCCAATTGCTTCCAAAATTTAACCCGAGTTTAATAATGGCCTATCAAGCATGACACCCAAATTTGAGGTCATTTGGAGTCACACAACTCCATTAATTTCATTTATTTAATTAGTTGAATATTGATAAAAATATAGATAAATATCCTCCAAAAATTCCCAAATTTTGGCAGGGGGTACTTCAGAGCATGACTCATATATGACCAAAATTTCAAGTCATTTAGAGTTATACTTCTCTCTAAATTAATTTTTAAATGTTTAGGGCTCCCTATGTACATGTCTCACAAGAATGGGTGCCCAGGGAGCTACAGAGCTTGAAATTGAGTGATTAAAAACTCATTAGGAAGGTAAGACCAACAACTACAACTTTCATGTTCAAGGGTTTTTCTAATTCCTCCTCTAAGGTACCTGATTTTAAGCCACATATAACTGATCAAAGTGTGACAGAAATACTCATTTAATTTAACTGTATAAAAATGATCAAGCACGAATCTTAAAGCTGATCCAACGAATTCTGTTCATCTTTCTCCTCCAACCAACGGTGGAGATTTTCGGTTAAGAACGATTGAAATCTAAAATGGTAAACCACCATTTCTGCTTCGATTTGAAAATTGAAGAAGGGGGAAGCTAGCACGAGGGGAGGGGAGGAGAAACCGGACCTGAATGGGGGCTTGAGATCGGGTGATCCGTCGGGGCGGCATGGAGGAAATTTTCTCCGGCGAGTTTGCTGGATCTTCTTAGGATGTGAGGAAGAGGAAGAAGAAGGAGAGTGCGGCTTCGGGTGAGGGAATGAAGTTTCAAGGCTAAGGGAGGAGAGAGAAAAATGTGACTGATTTGATTTGGATTAATGGGAAAGATATTTCCCATGCTTGGATTGGACAACACCTCCATGTGTCATTTTCTTATTGCCCAAAGCCACCTACCAGCCTTGAAATAAACAAAGATATAATATTTAAACTTAACACATGGGAAGCAGCTTTTCCCAGCTGTTGCCAGCAATCGACGGGATGGTCCCATCGATCGATGGGAGGTCCCGTCGTTCGACGAGATAGCCCGTTAATTTGACTTAACGATATAATGAAGCAGCTTACATAGCTGTCGACGATCAACGGGATGGTCCCGTAAATCAACGGGATCGACAGAATGGTCCCGTTGATTTTGACTTAAAGATATAAAGAAGCAGCTTACATAGTTGCTGCCGACAATCGATGGGATGGTCCCGTCGATCGACCGGATCGAAGGGATGGTCCAGTCAATTTTGACTTACAAATATAAAGAAGCAGCTTACATTGTTGCTGCCGACAATCGACGGGATGGTCCCGTCGATCGACGGGATCGACGGGATGGTCCCGTCGATTTTGACTTAAAGATAAAGGGAATATATCTTTCCCAGCTGATGCTGCCGATCGACGGCATGGTCCCGTCGATCGACGGGATTGTCTGTCGATCGACGGGATGGTCCGTCGAATTTGGCTTGGCACACAAAATTTCCTCTTTTAAGCCTAAAATTGACCATGTTTGACTTGCCTCCTCTAGTGGACCACATGTGAGTTCTCTCAACTCAATGTGACCTAAGGTCACTACTTAGCTCAAACACACCTCACTCACCACTTGTCCTACCCTAATTGAAGTCAAGGGGTCTAGTAGGAAATGTGATGTTACATTAGGTCCAAATGTTGATTTTGGCACACTTCATGGAATTGATTGGACCCAATTGGTTGTCAGTGACCCAATGACCTCCCTTAAGGGTTAGGAAGGTTTGGGTGAGGTCAATTTGACCAATTGGATACTAATTGGTCCTTAATAGGCTATTTTGACCTATCCAGGGTTAAAGTTGACTTTGGTCAACTTGACCACTTTGGTTGACACCAATGGGCCCTAAGTGGCCCAAGGGACTCCCTATGGGGTTAGGGGTACGGTGTCATGGTGGGGCCAGATAGTCAACTTGAGTCCCAAAAGTCAAACCCTAGACTAGGTAACTAAAAATTGTTATTTGCAGACCAAGGTGATTTCACTTACTTACCTAGGTTCTTAAGGTTCTTTTGGCCATCCTAGAGCTTTGCCATGACCTTGTCATGACAAAAACCTCATAGGAGTCTAGTTGTTTGTGGGATGTTACACGCCGTACCTCCCAACACCGTGAGCATTGATGGACCATTGTGTCGCGCGTCGTACCTCCCAACACTTGTAAGTTAAGGGATGTCTAATTAAATAGAGGGGGTGAATATGTGTCTGAGTGTTTTTCAGATATTAAAATTATCCAAGCAGATTAATCACAGAAAACTAACACATCACAGATTGCACAGATATTTATAGTGGTTCCCCGAGTTGGGTACGCCCACTTTTCCCCTTCACCTATCTAGCAGTGTGCTAGACTCGGCTAACTCTTTCAAATACTCAGATATATTAAATCTTAAAACTCATAGTTCAAGACTCCTACAACTCAGGAATAAGAATATATTCCATAACTCAGATCTAATCCCTGGATCCTACAACTCAGATTCAAGCTTGAATCCTACCACAGGAACTGTGAAAAGGTCCATACTGCAGGTCCTTAGCAAGGATCCTATAACTCAGGTCCGAGAGACCGTACACTCAGATTTCCTCAGAAACCCTATAAAAAATATGTAAAACAATATTTTATAAAGATGTTCTAGACTCAGAAAATTTAACTTGTATAGCTTTAGTCTTCTTGAAGCTTGTTGCGGAAATGGCTTCATCAGAAATCTTCTTGCAAGAGATGTTGACTTTTTGGATCGACAAGATGATTGAATCTTTCCTCAGAAGAATAAAATGATTTTCTTCAATGAATATCTTCTTTTTACTTGAGCTCTGAAAATGAAATGCACGTTGTTAGCGGCGAGCACTTTCTTCAGAATGATTAAGTAAATAATTATGAATCTCAAGATTAGGGTTTGCTGAAATCCTTCTTTCTTTTTATAATGACATTTGATAACAGTCACTTCCTCGGACGGTCTTTTTGTCAAATATCAGCTTTCCATAAAGCTCAACTTTGATTTGCCCAATCTACGGTGACAATAAATGACGTGATGCCAAAATCACACTTTAATTTGAATTCTGGCCTTTTCGCGATTCTGCTAGATGTCTGGTCGAATTTTCTTGGTGTTTAGTCGAATGTAGTTCTTCTGGTCAAATTTGAACTCTGTATAGCTTTAGATTAAATCTTCTGTACGAATCATCTTGGTGACTTTGATGGTCTTCAAGACGATATTTCCTGGTTCAATCTTCTAGTCGAATCATCTACACGAATCATCTTGATGGCCCTTTATTTTCACAAGATGATATTCGACTGCTTCAGCCTTCTAGTCGAATTTTCTGCAAGAATCAACTTAATATCTCATTATTGTCTTCAAGACGATTAATGATTCCATCTATCTTCTAGTTAAGTGATAAGCCAATCTGGTCGAATCTGCCTTGATACTTATGAAATGTTGTGTTGGTTCTTCGATGACATTTCACGTGACCTCGTTGATATTTGAGATCACCTCGACGATAAATGCCTTAGGCAAATTCTTCCTTCATATAAGTGCTTCAAGATATTTATTGTATACTTCCAAGACGATATGAAAGCAAATGAGCCTTGTCAAGACCATATCATCTTGGAAAGTATATTACCTAGACGATATTTGGAGATAAGCCTTATTATTCTAGATAGGATGATATGTGCGTTGTTGAGAGTTTTCAAGACGATATCGTCTTGAAGCTTAAGGCCTTCAAGATGATATCGAGCCATTTACTCGACGGCATTTAAGCTCTCCTAGATGATATTTGACTTAGTGAATTTATGATCTTCTCAACTAAAATCCTTTGCTTTAGCTAACTTGTTAGACCTTTATTCCTGATGATAATGTGTTAGTGACAAGTCTAATATAGTCTAGAACATAGGTCGACATAGTTTTTTGCACAGTGAATGATTACATTGGCAAAACTATGTCTAATGACACTAAGTTTAGCCATATGTTAGGCTTGCACTGTCTAATACCTGAAAGTAATATTCTAAAATAAATGTGTCAAATGCAAAGTGTATTTATCTTTTACTTGAGGACTTCTTCAAATCAGGATTATTTTAGGTTAGGTTCCCAACAATCTCACTCTATTTGAAGAAGTCAAAACCTCACTCAAAGATAAACTACACATATAAATATTAAAATCATAAATTAAAGAATAGAGAAAACATTCAAAATACAAATATATAAAAAATTTAAATGTTTGTAAATAGATTTGTAAAAATTACATTTGCCCTTCACACAACTAAACTTAAAAGCCCTTCTTCTTTCCTCCAGCCTTCTCCTTTTGTCTTTGCATGTTAAAGAAACTGAAAGGCTTAGCAATGTAAGTGTTGGGGATAGGAGGAGCATTCTTTGGCAATGTTCTCTCCTTCTGATGTTTCATGTAGAGTCTTCTTTAGGCTTCAGTTTTCATGTGTTTGGTCCATTCATAATTGGGATAATATTTGTCAATGTCTTTTCCAATGCTTCCAAGGTCAATCTATAAGTGTAGCATTATTTGTTTTGACTTTGTGCTCCACATTGAGAGACTTTGTTCAGTTGCTTTAGCTTATTCTCTTCTTCTGTTGGCGGCTAATTGTTCTTCTGAAAGTCATTGCCTCTTATGCCGACTGGAACCAACTTCTGCCTATGCGCTTTTAGAAATGTTCAAAGGACTATGAAAGGAGAGTTAGTTCTTAATATTATTAAAGGATCTTGTTTAAGTTTGCTTCAAAATAATGATATATATATATATAAGTGTTTGCTGAGTAATAAACACAAACAGTAAGAGTGCATAAAAAATCACAGCAAATAAAAACATAAAACAAAGCAAACAACAAGCAAACCAGATGACACAAAATATATAGTAGTTCCCCAATCAACCTGGGTACATCTACTCTTCTACCCACTGGTAGGAATCCACTAGAGGTTGTTGATCAGGTGCCCTCACACCAAGGTGTTTTTGTTCAGGTGTCCACACACCAATGGAGGTTTGATCAGGTGCCCAAATCACCTATAAGCTTTTGATCAGATGCTTATAAACCAGAATGCAGGTTTTTACTAAGGTGGCCTGTCACCGGGAGTTAACTTTTGAAGGGAGTTATAACCCTTTACAAGATGGGGAGGAATAAAAGAAAACAGAAAAAGGTTTGTTGTTCTTCTCTTTTGCTGAGAAGACTCTTGTTGAAGATGTTGAAGAGAGCTCCCCCTGTTTGATTTAGTTTGATGATAGCTTGTGGATGGAGCTCCTTCTCTTGATTGCAATAACACTTCTTCTTGCAGTTTAGATCCTGAGCAATTGATAGTGTTTGGTGTCTCAGGATATGTATAGAAGATCTGCAAGAGAAGAGTTTAGCAAAAACGAGACACAAAATAATATTGTTGTTGTTATCTGTTTTTGCCCTTTTTCTTCTTTTTCTCTTCTTCTTCTTCTTCTCTTTTTCCTGTACAGAAAGATGTAATATATTCTGTCTGTAATATGTGTGTACAGCAATAGTGATATATTCTGTATATATATGTCGAGAGAGAACAACTGGTTATTATTCTGTTATATATTTATCTGCTGTATAATAATATGCTGTATAATAAGTTGACTTCTGCTGTCGTGTAAAAGAGCTGTCCTCTTTCCTGGGTTGTTTTGAATCCTTGCCGACCAAAGGGGAAAGGAGTAATATCTCTTTCTTTTTCCAGAACCTCGAGCAGAACAATTTCTTTCTTTAGCTTGCTGCAACGGCTACAACATTTATTGTTTCTGCCAAACAGCTATAACATTTAATGCTTTAACAGCTGTAATGTCAGATCAGCAATATATAAAATAGAAATAATAAATATTGCTTTATAAATAAATCTGACAGCATGTGTATATATAATTTAATATTTCAGACGAGCTGAGAGATATTAAAATAATGATGGGAGAAATTCATCGTGCTCAGCTTCACGTTCGTCGAGCTCATTATTTGATTCGTCGACCTGATCATTTGATTCACTGTTCCACATATCTGCTGAATATTCGTCGAACGCAGACTTGAGTTCGTCGAACAGAAAGATTCATCGACTGATGAGACGGGCTGGATCGCCGACCGCTGAATATTGATCTATTCGTCGAACGCAGACTTGAGTTTGTCGAACGCAGGATTTCGTCGACCGCTGAGATGAGGTCTGTTCATCGACCGTTGATATAATCTGTTCGTCGACCGTTGAACCAATCTGTTCGTCGACCGCTGAGCTGAGGCGGGATCGTCGAGCGCTGCTTGGATTTCGTCGAACGCAGCTTTGAACCTTTTCGTCGACCGCAGGGCACCGTTCGTCGAACGCAGATGGTCGTTCGTCGAACGCAGAGAATATGTGTAAATTTAATTCTTCTCTTATTTTCTGCCTATAAAAAAAGTCTATTTTCAGCCTTCTTTCTTAATAGGATTTGTTCTAAGTTATAAGATATGTTATGATATAAACTTAGACATTAAAGGTGGATCCTAACTCAAATCAAAACTAAGGTTCCAACAATCTCCCCCTATTTGAGTTGGGATCCTAATCCAAATTAAGACTAGGTTCTAATAATCTCCCCCTATTTGGTTTAGGATTCCTAAGCATAAAAAGTCTTAATAACTTAAGGCTTAAGGGTCAGAGATTATTTCTAACTTTTAAAATTCAAATTCCAGATTTCCTAGATTTTATTTTTAAATAGGATTTTAATATGAATTGCTAGCTGTTATTGGATTCTAGGAATTTAAAAATCAAAAAGACATTGCCTGATAGCTTCTTTCTATAGAATCCCCTTAATCAGAAGAGACTCACACTTTGTGCTTTGATCATTTCTGATCTATGCAATCTGAGTAGAATGCTCAACTTGATTTTGGAGAAAAATCTGTAAGAAAGTGAAGTTATCTGACATTGCTTTAAAATAGAAAAATTCCAAAGAATCTTATAATTGCTGTTTAATTATAAGTATTTTAAAATAGGTAACAACAAATGCTTTATAATTAGATATGTTGGTCTTTTTATTTCATTGAAATATAAATTTGAAAATTTATTTTGATGTTGCTGAATATAAAATTTGTCTTTTTCTTTAAAAGATTGTTTAAAGTTTTCAGCCTTAACTAACTTATTTTTTAAACAAATGTTTTGTTCTGTTGATATTTTAAAGTTTTCTTGAAGTTTATTATATTCAGGAGTTAGAATGTTTATTTTTATTAACTCTTTTATAATTTTATTTTCAGATTTCATTAAACCTGTACATGGTGAGTTGAAAACAGATTTAACATCAGAGGTAGAAATAAAAATTGAAGATACCTCTTTTACCTTTTCTGAATCAGATTCAGATTTGTAGTTTGAGCCATAAATTGCCAACATGCATAAATTTCTGGCCTGCTGTTCTTCTTTTTCTTCTTCTTCACTTAGAGTAAATGCTGGTTCTGCACCAAAAATGCAGTTAGTGAAAGAAGTAAAGGTGGATCCATTTACCATCCTTGAGAGGGAGTTCCAAATGCTCTTTGCTGAAGTGCAGTCATTAACTCTTTGATAAATATCATTTGACATTAATTGAGTTAATATTTCCATGGCCTTTGCATCAGCACTGATCAACATTTCTTCTTCTTCTGTTGAGGAAATTGAAGATGGAATTCCTATCAAAATGGAATTAAAAATTTCTTCATCTATGGCATTCATATATAATCTGATTCTAACTTGCCATAAATCAAATCTATCCAAATTACAAACAGGTGGATCTGAAAATTAAAAAATCGGCTTGTGCCATTTAGAAAAACCTTTTTAAAAACAAAATAAGAACTAAGTGATCTTTGTGATTTCAGGTGTTAGCCTGTGTGAAAAATCAACCTCCTCTGATACCAAATGAAAAGAGAGTTAGTTCTTAATATTATTAAAGGATCTTGTTTAAGTTTGCTTCAAAATAATGATATATATATAAGTGTTTGCTGAGTAATAAACACAAACAGTAAGAGTGCATAAAAAATCACAGCAAATAAAAACATAAAACAAAGCAAACAACAAGCAAACCAGATGACACAAAATATATAGTAGTTCCCCAATCAACCTGGGTACATCTACTCTTCTACCCACTAGTAGGAATCCACTAGAGGTTGTTGATCAGGTGCCCTCACACCAAGGTGTTTTTGTTCAGGTATCCACACACCAATGGAGGTTTGATCAGGTGCCCAAATCACCTATAAGCTTTTGATCAGGAGCTTATAAACCAAGATGCATGTTTTTGCTATGGTGGCCTGTCACCGGGAGTTAACTTTTGAAGGGAGTTATAACCCTTTAAAAGATGGGGAGGAATAAAAGAAAACAGAAAAAGGTTTGTTGTTCTTCTCTTTTGCTGAGAAGACTCTTGATGAAGATGTTGAAGAGAACTCCCCATGTCTGATTTAGTTTGATGACAGCTTGTGGATGGAGCTCCTTCTCTTGATTGCAATAACACTTCTTCTTCTTCTTGCAGTTTAGATCCTGAGCAATTGATAGCGTTTGGTGTCTCAGGATATGTATAGAAGATCTGCAAGAGAAGAGTTTAGCAAAAACGAGACACAAAATAATATTGTTGTTGTTCTCTGTTTTTGCCCTTGTTCTTCTTTTCTATTGTTCTTCTTCTTCTCTTTCTCCTGTACAGAAAGATGTAATATATTCTGTCTGTAATATGTGTGTACAGCAATAGTGATATATTCTGTATATATATGTCGAGAGAGAAAAGCTGGTTACTATTCTGTTATATATTTATCTGATGTATAATAATCTGGTGTATAATAAGTTGACTTCTGCTGTCGTGTAAAAGAGCTGTCCTATTTCCTGGGCTGTTTTGAATCCTTGCCGACCAAAGGGGACAGGAGTAATATCTCTTTCTTTTTCCAGAACCTCGAGCAGAACACTTTCTTTCTTTAGCTTGCTGCAACGGCTACAACATTTATTGTTTCTGCCAAACGGCTACAACATTTAATGCTTTAACAGCTCTAATGTCAGATCAACAATATATATATCAAAATATAAAATAGAAATAATAAATATTGCTTTATAAATAAATCGTACAGCATGTGTATATATAATATAATATTTCAAACGAGGTGAAAGATATTAAAATAATGCTGTGAGAAATTCGTCGAGCTCAGCTTCACGTTCGTCGAGCTCATCATTTGATTCATCGACCTGATCATTTGATTAACTGTTCTAAATATCTGCTGAATATTCGTCGAACGCAGACTTGAGTTCGTCGAACGGAGAGATTCGTCAACCGATGAGATGAGCTGGATCGCCGACCGCTGAATATTGATCTGTTCGTCGAACGCAGACTTGAGTTCGTCGAACGCAGGATTTCATCGACCGCTGAGACGGGGTCTGTTCATCGACCGCTGATATAATCTGTTCGTCGACCGCTGAACCAATCTGTTTGTTGACCGCTGAGTTGAGGCGGGATCGTCGAGCGCTGCTTGGATTTCATCGAACGCAGCTTTGAACTTTTTCGTCGACCACAGGGCGTTGTTCGTCGAACGCAGATGGTCGTTCATCGAACGCAGAGAATATGTGTAAATTTAATTCTTCTCTTATTTTCTGCCTATTAAATATATGTCTATTTTCAGCCTTCTTTCTTAATAGGATTTGTTCTAAGTTATAAGATATGTTATGATATAAACTTAGACATTAAAGGTGGATCCTAACTCAAATCAAAACTAAGGTTCCAACAGACTGTCACTACTTGGAGGCCAGTCACTATGGAATTGAGTTCCAGTGAGTGATGATGTACATTCACTATCCAAATGGCTTGTTCGGCTCCAATCTTCTCCCCCTTTATGACTTTTTCAAAAATTCATTTTTGTATGTACTTTGAGGAGTCTTCCAACTTCTTAGATAAAGTCTCATTGGTGAACATTTGAGTGTTCACATTTTGGTATTCCTTCTCGAGCTTCTCTTTCTTCCTTTAAAGGAGATGAAAAGATGGAATAGGAAGACGTGTTTCCAGAACAAACAAGATAGGGGTTGAGAAGGGGGAGTTAGCAAAGTAGACAAGATTGGAATGGGCATATAAACATGTCTTTCTATATATATGGTGGGGTGCTGACCCTGTTAATAGACTGTTAAGTTTGATCATCCTTTATTTTCTTTGTAGTTCCCTCTTCTCGCTCTACAAATGAGGGAAGGCTTGTAACACATCTATTCATTATGAGCTTTTGACTGTCAACCATTCTATTGGTGATGAAGTCAACTATACTTTATAGGTTTTGCTCTGACCTCTGATGAGATTCTAAGGTGGAAACAATCCTGGTGCCTAGAGATTGAAGTGCCTTCATGTTACAATCCAATGTTGTTTCTACCTTGGTGAACCAACCAGTGATTTGAGCATTGACATGGTAAATTTCAGATTTCAACTCCTTCATCTAAGTAGAGATGTCTTCCTTGAAGTACCTCGCCGCATTTTCAACATATAATTAGTAGTGAAGTCTTTCAGCTACTAGCAATTATTTTATGTGATGGATGAAGGAACCTGAAGTGCCTTTTTGTGGTTATGGAGCAGATGTGCTAGGAATAGCCTGATCTTGCTTAACAATCTTTCTTGGTACCATGTCTTAATACATACCAACAATTCTTTTATTAAAACGGCAACTCCTAGTCCTGCATTCTCAGCATCAGCATCATCCATGACTTTCTGAGAGCTTTCTAGGTCCTCTTGGATAGCCAACCTAGTTGGGATTGCTTCCTCAACCCTTAGAGCAAGGAGCTTAGTTTGAGTCTCCCCCTCAACTGAAGTACCTTCTTGAGTAGCTTCATGTCTATCATCAGCTGGAGCAATAGATTCGGGATGAGCAACCTCATCAGTGACCATTGGCTCACCCAATGGTTCTTTTGTGAGACTTAGGAATAAATTCTGACCAGTCTCACCCTCAATTTGTGTAGGGGTTGGGATGACAATATGTTCCTCTTCCTCTGAAGAGCTTCCCTCAACTACAACAACTCTCTTCCTTTTCACTGTGCTAACCCCCTTGGATTTCTTAGGATCCTTAGAGAATACTTTCTCCCATCATTCTAGGGTTCTTATATCCATTTTCTTCATGTAATGGATGGGAGCACCCCAACTTCTTATTCAACTTGTCTAGTAGGCTTGACAGCTGATACAAGGATAATATTCTACCAAAATTTGGGGCACTAAAGCTTTCCCCAATTTTGTCAAATAGAATTTGATCCCAATTTGTTCTTTTGCTCAGAATGACCCTTGTCATTATTTCAATCATCTCTCTTGAAATTCTATTATGTGATCCAGGCTTACAGATCAAGACCTTTCCAATGACATCTTCCAGGAGATTTCCTTTGGATTTGAAGTTTGCCCGTTCCAAGGAGCCATAACATTCTGCTTCATGTCCACACCATTTTAAACCTTTAGAGTAATCTTCATTAGAAATCTTATCCTCGTCATCATCTTCTTCCAAAACTGGTAGGCGGAGTGATTTTGTCAGTACTTGAACAGTAACTCTTAACACGGTATCACTTACCTTTGCTTTGATGGCTTTATTAGATGAGCTTATCTGTGGTTTGCTATAAACTTCACTAGTTCTCTATGTATGATCACAGTGGGTTCAAATAGGACATACTCTAGCCAATGGAAAATTTTATCTCTTCGTCGACCCTGCTGAATCCACCTCTGACGAGCTCGCATTCAATATTGCAATAGTCTTCACCTTTTTTGGTGCCATGTCGAGAAAATTTGGAGATTTGAAGGTCACCAACTTCGCAAGTTGTCAAGAGGGACGCGCTTTTTGTTTTGACATCCTAGGGCAAATGAAAGTGTAATCTATTTCTATGCATTTACCCTATATATATGTTCTATTTTAGGAATGTCAAAAGGCACGTACCTGGGTGCGTTTGCTAAAGTAATTGATTCTTAATTGAACGGCTGTGATTGAAGATCTAATATTAGCTAATTTATGAGTGTCGAAGATGCACCACGATGATACACCTGTTGTGTTGGCTTGATAACCCTTCGACATGACCAATATGTCGTCTTGAATCCTCGACGACATTGATTTAATTTGGGATTTTACTGCATTTTCTGGTTAGTTTTCTGCAAGAATCTTGTTAGCATGCATATGCATAATAGTCACAGATAAGAGAACATTGATATGCTTAGTCTAAATTCAACATACCAAGCTCAAACTTAAATAAATTGAATTTACCTTCATCAAGGGGCTTTGTAAAGATATCTGCTACTTGGTTGTCTATGTGGACAAACTCAAGATAGATGTCCTCTTTTTCAACATGCTCCCTGATGAAGTGGTACCTGATTTCAATGTGCTTAGTCCTGCTGTGTGATACAGGGTTCTTATCAATTGACCGTTTTGTTGTTCTTGATGTTGTAGTCTTTCAACTGATGTTGTATCCATAGCAGTTGAGCACAACAACTCCCATCTGAGATGTATTCTAATTCAGCTGTTGAGATTGCCACACTGATTATTGGAAATATTTTTTATAGGAAATTTGTGCAAATCTAATTTTAAGTTGGGAGAAAAATTATTTTGTAAATGATGGTAATAGTGATTAAGATTTTGATTTACAGATATTTGGTGTTTTTTACTCCCATTATTTGAGCTCACCATGCTTCTATGATTAAGTATTCTACTAGGAGCATGTTGTATGAAGTTTGAAACACTAGTAGTTGCACTAGTAGCTCACCATGCTATTCTCTTGTGCAATAAGAAGCACTTTTTCAAGCACCTTGAATTTTTCATTTAATTTATCACAATCAATACAAGGTGTGGCAATCTTAAGTAAAGAGCAAGAAGAAGAACTAGACACATCATAATTTGATTCTACATTAGCATTTTCTTTTAAACTTTTATTTTCTAAACGTAATTTTGGCTTAGCGTTTTTTAATTTCATAATTTTACATTTAGCAATCACTAGCACATGTAATGTAGATATGGAATTGGAAACAAGAAGTGATTTAGAATTACTTACAAAGATCTTGGATGAGGCAAGATTTGAACATCAAGTTCCTTGAACATCTTCTTGGCATTCCTCTTTCATACATGAGTTTCCATCATCCATTCCTCTTGATGAGTTTTCTTCCTCTATTCCATTTGATGTGTACTCTATACCTGTAGAAGGGGAATCATAAGTATTTTCAAGAAAATTCCAAATTTCAAAAAAGTAGTAAATGTATAAATGAGTTGGAAAATATTTTGATCAAGCCCACAAAATAAACTATTCATTGCTTTAGCATTTAATGAACAATCGTTCCTATTTAAGACATGTACAACCCGTATTCGCCGAGTGGGCCCCTCAAGCCAGCTGGCGAGACCTGGGCCAGTCAGATCATTCGGCCAGGTTCGGATAGGTAGAAGGGCCCTCAGGTCGATAGGGAAGGAATTCGGCGAGTGGTGCCCTCACGGACCATTCGCCCAGAGGAATGGGGCACTCGCCCAGCTAGGCGGGTGCCAAGCGAGTGGTGCCCTCACGGACCATTCGCCCAGGATGATTTGAGGAGGAAATGACCAGGATACCCCTGGTGGGCTGCAAATAGCCCTTCGGAACAGCGGAGTTAGGCTATTAGCAGACCAATTTGGGGTGCGGTTAGTAAAATTAAAAGGCGGATTCAGGCTATTTGCAGACCAGCCTAGGAAAACTATAAATAGACCCTTAAGGGCACCTTGGAGGAGATCCGATTTTAGAGAATCCTCTCCTCTAGGCTAGTTTTGGTTGGCAGCCAGTGCCCTCCAAGGTGCCCGGTTGAGCTTTGGTTTAGGAGGGGAAGCTCTCTAAGATCTTCCGGGTGTGTGGCGGGACCTCCTCGCTTCAGCCTTGGGTCTATTCCGTTTCCAGCATCCACCGTCAAGAGAGTCTAGTGAGGGAGAAATAAGCATCGGCTACACCCCCAGTGGGTCCGAACTCAAGAGACCAGTTGCTGGTTTCAACATTTTTGGTGCGGTGAGCGTGGACCGTAGCCGGTGAAAGAAAATTCCAAGCTAGTTTCGATAACGGGAGATGGAGGAGATGGTTCTGACTCAGGTCACTCGCAGCCACCCGCGGCAGGGGAGTGGTTGGAGATGTTTGAGAAGTTCAAGCGAGAGGTTCTGCAGACAGTTCTCACGGCAAGGAGCAAGTGCGAGACCCCGGCGGTCCCAGTGGTCCCGCCTTTGTAGATCGGCGAGAACGCACCGGGGCATCGGCAGGGGAAGGAGGTGCCAGCAGAAGGAAGTGCGCGAGATCTCCCCGGACGGCAGCTGTTCAGCAGTCCGGCGAGTGCTGAGGTGTGTGAGTTGGTACTGCGCGAGAGTACCACTCGCCGAGCAGGGGAAGGGAGCCCCTTTTGCGAGATGATCCTCTCGGCCCCAGTGCCAGAAGGGTTTCGTGGGCCGGAGATGTCCTACTACACCGGCAAGGAGGATCCAGTTGTGCACCTGCAGTGGTTCGAGGACATGACTTCAATCCTTCCCATGTCGGATTCTTTCCAATGCCGACTCTTCGCGACCACCCTGAAGGAGAAAGCAAGGGACTGGTTCCACCAGCTTCCCACAGGTTCCATCTATGCGTTCGATGATCTGCGCTGAAGCTTCCGACTGCGTTTCTCGACGTCAAAAAAGCGGAAGAAGGATGCGGAGGCTCTCTTCAAGATCAGGCAGAGGGAGGGGGAATCCCTGGCCAAGTACGTGGACAGGTTCCAGGAGGAGATACACCTAGTACAGGAGGTGCCGGGATTCGCCCTCCAGATGGCATTCATCGTAGGGTTGCGAGAGGGGTTCTTCAAGATGGACCTGAAGAGAAGACCTCCTGTGTCCTTCGAGGAGTTGATGGAGCGAGCCGCAGAGGAGATTGAAGGGGAGGCAGCCAACCCCGAATTCTACAAAAGGTTGGCAAAGATGAGCGAGCCCGAGGCGAGGCAGCCAGAGGGAAGAAGGCGGGAGGAGCCCAGGGGCCAGGGGTTCGAAAGACCACCTCGGGTTTGGAGGAACCAAGAGCCCAACAACAGGTTGGGCTGGGGGAACCACGAAGGACCGGCGCGAGGTCAGGATGAAAGGTACCAAGGAAGGGAGGCAGGAGGAGTGAATCAGGGGTGGAGGCAGGGTCCCAGACCCCCTCACCCCCCGAGGGAACAAGCCATGGCGGTAGGCCGAGGAAGAAGAGGTAGAGGAGCAAGAGGAGGAAGAGGAAGAGCTGGAAGGGAGGACAGGGTGGCGTTGCCTTACTGTGACTTTCATCAGGAAGAAGGTCACGCGATCGCCACCTGCCCGGAGTTCTTGGAGATGAGGGAAAGAGGACAGCCACGGCGGCAGCAGGCCAGAATTGAGGAAGTGATCCCAGAGGCAGAAGAGGACCGGTGTGAGGATAGGGCAGATACAGGAACCAGGGGGGAATCGGGGTGATTCACGGTGGGGTTGGAATAGAGGCCTCTCGCAAGAGAAGTTTCCAGGCCATGTTCCGAAGGGACGTCGCGTCGACTTCCCAGACCCCACCCCCCTCTGAGAAGCTCACCTTCTCCTCAGAAGATATGCCAGATTACGAGGATCCATTCCGCGACGCCCTGGTGATCCAGACGGCGATAGAAAACTTCACGGTCTCTCGGATCCTGGTGGACAACGGGAGCTCGGTGAATGTGATCTTCAAAAAATCTTTCGACGCGATGGAGGTAGAGAAGAAGAGGGTGCAGGCCTCCGACGGACCACTGTTTGGTTTCTCGGGGAGCGGAAGGAGGTCGAGGGAGGCGTAGGTCTCCAAGTGACGTTGGGAGGGGTCCCCAGGAACTGCCGGTTCGTCACCGTTGACGCTCCGAGCAGCTACAATGCTATCTTCGGACGCCCCCTCATCAGCTCCTTCCGGTGCGTGCCCTCATCGTACCACCAGTGCTTAAAGCTCCATAGTGGAGGAGTCCAGATCCGCGTCCGAGGAGATGCTAAGGTGGCGAGGCAGTGCTATGTGACTGCCGTCAACACTATTTCATGGAGGGCGGATGCCGAGAAGATGGATGAAGAGATGGCGAGGCCAGAGGGGCCAGGAGAAGAAGTGGAGAAGAGAGAAGTAGGGGGAGAGGGCGATGCCCGAGAGAAGAATATGGAGGTCGCTCGTGAAGAGCAGGAGGTCGAGCCGGTGGAGGCGGAAGGAGCTGCCGAGGAAAAGGCCCGGGAGGAGGGGCGAGAAGCAAAGGGCCAGTGGGAAGAGCCAACCCGGCTCGAGGCGGCAGAAGAGGTGATAGAGATGGAGGTTACCACCCAGGCAGGAAGGGTGGAGAAGGTGCGGATCAGCGGGAGCCTCGGCCCGGAGGACCAGAGAAGGATGCTGGAGTGCATCCAGAAGAACGTGGACATCTTCGCATGGAGCGCAGCGGACATGCCAGGCATTGAGGCGGACGTGGCTTGCCATCATCTCAACCTCGATCCAGAAGCCCACCCCATCCGGCAGAAGAGAAGGACTATAGCTGACAAGCTCAAAGGACCGATCCGCGAGGAGGTGGCGAAACTCCTCGAAGCAGGTTTTGTAACGGAGATCCAGTATCCAGGCTGGGTCTCCAATGTCGTAATGGTAAAAAAGGCCGATGGCCGCTGGCGTATGTGTGTGGACTTTTCATTGTTAAATAAGGCCTGCCTTAAGGATTATTATCCCTTGCCTCGGATCGACGCGCTGGTTGACTCAGCCGTCGGTTTTTCTGTAATGAGTTTTTTGGATGCTTTTTCAGGTTATCACCAAATAAGAATGCACCCCCCGGACGTCAAAGATGTCTCGTTCATCACCAGGGAGGGATGCTACTGCTATAAGATGATGCCCTTCGGGCTGAAAAATGCAGGAGCAACCTACCAGAAGATGATGGATCGGGTATTTAAGAAGCAAAGGGGAAGGAACCTGAAGGTCTACGTGGATGACCTTATGATAAAGAGCAAGTGTGTGAGCTCTCACATCCGGGACCTCGAGGAGACCTTCGCCACCCAACGCAAGTACAAGATGCGCCTGAACCCCCTGAAGTGTGTGTTCGGGGCCAGCAAAGGGAAGTTCCTCGGGCACCTTCTCACCCCCTAGGGGGTAGAACCTAACCCGGACAAGGTTAGGGCTATAATGGAGCTGGGGTCGCCACGGAACGCCAAGGAAGTTCAACGCTTGACCGGAAGACTCGCCGGGCTGAACAAGTTTCTCTCTCGGGCCGGGGAAAGATGCTCCCCCTTCTTCAAAGCGCTACGAGGCAACCAGAAATTTGAGTGGACAAGAGAATGCGAGGAGGCCTTTCAGGCCTTGAAGAGCCAACTCACCAAGGCTCCGCTACTACAAAGTCCCAAAGAGGGGGAGGACCTACATCTATATCTCGGGGTCGGGGTGGAGGCCGTAAGCTCCGTCCTGGTTCGGGAGGAAGGCAAGAACCAGCTGCCAGTCTACTACGTAAGCAGGGTCCTGAGGGAAGCGGAGCTCAGGTACCCAATTTTAGAGAAGTTGGCCTTTGCCCTGGTCATCGCAGCAAGGAAGCTCAGGCCATACTTCCAGGCCCATTCGATCCAGGTAGTGACAGACCATCCTCTCCGCCAGATCTTCGAAGGAGTGGAGCACTCGGGAAGGCTCGCAAAATGGTCAATAGAGCTAAGTGAATTCAACATTACCTTTGTCCCTCGATTATCTATGAAGGCGCAGGTTGTGGCTGATTTCATGACAGATTTCGTGGCCGAGATGAAAGAAGACGGAGCCCCTCGTCACGTTCCGTGGAAGCTGATGGTGGACGGGGCCTCGGGCAAGAGTTCTCTCGGAGGAGGGGTGGTGCTGGAGAGTCCCCACGGAGTAAAGATAGAGCAGACATTAGTGATACACTTCCCAATCACCAACAACCAGGCGGAGTATGAGGCTGTAATCGCCGGTCTGCGGTTGGCCCGGGAGCTCGGGGTCCATGACGTGGAGGTCCTCACTGACTCCATGATAATAGCTTCTCAAATAAGAGGAGAGTTCGAAACAAGGGAACCTGTGCTCATGAGGTACTTAGCAAAAGTCAAAGGTCTCGTGGGGACGTTCAAAACTTTCTTCATCCGGCACGTCCCTCGAGAGGAGAGCACCCCGGCAGATCGGTTGGCAAAATCTGGTCCTCGAGCCGGGGGGACCCTGACGGACCTATTCCGTCCTTCGATCGAAGAGGGAGAGCTCATGGAAGTAGAACAGCGGCCCTCCTGGAAGGATCCCTTCGTCACCTTCCTTGCAACGGGAAAATTTCCGGAAGAAGTTCCGGACCAGAGGCGCTTCTGGTATAAGTCTGCCTACTACGTGCTCCAGGAAGGTGACTTGTATCGGAAGACCCTCTCGGGCCTCCTGGCCCGATGCATCTCGGAGGAAGAGGTCCCAAGGATCTTGGAAGAAGTTCACTCCGGCGAGTGCGGCAGCCACTCGGGGAGCAGGATGTTGGAAGCAAGGATAATAAGGCAGGGGTACTTCTGGCCAACCCTAAGTAAAGACGCGGCAGCCTTCGCCAAGAGATGCCAGAAGTGCCAAATGTTCGCCCCGCTTCAGCTCATGCCAGCTCAGAGGCTAAAGAGTATCACGGCGCCCTGGCCATTCGCCATATGGGGAATGGACCTGGTAGGACCCTTCCCCCAGGCTAGTGGACAGAGGAGATTTCTCCTAGTCATGATTGACTACTTCACAAAGTGGTTGGAGGTCAAGGCGTTGGCTAAGGTCACCTCCCAGGTAATCCGCAACTTCGTATGGTGGGAGATCATTTGTCGACACGGGCTTCCGCAGGCCATAGTCACGGATAATGGACCGCAGTTCGCAAGCGAGGAATTCATCGGCTTCTGTGGCCAGTTGGGGATAGACCTTCGGTTTGCGTCCGTTCACCATCCCAGGAGCAACGGGCAGGTGGAGGCGGCGAACAAGGTCATCGTGAACTTGCTCAAGAAGAAGGTGGAAAATCTCAAGGGCAATTGGGTGGAGCAGCTCCCCTCGGTCCTATGGGCTTTAAGAACCACCCCCAACACCGCCACGGGAGAGACCCCTTTCAAGCTCTCTCACGGCTGCGAGGCCGTCATCCCCATAGAGTTCGAGGTTATGACACCACGGGTAAAGGTCGCCACAAATGGTGAGGAAGATTGGAGAGCCGAGAACGAGGAGGAGTTGCGGCTCTCCCTCGACCTCATCGAAGAAGCTCGGGATCGAGCAGCCATCCATCAAAAAGAGGTCAAGCGGCGGATGGCCAAGTATTTCGACAGGCACGTCAGGATCAAGTAGTTCGAGAAGGGAGATCTGGTACTCAAGAAGGTCGACGCGGCTGGGAGGTCCGCCGCGGTGGGAAAACTTAACCCCAACTGGGAAGGCCCCTATGTCGTGGAAGAGGCACTAAAGTCTGGGGGGTATCGCCTTCAGAACGTGGAGGGCCAACCCCTCAGCCACACATGGAGTGGCGACGACCTTAAACGTTTTTATCCTTAGTACCATGTAGTAACAGTGGTTTTAGAATGAAAACATTTTGTTTAAACTGTGTGTATAAAAATGATGCTACAGCTCGCAGGAGAAATCCTAAAAGTTCCAGAGGTTGGCCCCGAGCAGACCCGCTATCCAGGCTCTCATCTAGCTGGCAGGTCCGAAGGCTCACTCGGTGGCAGGTTCTATGTTCCAGAGGTTGGCCCGGAGCAGACCCGCTGTCCAGGCTCTCATCTAGCTGGCAGGTCCGAAGGCTCACTCGGTGGCAGGTTCTATGTTCCAGAGGTTGGCCCCGAGCAGACCCGCTGTCCAGGCTCTCATCTAGTTGGCAGGTCCGAAGGCTCACTCGGTGGCAGGTTCTATGTTCCAGAGGTTGGCCCCGAGCAGACCCGCTGTCCAGGCTCTCATCTAGCCGGAAGGTCCGAAGGCTCACTCGGTGGCAGGTTCCATGTTCCATAGGTTGGCCCCGAGCAGACCCGCTGTCCAGGCTCTCATCTAGCTGGCAGGTCCGAAGGCTCACTCGGTGGCAGGTCCTATGTTCCAGAGGTTGGCCCCGAGCAGACCCGCTGTCCAGGCTCTCATCTAGCTGGCAGGTCCGAAGGCTCACTCGGTGGCAGGTCCTATGTTCCAGAGGTTGGCCCCGAGCAGACCAGCTGTCCAGGCTCTCATCTAGCTGGCAGGTCCGAAGGCTCACTCGGTGGCAGGTCCTATGTTCCAGAGGTTGGCCCCGAGCAGACCTGCTGTCCAGGCTCTCATCTAGCTGGCAGGTCCGAAGGCTCACTCGGTGGCAGGTTCTATGTTCCAGAGGTTGGCCCCGAGTAGACCCGCTGTCCAGGCTCTCATCTAGCTGGCAGGTCCGAAGGCTCACTCGGTGGCAGGTTCCATGTTCCAGAGGTTGTCCCCGAGCAGACCCGCTGTCCAGGCTCTCATCTAGCTGGCAGGTCCGAAGGCTCACTCGGTGGCAGGTTCTATGTTCCAGAGGTTGGCCCCGAGCAGACCCGCTGTCCAGGCTCTCATCTAGCTGGCAGGTCTGAAGGCTCACTCGGTGGCAGGTTCCATGTTCCAGAGGTTGGCCCCGAGCAGACCCGCTGTCCAGGCTCTCATCTAGCTGGCAGGTCCGAAGGCTCACTCGGTGGCAGGTTCTATGTTCCAGAGGTTGGCCCCGAGCAGACCCGCTGTCCAGGCTCTCATCTAGCTGGCAGGTCCGAAGGCTCACTCGGTGGTAGGTTCTATGTTCCAGAGGTTGGCCCCGAGCAGACCCGCTGTCCAGGCTCTCACCTAGCTGGCAGGTCAGAAGGCTCACTCGGTGGCAGGTTCCAAGCTCTCAAGGGTGGATCTCGAGAACACTCGCAGGGACCACGCGCCAGCAAGGTGTGCCTCATCTTTCTTCCTAACTACCTAGGCGAAACCCCAGCCCGAGCGAATGGTAAGGGGTTTCGAGTGGAACAGGAAGTGGGAAGTCGAAGAGGGGCAGCATGTCAAAGTCATCCTCGGGCATTCGCTGTGTGGCCAAAGTAGCCGCAGTTAACGTCCTAGCGAGCCTAGCGAGATATAGAGGCGAATGAGAGGAAAGCTTAGAATAACACAAATTGTAGTCAATATATACATCTTTTAAAGGCACTCGCCCGTTCAAGATTACAATCAAAAGGATAAATGCAAAAAGAGAAAATACAAGAGGCCCTTCTCAAGGATCAACAGATTTCTCGCTTGAAGATTCGTAGCTCTCACCAGAGTCTGGGATGAGGGCGTCTTCTCGCGGCTCGACGTGGTCGTCCTCAGGAAAAGGGATTGGAATGTAAAGCTCGGGGACGACTTGGCGAGCGGAAAGGCGTTCGGCCTCCGCCTTCAGGTATCTCGCTCGCCGCAGCACCTGCAGCGCATGCTTGACGACATTCTGCGCGTTCTCTTGCATCAGCTGCTCCAACTCGTGATGGGGATAAAAATGGCCCCCGCTCCCCGGGTCGAGTGCTGACGCACCAGCCTCTCGCAATCGCTGGACTTCGGCTTTGGCCAGACGGATTTCATCCTCAAGGCCGGCCACCTGAGCGCGGAGCATCTCGGCAACCGTGGTATCCTGAAAATAATAACAAAGGTGGTAAGAATAAAGTTTGTCAATCGGCAACAAGTCACTCGCGGGAAAGGAGAAAACACACACCTCTGCGACAGGGCTGTTGGCGAGAAGGGTCTCCGCAGCCGCCAGCTTAGTCCTAAGCTCCATCGCCTCAGTAGAAGCAACGGACCGGGACTCCTCAACCTCCGCCAAGTCCCGCGCCAGTTTGATGCTCCGGCGCGAAGACATGTGCGCGAGCTCGAGCGCCCGCAGCATGGCCCTGGCACTCTCATGAGCGAGAATCTGGGTCATCTCGGCATCATAGACTTCGGCGTCTTCTCGGCCATAGAGGGCATACGCGATGGCGTAAGCCTCACCGCTGGCGAGATCGCTCTCTATCCACGACGGATGGAGGGTGGAGAGCGAGACCCGGTTAGCATTCCTGTCCCACTTAACCAGGGGAGCCCCCGAGGGGTCCATGTACTTCTCGCCGCTGGGGAAGTTCCGATGGTCCCTGGGAAGTGGGGGCGGCGGCAACGACGGTCCCGCGCGAGGGATTGTCTCTCCTGGCGCACTCGTCCCCAGGGCTTGGATCTGAGCACACGCCCCGAGGGTCTCGTCCAGGACCCCCTTCCCCTTGGCGAAGGGGGGGTTTTTGGGTTTCTTGGAAGAAGAAGAGGTCAGCACCGCTGGCTTGCGCTTCTTTCCGCCAGGCTTGGAGGAAGAAGGTTCCTACCGACAGGCATCCGCGGTGGCCTGTGCGAGAGAGAGGGCGGATCCGGAGGGACGCGGCGGATGAAGGGGGAAGTGGCGCACGCCTGCATAATATAGCAAATGGTTCTAGCGAATGATGTAAAAATCGCAAAGCGAAAGCGAATGAAGTCTCGAACACTTACCCTCGCCCTGCGGAACGGGTGGAAGCAAGTTGACGTTTCGCCGGAGATGGACGAGATCCATCCCGTGCTCCAGGATGTATTGGTGGAGTTTGGCCTCGTTCCCCCCTAGGGTCGGGGGGCGGAAGTTTGACTCCTCCTCCTGCACCGGCGCGAGAAGAGTGTTCCCCAGGTTCCCGCTTACAAAAATAAAGCGGCGAACCTAGTCATGGTTCTTGTTCGGGAGCCCGTAGTGCTTTAGGGGGCTCAGTCCCGAGAAGAACGAGATGCCATTGGTGCAGCGGAAGGTATAGAGCTTGCGGAAGACGGGCAGCGAGAACTCGATTCCCTCTTCTCGCAGGTAACTCGCGTACCCGACCAACATAGCGATGGAGTTGGGGTTGAGCTGGCCAGGCACGACCCCGTAGTATCTGAAGGTCTGGCGGAGTTCCGTCCAGATCGGGAGACGAAACCCCACCTCGAAATGCTCTAGCGGGATCGCAAGAGCACAAGGCGAGATGGAGTTCAGACGCTCGTCCGGCCTGGGCTTTCGCCCCTCGAAACCCGGCGGGACGTAGTCGGCGACGGTAGTCAGGTAAGCCTCCTCAGAGAGGTCGCAGGAATCGAAGACGTGGTTGGCGAATGCGCTGGCGCACTTGGCCCTGCCTTCCGCATCGCCACCCATTTTTGCGAATGAAGAAGGAAAGGGGAGCAACAGATAAGGAAGAAGCGCGAGTGCTAGCGCAAGGAAAGAAAGCGGATGGTTAGGTATTTAATACGGTGGTTGAAAGACTTATTTATAGAGGGACTAAACGGCATTTGGGCTTTCGAGGCCACGGGTGTGCGGATAGCCATCGCGCCTTCCCGACACCTCGAAGCCCGAGCCGGTCCCTCTCGCCCATTAATGGCAAATGTCCTATGTCTATTCATTCCGCGGCTACGCAACGAGGTTGGAAGAGCATTCGGCTATAAGTTATCACTCGGCAATACCCAAGCAAAGCTATGAGATACGAAAAATGAATAAAGAAGCATTCGCAAAGCATAGAGAAATTATTACAGACAAATATAACGTTCAGCATTCGCAGCACAAAGTAAGAAAAGGAAACAAATAAGAGGGGTGGACGTTGGGTAGGTCAGAACTCCTCCCAGATCCACCGACCTCGCTTTCGCGACCCAGCTTCCATGGGCATTCGTGGGCGGTAATAAGCAAGTATATTGGTGATCTCATGGGAAGCCAGTTGGAGTTGGTCCCGGGCTCGCGCGGCGTGTGTTTCGGGAGACAACTCCCCTCCTTCGCCCCCCAGGCGCTCCACCGTGTTGAGAAGGCGCGAGTAGTCCCGATGGAGGTCCTTTAACTCACGCTTGACTCTCAGCCGCACGTCGTCCACCTGGCCGGCTACGTTTCGCTGGATGTGGATGAGCTTCCCCAAGACCTCCGAGATCCGATCCTTCAGGGTCGCGTGATCCGAGGAGTCGCCCAGAAAGTCAGCGAGATCCCTAGGGGAAGGGAGAGGCGAGAGCATCCCCTCTCCCCCCTCGTAGTAGGAGTCGAAGGGGGAGGCTTCTCGATAGCCTGCGGAATCACAACTAGGTTAGTGGTGATAAAATATGCGAGTATGATAGAGGCGGGTGAGTGAACTGACCTGGGGTGGGGTCCAGGTGACCTGAAGGACGAGAAGAATGGGGGTGCGTTCCAAACAACCAGGCGGGAGGTAAGACCTTTCCCTTTCCTGGACGGTAAGGCTGTGAAGAAGGAGCTGGGGCATCCGCAGGATCATCCGCGCGGTCCTGCTGACCGAGTCCCTTCTGGGGAGATACCCTCGGCTCATCCGCGAGCACGGAGGGGTTCGGTCGAACAAGGGAACTCGGAGGAACAGTGTCCCGAAGCGAAAGGTCGGGATCGAGGGCTGCGAAAAGTAGTGGTCAGCAACGAGCCACATGAAGGGAGAATCTAAAAAGGTTTACAACTTACCAGACTGCAATGAGGTCTCGCCCGGAGGTGGTGGGGGAGCAAGATCCAGATCTGGAGGCCTCTCGTTCGTGGGAGGTAGCACCGCGACGCTGCCGGAGACGGCCCCATGGCCAGTCTCCGGCACCAAAGCCCCCTGCGAATGGCCAGAGTAAACGCAGGGTAAGGGACAGGAACTAAATGGAGACGGGAGGAATTCTCATACCGGCATCGCAGGGTCCGGAAGGGCATCCGCCAGCGTGTTCGCCGGTGGAGTATCCGCCGGAGACTCCGAGGCAGTCTCGCCTCTCTGACGATTCATCCGAATCGCCTTGGCTCGACGCGAAACATAGGGGGCGCTCGGATCCCGTTTAGACATCAGCCAGGGAGCAAATTTGGATGCCCTGGGGGCCATTGCAGCTTGGGCCGCAGCCAGGCGGTCGATCATCTCTCGCGAGAGGGGTTTCGCAGAAGGTTTGTGGAAAGACATTAGGAAGTGGAGAAACTCCGAGCCGAGATAAGAGAGTGGTCCAGAAAAACCTGACATGAAGATATATATATAGAATGACGGTGGGACCCACAGAATCTTATGAGGTCCAGTCAGCAGGCACTCACCGAATACAGGGTTGGACTGTTCTTTCCGAGCGCAGGAATCGCTCGCAAAGAGCGGGGATTGTGTACAACCCGTATTCGCCGAGTGGGCCCCTCAAGCCAGCTGGCGAGACCTGGGCCAGTCAGATCATTCGGCCAGGTTCGGATAGGTAGAAGGGCTCTCAGGTCGATAGGGAAGGAATTCGGCGAGTGGTGCCCTCACGGACCATTCGCCCAGAGGAATGGGGCACTCGCCCAGCTAGGCGGGTGCCAAGCGAGTGGTGCCCTCACGGACCATTCGCCCAGGATGATTTGAGGAGGAAATGACCAGGATACCCCTAGTGGGCTGCAAATAGCCCTTCGGAACAGCGGAGTTAGGCTATTAGCAGACCAATTTGGGGTGCGGTTAGTAAAATTAAAAGGCGGATTCAGGCTATTTGCAGACCAGCCTAGGAAAACTATAAATAGACCCTTAAGGGCACCTTGGAGGAGATCCGATTTTAGAGAATCCTCTCCTCTAGGCTAGTTTTGGTTGGCAGCCAGTGCCCTCCAAGGTGCCCGGTTGAGCTTTGGTTTGGGAGGGGAAGCTCTCTAAGATCTTCCGGGTGTGTGGCGGGACCTCCTCGCTTCAGCCTTGGGTCTATTCCGTTTCCAGCATCCACCGTCAAGAGAGTCTAGTGAGGGAGAAATAAGCATCGGCTACACCCCCAGTGGGTCCGAACTCAAGAGACCAGTTGCTGGTTTCAACAAGACACTTTGGGTCCTTTTAATTGTAATATTTCAAACTTCTATATCTAAGGACTTAAGAAAATTTTCCACCTTTTATAATTTTCCCTTTAAATAAAGGTGGTGCTAGTGATTTTTCATTTATATAAAATTTCTCACCACTAGTAGAAGCGAGATCATGATCATGAAGCGACATTATTCCTGATGGTGAAACTGTTTTGGAATAACTTCACTCTGATACCACTTGTTGGATCTTAAGATGCCCTCAGAGAGGGGGGGTGAATAAGGGTTTTAGAAATCTTTATATTTTTAAGGAAAACTTTTGATATTCTCTAAGAAAGAGATTATATCAAAGTAAATTACTAGAATAGAAAACCAAATCAATTTTATTGAACAAATAAAGGCATGATTATTATTGATAAAATTGATTACAAAAGAGGATTTCTATAACGCTAGAAATCGAGGCGTGAATATGGAAAACAAAATTTTTTTCTATACTCACACTTCTCCCTAAGAACCAGTTGACATTAGCCGATCAATCCCCAGATACAACCTCAAGCCACTGTAGCCTAATTATCCCTAGAAAGTCCTCGAGCACCCCTTAGATCTAAGCCCTAGACCTAGTTGCCAACACAGTCACACACGGACCTAGTCTCCAACATCCACAACGAATTCTCCACTAAACGATCACAAAGATAAAAAAAAAAGGTAATACAAAATATGAAATTCAAATTGAAAACTCCCTATGAAGAAATTTGAAGGAGACGGAGAAGAATCACTGAAGATCGTTGAAGTCAAAGCGTGCATTCTTCGCGTTGAGTTTGTGTTGATCTGATCCTCTTTGATTCCTTCTCCTGAGTTTGAATGGGAGATCTTTGATGGTCTGGAAATTCGGCCCTCACAGAGATTTCATACTGGTGGATTAGGGCTCCTTGAGTTGTAAAGTTGAAGAGAATGAAAGCCACCCTTTTATAGAAGAGGATGCAAACACTGGCATTAGACCTAACACCAGGTGTTGACTCAGTTTAGTAATGATTGATGACACGTATCCTCATTCCAGGAAGGAGATATTGCATGTTTGGAAAGCTCTTATGAAAGTGCACAGTGTGCCTCTGAGTATTCTCTAGAGAGGGGTAAATAGATATTTAAATTCTTCTATACCCTAAATGTACACACACAATAAAACTACTAAGTATTATGCAATCAACACTACCAAAATAGAATAAAGTAAATGCAGGAAATATAAATACAGAAAATAGTAAAATGGACAACACAAAAAATCAATCCAGAAGACACAAGTTTTTTATTGTGGTTCCCCAAAATGTGGGTAGTCCACTTTTCTACCTCCCTTGTAGGATTGCATTAACTGTGCCAGAGTCTTTTGACAAGGAGTCTCTCAGAACCACTGAGTCTTTTGGTAAGGATACTCTCAGAACTACTGAGTCTTTTGATAAGGAGACTCTTAGAACCACTGAGTCTTTTGATAAGGAGACTTTTAGAACCACTGAATCCTTTGAAAGAGGGATTATTAAAACTCTTTTACAGTGGGTGAATGAAAGAGAAGAAAATAAGAAGAGAATAGAATTTTGCTTTCAAAATTCTCCAGAAGCTGTTTCTTGACTGTTGTAGCTTCTGTTAATCACAGGATCTGAATATGATGAACCCTTGCTTATGATTGTGACGATTGCAAGAGTTATGAGCTTGATCCTGATTCTTTGCCCTTTTATTGTCTTGATGCAATGTGATGAGGAAGATGAAGTAGTCGTGTTCTTATTTTCCTGTGCAGAGAAATATTCTTCTATACTGTCTTAGAGTTGAAGGAGAAAAGAAGAAGAAGAAGAAGAAGAACTATTTCAATAGCCCAGAATAATAATCAGTTCCTTGTCTTTTCTTCTCCTCTTAGCATACTTATTCTCTATCATTTGCATTTGAATTTCTTTCTTCTTCTAGGCTGTCCTTAGAAGGAATGTCCATTGGATAATTGATGTTGACTTCTATTTTTGTTTCGGACCCGTCCATTTGTTTTGAGTAAACTTCCAAGAATGTCTTTGTTGCATTACTGGAATACTCCATTCCATTCTTAGCGATAAACGAGCAGTTGGAGAACAGTCTTCAGCTTTGTAGACCTTCTAAAAAGATATTAGAAAGGACATCAGAGAAACTTCTATTTCTGTTTGTATTCAACGCTGTGTCGACTTCATCATTCATCACATTGATGCACCTCTAAGTTCTTATCGAAGTAGCTTCAAATTCCTTCTTAGCTCTGGCTGAACTCAGATGTCGGCGTTGCGTCGAGTCCTTATCGACGTATCCGTCGAGTTGAAGACTTGGACTTGAACATTATCTTCTGCGTCGAGTTGAAGTCGAAGTACGTCAACTTCTAAGATGGCTTCTACATGCTCTTCCTTCTGCGTTGAGTTCCTTTTGACATTGCGTCAACTTGACTTGATACTTCGACAGATAGATTAAATTGCTTCGACATCAAGTCGAAGTTGTGTCTATTTCCATTTGATGCAAGTCTTAACTTAACTAATTTTGTGATTGTCTTGACTTGGCCTTGACACTCTAAGATGAGTGTGACATCTTAGGACATCTAACGACCATTTTGCCCTTTCTATACAATATGGGCAATACATCCTAGATGATGAAATCACTTTAAAATAATTTGTTAGATAAATCACAAGGGTTTTTCTCAAGAATCTCCCCCTATTTATCTTAACAAATTTTACATTGATTAAGTGATTTCAAACATACTTTGACATAATTAAATATAAATAACTATACACAGAACAATAAACAACTATAAACAGAACAATAATGACATTATAAACACACAGACTTTCAAGGACTCATATTGTTCTTCATAATCAAGATAAAGTATCCACCAGATGATATAATATAGTCTGTTTACCTATACAGTACTATTCTTTTTATGAAGTTTTCCTCTTCCTTGAGAACACTTGTGGTGTTACACTTCTTGGTGCAAACCTCAGTGGATCATCTTCTTCTTCTTCAACAACCATTCCAGCATCTTGATGAGTATCATTCTCTTTGGGAGGCTCCCCCTGACAATGTGCATCTTGTTAAACAGTCAGAGCTGCCTCCTTGGCAATCTTTGCAATCTCATCCAAGAGCAGATCATCTTCTAGGAGCTTCCCCTGAGTTGATGCAATCATCTCCCCCCAGTTTACTGCAGAAGGCTCCTCTTGGACTTCTCCTATTTGAAAAATAGTGTGTTTGTCTGGATCATGGACCTCAGCAGCTGGGGCATTTGGTACAATCTCTTCTTGTGCATTCTTGTCCTTCTCCTGGTCACTCACATTTCCTTGAATAAGCCTCTCCTCCTCCTAGATCTTCTCCCCCTTTTGAACCTTGCTTAAAAGGGAGGTTAAGAAATCTTTAGTTATCATGGAGAAGGATAATTGATTTGAGTGACAGGAGGGACTCTTTTAATTCTTGTTGCTCTGTCTCCATCTGGGAGTACTTCTTATTGAACTTTCTGGCTTGAGTGGCCAGTAGGTTAGCAAATGTACTTGTGGCCAATCCTACCGCTTTGGAAATTGCTTGCTCAACATCAAAGGAATGAGTAGGATGTGTGATAGAGACTGGGGATATGGTAAGAGTAGGAGTGGATATGATAACTTGAGGGATTGCTGTGAAGTTCTCATTGAAGTATGGAAGATCTTGGTGGATTGGTGATAGTGATTGATTATCCTCTAGAGTTATGTCGGATTGAGGTAGGGGAAATCTGTCATCAAGAAAATGGATGTCTGGAGGATTTTCTATCGGAGGGGTGATAGATGGTTGTTGTTGTGGTTGTAGGATAGAGATCTGTGATGCAGGTTCTGGGGCTGTAGTAGATGGGATGGACTGGAAATCTTGAGCAGTAGTATTATCTGGGATGATACCTTGTTGGGCTGCTAGACTGTCCTGTGCTGGAGGGTCTGGTAGAATTGTCTCTTGATCCTGAGGAGTTGGAGAAGGAGGAGGAGAGGGAACTGCCTGACCAGGCTTTAGGATTTGCATGTCCACTTGGAGAAGATTCCAATGTTCATTCTCTTTCTTGGAGGAATATGCACTCCTTTTGATTTGTATACCATGGGGTAATGATGGAGCAGCACCTGACTCATCATCCTCATATATGCATTTTCTTTATGTGCATATTTTTGACCTATCATTTTCAGAAGGCACCTCCCCCAGTTTATCTTCTTGTTCAGAACCAGAACTCCCATTACTTGTAGTTGTTGTTTGGGAATTGCATCATGAACAGAGATTTTACATAGCAGAACCTTGCCTACAATATCTGCAAAAACCTATATTCTTTAGCTAGATCAATCTTCTTCGGATTGATAGCCTTCTCTTTCATGAACTGCATGATTTCTAAAGCCTTCTTGATCTATTCCCCTGTCAGTTCATCTGAATCACTGCCAGTTGTAAGATCAACTGTTTGATTGAACAATTCCTATGTTATATTTATATCAGTCTCAGAAATTCTCCCATTGAGGGATTCATCATCTCCTATGTGCAGATTGCCTTTGAACTCTGTCAGATCAGCATCAAGGATCTTGCACCTTGTAGAAATCAGCTTTGTCAGGCCGGCAGCATGAAATAAGTTGAGAATGGCTTTGAAGTTATCAGAACCTACATTAAATGATTCCACATCCACATCGAAGCCAGAGTTGATCTTTGGAGGAGCCATTGAATCTTAGATGAAGTACATGCAAAGAGATGAGAGAGAGAGAGAGAGAAAAGAATGCACGAGAGCTGGGGAGAAAGAAAGCATGAGAGCAGGAAGGAGAGATGTCAAAAGCGTAATGAATTCGACGCCTAAGTTGCTTAAAATAAAATGATTCGTCGCAACTTGGGGTTTTATTCGAAGCACCGTCAACAAAGATTAATAGTCAGCGCGCCAAAATGTGCTGAAGCAGCTTCTAGTAGTGAAATTGCATGCACTTATCATGTCGACATTGCGTCGATTAGAACTCGATGCACCTTCGAATTTGACAAGCACCTATTAAATCGACGTACGTGTTGATATGAAGTCGACATCGCGTCGAATGCTATTCGAATTATCTGTTGCAGATTGCTCTCGAAGCTGATGTCGAGTAGAATTCGACGGTATGTCGAATTCTATTCGACGCAACTCTGACTAAACAGATCTATTTTCTTAGAAAGTTCTTGCTGTTTTTCTCAGCAATGATTTGTATTGAAAATAGTTTTTATCTATTATTTTTATGAACCAAAGAAAATAACAAGGGGATTCAGAGAAGAAATCACTCCCGTTGTTGGATTTAGTTCATTATTTAGGCCTTAGTTCTTCCTTCTCCCTCCATTATCTCTTAGGAAGGATCCTACCTTATCCTGCACAAGTAACTCAAACATTAGAGGGTACCCAGGTTACCATGGGCCCTTTGCTTCTACCATTATAAGGTTCTATGAAAGAATAGAAGGGTCTTTCATAATATTCTTTTGGTTGGCAGAGAATGAGTTTATCAAATCTAGGTATATTATTTTTGTACAACACCGATATTCGCCAGGCGAGTAGGCGCGGTTTAAGAAGGCAGTAGGATGAAGGAAGTAATAAGAGAGGAAGGCCATAGGGCCAAAGACCTCGCGAGAGGGGCCTTGGAGAAGTCTCTCCCAGAAGGCTCGCAGAGAGGCGAGCGAGAAGGGTCGGCGAGATGAACACTCGCAGGCAGTTGAAGGAAGCTTTCTGAGCTCGACGAAAGGAGTCCCGCGTTCGACGAACTTTCCCGTGTTCGTCGAGCTCATCTGCGATCGTCGAGCTCACCCCCGTTCGGCAAAATCATCAGAAGTGGACGAAGTGTTCTATTCTCATTAAAGCAAAAGGGAAGATCTCGCAAGGGGAGTCGCAAGACCCGTGCTGAGGCAGATACCCTCAAAGGACTGGGCCAAGCGAGGGCTGGCAAACCAATAACTCGTAAGTCGTTGGCAGAAGAAGACCTATTCTATGTTCGCGAGACCGGGCCTCCGCGTTCGACGAACAGCCCATCTCAGTGGTCAACGAACAGCCGGTCGCGGCAGTCAACGAACGGTTTAACATTCTGCGTTCGTCGAGCTCGTCTGTGATCGATGAAGCGTCCTGCGCTCGACGAAATGTGTGTTGAGCCCGACGAAGTCAGTCTCGCAGGAAGGTTCGTGAGACTAGACTTCGGTAGGTATCTCCGGGATGGGCCAGCGAGGTCCTCGCGGGACGATCGCCTAGGAGAGGCATCGCGAGCAGGACTCGCGAGAAGGCCCGCGAGAGCTTCGGCAGCAATGTTCTCACTGTTCTTTGCCCATAAGTTGATAGGGTCAAATTTCCCTTTTACCCTTGGTGGTCTGCCTTTAGCCTCTCCAAACATCGGAGTATGGTTGTTAGCAGACCCATTTGGGGTGCGGATAGTAAAATCAAAAGGCGGAATCCTGCTATTTGCAGGCCAGATCAGGAAACCTATAAATAAGACCTAAAGGGCACCTTTGGAGAGGAGTTCACTTCAGCTTCTCTCTCCTCAGGATTTCCTTGGCTAGCATTTCCAGGGCTCTCCAAGGTGCCCAAGTCTCAGCTTTGTCTTGGGAGGGGAAGCGCTCAATGATCTTTCGGGTTAGTGGAGGGACCTCCTCGCTGTGACTAAGGTCTTATTCATTTTCTTAGTCTTCAGTCTACCTTCTCCGAGGGATCAGTAAGGGCTAGCTGCCCCTCATTTCGGAGAGGGCCCCGAGCTCTACAAGAGGCCGAGAAATCGGTTTCAACATTTTGGTGCGGTGAGCGTGGAGCGCGGCTGGTCCAAGAAAGTTCCTAGGAGCAAATATGGCAGGAGGCGAGGATCATGGCGAGGAGTTCAGCGAGTCACCGCAGGTGGTGACGCCGAGGATGTTCGCAGATTTCAGGAGGGAGGTGCTCAACACCTTCAGACTAACTATCGAGGCGCTGCGAAGTGAGTTTGTGACCCCAGCGCCTCAAGCGACCCCTCCCCCAGCAGCGTTTGGCGATAATGCCCCGGAGGGAAGGGCCGGAAAGGAAATCGCCGGAGGTTCAGTGCAAGACCTGGAGGGGCGAGTGCTGTTCGCCAGCTCGATGAGCTCTATGCCGCCGAGCTCTATGCCGGCAGGCGCGGCGCAGGCGAGTGCGCGCCCGGAGGATGCAACGACGGTGGGGATGGTTCTGGCGAGCGCCACTCTCGTAAGCGTGTTCCCCGCAAGCCCAAGTCAGGCGAGGGAGATCGGGGGGCGTGTGGAGCGAGAAGGGATGGCAGGAGGGGGAAGTCCCTTCTGCGAGCTGGTGCTTTCCGCACCTGTCCCAGCAGGGTCCGGGGAATGGGACAGGGTGTACTAAAATGGCAGGGATGACCCTGTCCAACAGCTCCAGTCTTTTGAGGACTCGGTCTCTATCAGGCCGATGTCAGATGCCTTCAAGTGTCGGCTCTTCGCCGTCACCCTCAAAGAGAAGGCCAGGGATTGGTTCCACCAACTCCCTGTTGGGTCAATCTACGCCTTTGAAGACTTGCGCTTAAGTTTCCTTTTGCGATTTTCAACTTCAAAGAAAAGGAAGAAGTACGCCGAGTCTCTCTTCAAAGTGAAGCAGGAACCCAAGGAGTCGTTGGCTCGCTATGCGGATCGGTTCTAGGAAGAAGTGCTGCTAACTCAGGAGATGCCTGAGTTTGCAGTCCAGCTCGCCTTAACGATCGGGCTGAGGGAAAGTTTCTTCAAAATGGCTCTGAAGAGGAAGGTCCCCGTCTCCTACAAGGAGCTGATGGAGAGGGTGGCGGAGGAGGTCGAGAGTGAGGAGGCCAACCCGGAGCTCACCAAGAGGCTAGCAAAGCTCAATAAGTCGGAGGTCAGGCAGCAGGAAGTAAGGAGAAGGGAAGAGCCCAGGGCCCCGGAGGGGGAGTGGAGGCAGCATGGCGGAGGAATGCAAGGCCAGGGAAGGGGTTACGCCCCGGGGAGGGGTAACTTCAATGGTGGTCAAGGAAGACCCCATCAGTTGGGATGGAGGCAGGGTCCGAGGCAGATGCCTCCCCCACCTCAACAAGCCATGGCGATCAGACGGGGAAGAGGAGGAAGAGGAAGAAGAGAAGAAGCGGGAGCAGGGAGAAGGAGGAGGAATAGGATGGCGGAGGGCGAGACAGGGGAGGTGACGTTGCCGTACTGTGACTTCCACGATGAGGAAGGTCACGTGACGTCCACCTGCCCAGAATTCCTGGAAACAAAAAAGGGGCCGAGTGCCCGCGTCGAGGAAACAACAACTGGTGAGAATCGAGGAGGTCGAACCTCAAGAGGATGAGGAGGAAATATGTGAAGACAGAGCTGATGTGGGGAGTAGAGGAGGGATCGGGGTGATCCATGGGGGGGGGGGGGGGTAGGGGTGGAGGCAACCCGTAAGGCTAGCCTCCATACCATCTATCGGCGGAGCGTGGCCTCAACATCCACTGCTCCACCCCCGGCGGAGAAAATTACTTTCTCCCAGAAGGACATGTCAGGTCATGAAGACTCGTTCTGCGATGCGCTGGTCATCCAGACCGCCATCGAGAAATTCACCGTCTCGCGGATTCTAGTCGATAATGGGAGTTCGATCAACGTCGTCTTCAAGAAGGCGTTTGACGAGATGGAGGTGGAGGCCAGGAGGGTGTTGGCCTCGGATGGTCCCCTATTTGGTTTTTCGGGAGAGAGGAAGGAGGTAGAAGGTGGAGTGGGGCTCTATGTGACCCTTGGAGGGCAGTCCCGGAACTGCCGCTTCGTGATAGTGGATGCCCCAAGCAGCTACAGCGCCATCTTCGGACGGCCTCTCATCAGCGTGTTTCGATGCGTCCCTTCCACCTTCCACCAGTGTCTCAAGTTCAACGCGGGTGGAATCCAGGTCTGGGTCCGGGGAGACCCCAAGGTGGCAAGACAGTGCTATGTGACAGCTGTCAACACCATCACCTAGATGGGAGAAGCAGAGGAGTGGGATAAAGTGATGGAGGAGGCGGCAGAAGCCAGAGATGAGGAGGGAGAAGAGGAGAGGATGGAGGAAGAGGAAGTTCATGCCCAGGAAGGGGTCGCTGAGAGTCCCAGGGCGGAGAGAGGAGAGGAAGAGGAGAAAGAAGAGGGTGCCCGGGAAGGAGGGGCGGAGGAGTTGATGATGGTAGGGGAGGAAGAGACGGAGGAAGGAGCCCAAGCGCTCGCTTGCGGTGGAGAGAAGGAAAGTGCTTGGGGAGAGCAATCTAGGCTGGAGGCTGTGGATGAGGTCGTGGAGCTTGAGGTCACCACTCGGCTTGGGGTGGTGGAGAAGGTCTGAATCAGCGGAGAGCTCAGTTCGGAGGAGCAGGCTGAGATCCTAGCCTGCGTGCAAACGAATGTGGATGTCTTCGCTTGGAGCGCCGCGGAGATGCCCGGGGTCGATGCGGATGTGGCTTGCCACCGCCTCAACCTAGACCCTGACACCTGCCCCATCCGTCAAAAGAGGAGTGCCATAGCAGACAAGCTGGAAGGACCCATCCAAGAGGAGGTGGGTAAGCTTCTCAAGGTAGGTTTTGTATCGGAGATCCAGTATCCAGGCTGGGTCTCCAACGTGGTCATGGTGAAGAAGGGAGGAGTTAAGTGGAGAATGTGTATTGACTTTTCACTACTTAATAAATCATGCCCGAAAGATTGCTACCCCCTGACTAGAATCGACGCGCTAGTTGACTCAGCCGTCAGTTTCCCTGTAATGTCTTTCTTAGATGCTTTTTCAGGTTATCATCAAATTCGTATGCACCCCCCGGACATCAAAGATGTCTCCTTCATCACGGGGGATGGATGTTACTGTTATAAGATGATGCCCTTCGGGCTCAAGAATGCAGGTGCCACGTACTAGTGGATGATGGATAGGGTCTTTCACGAACAGAAGGGAAGAAACTTAGAGGTCTATGTTGATGATCTCATGGTGAAGAGCCGGGACCTTGGGTCTCACCTCCGAGACCTTGAGGAGACGTTTGGGACCCTGCAGAAGTATAAGATGAAACTCAACCCCTTGAAGTGTGTCTTCGGGGCTAGCCGAGGGAAATTCCTGGGTGACCTGCTCACCCCGGCGGGAGTGGAGCCTAACCCAGACAAGGTCAAGGCGATAATAGAGTTGGGGTCGCCAAGAAACCCGAAGGAGGTTCAGAGCCGCACGGGGAAGCTGGCCGGACTCAGTAGGTTCCTCTCCAAGGCGGGAGACAAGTGTGCACCCTTTTTCAAGGTGCTAAGGGGCAACAAAAAATTCGAATGGACCCCGGAGTGTGAGGAAGCTTTTCAGGCTTTGAAAGAGCAACTCACCCAAACCCCCCTACTTCAAGGGACGAGAACGGGAGAAGACCTATCCCTATACCTGGGAGTAGGATCTGAGGCAGTAAGTTTAGTACTGATCCGGGAGGAAGGAAGAAAGCAATTCCATATCTACTATGTCAGCCGAGTGCTGAAGAAAGCGGAGCTCCGGTACCCGATTCTGGAAAAGTTGGCCTTCGCATTGGTGTTGGCGGCCCACAGGCTCCGACCTTACTTCTAGGCACATTCGATCAAGGTAGTGACTGATCACCCGCTTCGCAAAGTCATGGAAGGGGTGGAACACTCGGGAAGATTGGCAAAGTGGTCCGTGGAGCTGAGTGAGTTCAATGTTACGTTCGTGCCCAGGGCGTCGATCAAGGCCCAAGCAGTGGCGGACTTCATGGCTGACTACACAACCGAAGTGGGGGAACATGAACCGCCTCCCCCAGTGGCGTGGAAGATGTTGATGGATGGTGCGTCAGGAAAGCACTCCTATGGAGGGGGAATCATCCTGGTAAGCCCTCAAGGGACAAAGATCGAACAAGCTTTGAACATCCACTTCCCAATTACCAATAACCAATCTGAGTACGTGATGAGTCCCAATTATATACACATATATGGACTCATCTGGGCCGATTTTCTAGTCTATGCACTACATTTTAGGCATGTTTTCACTCATATTTGTTATTCCATGCTATGTGCACTTCTAGGCCCATTTTGGTGTTATTTCTTGTTTATCTTCGTTATTAGTTTTCATGCATTGTTAAGTGCCACCTTCAGCGGCTAGATTGGTGTTGTATGCTGGAACAGGAGTCGTGCAGGTGTTCCCGGTACAATTCTGTACAGGAACACTGCGCACGATCACTGGTTCTATTGCGCACGACCACTGGTCGTGCACCACTGATCGTGCGCACTTAACCCTAATTTTTGAGTTCTGTCTCGGACAGTGCGCACGACCACCAACGATATTGCACACGACCACCGGTCGTGCGCCGCTGTTCGTGCGCACTCAACATCAATTTTATGAGTTCTGTTTCGACCAGTGCGCACGACCACCTACGATAGTGCGCACGACCACCGGTCGTGCACCACTGGTCGTGCGAACATGGTATTTTATAAATTTCTTACATTGCAGGCTCCACCCAGGCAGGTGCACGATCACAGGATTCCAGCGCGCATGACCACTGGTCGTGCGCCAATGATTGTGCGCACTGTTTATTCCAGCGCCTATAAATTGACCTGCTCGCGAATTAGGTCGGGATCTTCCGCATTTCTTCCGCCCAGCTCCGTCGTTCTGCCCCTTCCGCGGGTTTTTCGCCCCCTAGGCCTCCTCCATCATCCAAGAGCTTCAAGGAGGAGATTCTACGCTCATCTTCATCGCTAAAGAGGAAGTTTGCAACCTCTACCGGATCGTGACACGAAGAAGACGGGCTCATTGGAGAGTAGTGACAGCTCTCTCTACCCTGGACGTAGTTGCGGACCGAGCTTGGACGCGGATTGACAACCCGGCAATTCCAACCGTGAATCTACAACGAGCCTTCGGATTCGGTCGATTTCTTGCCTTGTTCTTCTCTTATTGATGTGTTTGTAGCTAGATCTCTCATGTATTGATGATGAACACTATGAATCGTGCTTGTAATCTTAATTTCATGTCTATGTGAAGTTATATTTTGTTAATTTGTGTATGAGGTGCGCCACCATCCATCCTCCATCCCGTCGTCACGTTCGTGTGCCACACTAGCAATTGCTAGTGGCGTGCTTGTCGACGAGGTGCTTGCGACCCTCATCCGTATGCCTACTCTTCCATCCGCCTAGCGAAGCGTGGCATAGCAGCCCGTGTAATCCATTCCGACTCCGCCGGTGCTAACCATTCCATCCGCTTGCCTACTCTTCCATCCGCCTAGTGAAGCGTGGCATAGCGACCCGTGTAATCCACTCGCCCTACGAAGCAGCGCGCTCAAGGCCTGCATAGTTCGATTCCGCTTGCCTACTCGTCCATCCGCCCTTGCGACGCAGCGCGCTCAAGGCCTGCCTAGTCTCCATACCGCCAAGCGAAGCATTGCATAGCGGCATTGCATAGGAGTAGTTGATAGCTTTTATTTTATTTCCACAATCCAAAACCCCCCGTTTCCGCATCCATCCGACGTTAAGGACTTCAATCTCAAGTCCTTCCTTGATAATAATCTCCACCTTACTGTGTTCCTTGAGAGATTCGATAATCGGGGATTACTCCTCGTTTTATATTACTTGAACGATCGGTACACTGCCGTTTCGTGCCGCAGTCTTGCTACCGCCTATAGCGGTGTGCTAAGATTTGCGCCACCAAGTTTTTGGCGCCGTTGCCGGGGACCACAGTCGTGTGAGTTTTCTGGAGAGGGAGAACCTGAGAGAGAAGCCCTTCCATTTGTAAATTGCATTCCTTTGTTTTATTTCCTCGTATTCTGTTTCCTGTTTTTAATTAGGTTGCTTTAGTAATTTTTGTTAGGTGTGGTATTTCGCACAATAGTGTTTTTCTTTTTGAATCGTTTTATCTTCGCACTATGTGGGCACATCTTAATATCCGTTGTCGTTGGTGTGGAGCTACCTCCCACTCTAGTGATGAATTCCCTACGGAGAATGGTGGGCATAATTCTTCTCGCCCAGCATATAGAGCATCGATTTCGTCTGATACTCCATATGGTGTGCGTAAGTCTTATGGCTACTCTGCCGAGCCTTTACCGTCTTACTTCTTTTTGGCTTCAGCACCCGCTGTGCCAAAGAAGCCCGCTAGGCAGTGCCGGTTTTGTCGGAGCACTGATCATGTCTTGAAGGACTGTTCCGAGTATCTTCGCCAATTGGACGAGGATGACGAGCCGGATATCCGGATCGTCCCAACTCCTAACTCTGGCGGCACACCTTCAACATCCGGTTATGTGTCTTTGTCACCTTCACATCTTGAAGGGTATGGCATGGACATGGTCACCGAATGTGCGACTGATCTATGCACCGACATTGCTGAGCCTATTCTCCATGTGCATCCACCACCTCTAGTGGATTCGATTCTTTGTGAGGAATCGGTGCTCGACTTTTATCCGAGCACTATTCTTCCCCCTGTTGTGCATACTACTTTCGTCTCTGACGACATTGTCTATGATGTGTCACAAGAGGAGGCGGTTGATCTTAGTATTGTGCCTACTCCTATGGAGGAGGACAACCTTCTAGGTGAAGAGGAATTTTCCTCAGCACCGGTGGAGGAAGTCCAAATCTTAGGCATGACCACTGTTGATCTCGCCGAACCTTGTAGCATTGATGACAATGCAAACATTATTTTACTTACCCAACCTGATGGGAGTGAGACCGGGACCACTCCCCCGATTTTTGATTATTTATGTTCTTCGTCTTGTTTATTTCTCGATCCCCCCTCTTCATCCGAGCCTGTGCAGGTTGAGTCTTCACAGGTACCCCAGGAGTATTTGGTGCATATTGCCCAAGTCAATGATGAGAGCATCCTCTTATGTGAGGAGGTTGATCCCCCCTCCGTAGAGGAAGCTCCACTCATTGCCTTTTCCTCCCGCCACCTCCCTGTTGACGATATCTTGCTAGGCAAGGATGTGTTTGGTGAGTTGAGTGAGAATATCTCCTCCTCTTCTTACTTTCTATTTCCTCTACCTGCGTTATGTAGGTATTATTATTTGGGTAGAGGAGTGATTGTTCTATCACCGTATCGGTACCCGCTACCGACACGGATATTAGGCCAGTTACCTGTCCACTTCTCCTTCCATACGCCCATTAGCTAGAACCTTTAGTTTTTGAATAAGTCGTGCTGGGATGACAATAACCCTAGTAGTTATCTTACTTTCTCATGCATTTCATTTTATTCAATCCTGCTTAGTTAGTTGTAGTTTATTTTAGTTTATCTTCTTCTTTTGTTTTTGCGGAGCTGACCCCTGCAGGTATCTTTTCTGGATGGCGGATGCTGCGGCTCATTTTAGCTTACACGCCAATCTTCTGGTGTGCTCATTTCTGAGCACTGGGTGCTCTCTTTCCCTAGCCTTTTCTGATTTTCATTTCATATATTTTGTGGATTGTTTAGTTTAAGTCTGAGGGAGAGCAGTTTTTGTACCCACTCACGTGCACTCTTGCATAGCATGCTAGAAGTACTTTTATTTTAGCTTTTTGGAAATTGTTGTTCATTTTCATTGCACACCACAACACCCACTTGAGCACGTACTCGTCTGTATGCGTGCTCTGTAGTGAATTTAATTCTTCTGCTTATGTGGGAAAGTCTAGGTGATGGCTTAGGACTATGTAGCAGAGTAAAATGTTGACTCCAGTAGTGCTCCTAGTCGAGTGCTCGGTTGCATAGAAATTTGTGTAGATTAGACTTCTCTTTATACTTATGGTTTTATATTTTTTTCTATTAGTGTAAATGTTGTTTACTCTACTCAAATGGTGAATCCGGTGGAATCAAATGGTAGCATAGGGATGTGTGTAAACGATCGCTAGACTCGTATTGCTTGAGTCGGGAGAAAGGAGAATCTTTCTCGGTGGCTAGAACTTGTCCCAAGTGATTCTTGAAGCATTGGCATAGGATAGTTCTAGTGCGTGAGAATGACGTAGGCCATTATTTTGGCCCGGTTGAACCTTTATTTCACGCCTTTCGTCTACCCTTGCTAGCCCCTTTGTGCCTACCCTTTTCTTGATTCAGCTCCACATATATCTCACCAAAGCCTAAAAGCCTAACCTAGTCGCACACCCAAATCTGAGCTTTAGTTGTAGTTTTATTTACATTGTGGGGGGTGTTGATTGTGGTGTTTATTATGTGAATCTGTGGATATGCTCATTTGAAAATTTTGCTGAAAGAAAAAAGACAAGAAAAAGAAGATAGAAAGAAAAAAAAATGAAAAGGAAAAAAAGAAAAAAAGAAAAATGAGTTTTATTGAAAAATCATGTAGAAAAATTATGTATTGGGAGTAGGCGGTGCACACACCTATGTTGCAAAAGTCCAAGTCTGGGGGTGTGGTGCATTTGCATTCGATTTTGGGGCGCGGGTAGTTATTTTTAAAGCTCATTTGGGTTATGTGTTATAAGCCATTTTGTTTATCATTGTTTACCTCACCGTAACCCAAGCCTCAATTAAAACCTGAAAGTCCTACTGACTCACGCCTTGAACCAATCTAGTGTCGTGGGGAGAATGTGACCGGGCAAGCTTATGGTCACCGACACTGATGGATTTCAGTGGAGTTTGTCCCGCATCCCGATCTTGAGCAATGCTCGTCTCAGCGCTTAGTTTACTATCTCTGTATGCATGACCAAATGATTCACCGTTGTTCACCATTTTGAGTAGTTGTAATATACTTTTACTCTTTTAGAAATATATAAACTGTTTATATAATCAGAAATCTTCTCTACTATTTTTCTCATACACGTGAGCATGCGACTTCGCATGGTACTCTGTATTGTAATTTTTAGCCATCTACTTTTCTTTCCCTGTTCACTTAAAATTTGTTTGCTCGGGACGCGCAAACAGGTAAGTCTGGGGGTGTGATGAGTCCCAATTATATACACATATATGGACTCATCTTGGCCGATTTTCTAGTCTATGCACTACATTTTAGGCATGTTTTCGCTCATATTTGTTATTCCATGCTATGTGCACTTCTAGGCCCGTTTTGGTGTTATTTCTTGTTTATCTTCGTTATTAGTTTTCATGCATTGTTAAGTGCCACCTTCAGTGGCTAGATTGGTGTTGTATGCTGGAACAGGAGTCGTGCAGGTGTTCCAGGTACAATTCTGTACAGGAACACTGCGCACGATCACTGGTTCTATTGCGCACGACCACTGGTCGTGCACCACTGATCATGCGCACTTAACCCTAATTTTTGAGTTCTGTCTCGGATAGTGCGCACGACCACCAATGATATTGCGCACGACCACCGGTCGTGCGCCGCTGTTCGTGCGCACTTAACATCAATTTTATGAGTTCTATTTCGACCAGTGCGCACGACCACCTACGATAGTGCGCACGACCACCGGCCGTGCACCACTGGTCGTGCGAATATGGTATTTTATAAATTTCTTACATTGCAGGCTCCACCCAGGCAGGCGCACGATCACAGGATTCCAGCGCGCACGACCACTGGTCGTGCGCCAATGATCGTGCGCACTGTTTATTCCAGCGCCTATAAATTGACCTGCTCGCGAATTAGGTCGGGATCTTCCGCATTTCTTCCGCCCAGCTCCGCCGTTCCGCCCCTTCCGCAGGTTTTTCGCCCCCTAGGCCTCCTCCATCATCCAAGAGCTTCAAGGAGGAGATTCTACGCTCATCTTCATCGCTAAAGAGGAAGTTTGCAACCTCTACCGGATCGTGACACGAAGAAGACGGGCTCATTGGAGAGTAGTGATAGCTCTCTCTACCCCGGACGTAGTTGCGGACCGAGCTTGGACGCGAATTGACAACCCGGCGATTCCAACCGTGAATCTACAACGAGCCTTCGGATTCGGTCGATTTCTTGCCTTGTTCTTCTCTTATTGATGTGTTTGTAGCTAGATCTCTCATGTATTGATGATGAACACTATGAATCGTGCTTGTAATCTTAATTTCATGTCTATGTGAAGTTATATTTTGTTCATTTGTGTATGAGGTGCGCCACCATCCATCCTCCATCCCGCCATCACATTTGTGTGCCGCACTAGCAATTGCTAGTGGCGTGCTTGTCGACGAGGTGCTTGCGACCCTCATCCGTATGCCTACTCTTCCATCCGCCTAGCGAAGCGTGGCATAATGGCCTGTGTAATCCATTCCGACTCTTCCGGTGCGAACCATTCCATCTGCTTGCCTACTCTTCCATCCGCATAGTGAAGCGTGGCATAGTGGCCCGTGTAATCCACTCGCCCTACAAAGCAGCGCGCTCAAGGCCTGCATAGTTCGATTCCGCTTGCCTACTCGTCCATCCGCCCTTGCGAGTAGGCGCGGTTTAAGAAGGCAACAGGATGAAGGAAGTAATAAGAGAGGAAGGCCATAGGGCCAAAGACCTCGCGAGAGGGGCCTTGGAGAAGTCTCTCCCGTAAGGCTCGCAGAGAGGCGAGCGAGAAGGGTCGACGAGATGAACGCTCGCAGGAAGTTGAAGGAAGCTTTCTGAGCTCGACGAAAGGAGTCCCGCGTTCGACGAACTTTCCCGTGTTCGTCGAGCTCACCCTGCGGTCATCAAGCTCACCCCCGTTCGGCGAAATCATCAGAAGTGGACAAAGTGTTCTATGCTCATTAAATAAAAAGGGAAGATTTCGCAAGGAGAGTCGCGAGACCCGTGTCGAGGCAGATACCCTCAAAGGACTGGGCCAAGCGAGGGCTGGCAAACCAATAACTCGTAAGCCGTTGGAAGAAGAAGACCTATTCTATGTTCGCGAGACCAGGCCTCCGCGTTCGATGAACAACCCATCTCAGCGGTCGACGAACAGCCGATCGCGGCGGTCGACGAACGGTTTAACGTTCTGCGTTCGTCGAGCTCATCTGTGATCGACGAAGCGTCCTGCGCTCGACGAAATGTGTGTTGAGCCCGACGAAGTCAAGAGGCGGTCTCGCAGGAAGGTTCGCGAGACTAGACTTCGGTAGGTATCTCCGGAATGGGCCAGCGAGGTCCTCACGGGACGATCGCCTAGGAGAGGCATCGCGAGCAGGACTCGCGAGAAGGACCACGAGAGCTTCGGCAGCAATGTTCTCGCTGTTCTTTGCCCATAAGTTGATAGGGTTAAATTTCCCTTTTACCCTTGGTGGTCTGCCTTTAGCCTCTCCAAACATCGGAGTATGGCTGTTAGCAGACCCATTTGGGGTGCGGATAGTAAAATCAAAAGGCGGAATCCTGCTATTTGCAGGACAGATCAGGAAACCTATAAATAAGACCTAAAGGGCACCTTTGGAGAGGAGTTCACTTCAGCTTCTCTCTCCTCAGGCTTTCCTTGGCTAGCATTTTCAGATCTCTCCAAGGTGCCCGAGTCTCAGCTTTGGCTTGGGAGGGGAAGCGCTCAACGATCTTCCGGGTTAGTGGAGGGATCTCCTCGCTGTGACTAAGGTCTTAGTCATTTTCCCAGTCTTCAGTCTACCTTCTCCGAGGGATCAGTAAGGGCTAGCTGCCCCTCATTTCGGTGAGGGCCCTGTGCTCTACAAGTGGCCGAGAAATCGGTATCAACAATTTTGGTACTTGAAATGTGTATAAAGTGTATCCTAATATACTAGATCTGCAGAATATCTAATTATTCTACTGTTGACTTTAGCCTTTTGATTGTTAATGGTTAATTTCTCTGAATTACTCTTGCCTAGAGATTTCTTTTCATTGTTTTGATTTTCTTTATTAAGTACAATTATTTTATTAGGATTATTAATATCCTGATCCTTAGGTACTACATTCCTCTCACTTGTCTGATGGTCACTAGGTCTAACAAACCTAACTAGATTTTTCTAGGCTGGTATACTATGGACTTTTGTGTCAGTGCATGGGTCTGCTCCTAGAACTAGGTGTTTAAATCTCATGGAGAGATTTTATGTAATATCTTTGAGTTTTTAACTTCCCTCATTGAGAGAGTCCTCAAAGGCTTTTGCCTTTGTTAGCTCTTCTTTTAGTTTTAAATTTTCATTTCTTTTGCTAATTAGTTCTGATTCCTTATTATGAATTTCATCTATTAAATCTTGATTTCTCATATATACACCATCTTTCTTAAAGTTCTCTAGTTCTACCTTAATTGTTTCTATTTCTTTTTGTACCTCTAGATGATCATTGCAGAGTTCTTTAAAGCAATTTTTAAATTCATTAGAACTAAAATCAAAATTATCAAATAGTGATACCTGTTCTTCTTCATCACCTGAGAAGATCCCTACTGCCATCATGCAGGCAGCTTCAGTAGCTTCTTCATTATTTTCTGATGAAGAGGAGCTTAACTATGCTTCAGAGTCACTCCAGGTTTTAACAATGAAACCTCTACCTTTCTTCTTATCTTTCTTCCTGAAAGACTTCTTCTTCTGCTCCTCTTTGATGTTGCTCCTGTCCCTTTGTTCTTGTGGACACTTAGGATCTATGTGCCCTGGCTTATTGCATGAGAAGCAAATCACGTCCTTCTTTGGAGTCTTATCAAATCCGGGTTTTGAGCTCCTCTCTTTTCTTCTTGAGTCTTCTATCTTGATCCACTTTCTGAATCTCCTTACTAAGAGACTGAACATCTCATCTTCAGGAGTGGAGGATTCTCCTTTAGCAACCTTCAAGGCAAGACTCCTTTGGATGGGAGTAGAGGTTGTTTCCTTAGCCTCTGTTTTAGCCCTGCTCTTTAGTAGCATCTCATAGGATTTTAGCTTTCCTAGCAAAGCATCAGTAGAAATCTCTCTATGTCATCTGGACACTCTGATAGCCCAGATCCTTGAGTCCCATAAGCTTGGGAAGCACATGAGAAGCTTATCATTTATTTCAGTCAGAGAGATCTCCTTATCCAGACCTTTTAGCTCATTTATTATAGAGCTGAATCTGTCATATATGTCAGCTACATTCTCCTCAGCTTTCGTTTGAAAGTTCTCATACTTAAAGTGGAGGTTAGATCTTAAGTTACTATAGAGGGGGGTGAATAGAGTATTAAAAACTTTTCTTTAGTTTTTATAGCGGAATTAAAATAGTGTTATATATATGTGTAAGCAGTGAGAGGTACATATATATAAGCAGAAAAACTGAATAAATAAAAGCACACAGCACATCATAGAGAAATAAACAAACACAGAGGACACAAAGAAATATAGTGGTTCCCCAATAAATCTGGATAGTCCACTCTTCTACCACCCTTGGTAGGAATCCACTAGGAGAGTTGATCAGGTGCCCTAGCACCAAGGTGATTTTGATCAGGTGTCCACACACCACAGAGCTTTTGATCAGGTGCTCAAACCCAACTAGATTTTTTGATCAGGAGTCTTGCCACCAAGGAGTTACACTTTTGAAGGGAGTATTAACCCTGTACAAGAGAGGTGGGAAAGAGTTTGTAGTGTTCTTCTCTGTCAAGATGCTGAGAGAAGACTCTAGTGGATTTGTTGTAAAGCTCCCCCTGTCTGATTGAAGTATTTGACAGATGATGGAGAAGCTTTCTCTTGAAAATAGAAATCTTCTGTAGTAGATTGATCTGGAAGAAATAGTTCTTCAGATTCTTTGTTGCTTTTTTAGAAGACTTGAACTTGCAACAGATATCTGAGAGATGGATCTTTGAAGAAGATGTTCTCAGAGAAGTGGTGATTGCTGCTTGAGGAAGAAGAAGTCTGAGAATGTTTTTCTGAGTGTTCTTCTTTTTCTTTCTTTTTCCTTGTTGGTCTCTCTCTGTATTCTGTAAGAATAATTTGAATTCTATCTATCTCTAAGGCAATAAAGTCTGTATTTGATATATTCTATCTTTGGAATAGAATAATCAGTCTTTAAATATTTCTTGGAATAACAACAAAAACCAAACGACTTTTGCAGGTCCTTTAATTCCTTAGCCGTGTAATATTCCTTTGCATTAATTGTCAACGGCTATTTCTGTCTTGGAAAGTGGAAAGAAAGGAATATAATAACTGAATATAATATCCTTACTTATCTATCTTGAATACGTCCAAAGATATTTGAATAGATCTGTTAAAGTCGTCGATCTGTGTTCAGAGAACTGACAAATAACTGATATTAAAGTATTAATTGATCTGGAATCAATATTTGTCGATCTGAGCTTCAATAAAGAATTTGTCGAGCGCTGGCTGGAATTCGTCGAGCGCTGCTCAGAGAATGTCGAAAGCTGGCTGTAGATCTGTCGAGCGCTGTCTGGAAAACTATCGAGCGCTGGCTGGAAAACTGTTGAGCGCTGGCTGGAAAACTGTCGAGCGCTGGCTGGAAAACTGTCGAGCGCTGGCAGGAATTCGTCGAGCGCTGGCAGCCATCTGTCGAGCGTCGATAGACATTTGTCGAACGCTGGGAACTTAGATTTTTCCTTAAGTTCTAGCTAATCTATCATCCTAAAGACTTGACCCTTAAGCTATCAATGGGGTCAACTTGATCCTAGGTCAACATATAGTGATCCTAGCACAAATCAGTAATAGGGTTGTTCCAACAATCTCCCCTATTTGGGTTAGGACACTATTTGACAATCAATCAAATAAATACAACAGAAAAAATAAACAGTAGAGCATAAAAATATATATCTGACAGAATGTAAATCCATTTCAGCAGATAGAATAAATCATAGTGCTCTGAGTTTAGAAATATTACAACAAAAATTTTAAAAAGACACAATAAAGTCTGAACCTTTTCATTGATTTGCTGAGGGAGGCTTGAAAATGATTTTTCTGTTAGGATCTTCAGATTTCTTCTTACTCAAGTAGAGATCCCGAGCTCCCAAAATGGTTTGAGATTTGCTTTGAATAACAACTGCTTGTGGGTGCTGGATCAAGAATTCTTCAGCATTGAAAAGATTCTTTGATTTATACTTTTCAAATTCTTTTCTTCTATATTCTGACATAGTGGAATACAGAGAATAATCCTTTCCTTCAGCTTTAGCTTTATTTATCTGAGCTGTGGCAACATTTTCCCTGAATCTAGCCATCTGAGCTATTTCTTCAGCTTCTGTATCAATTGGGAAATAAGGTATTTCATCAGGATCTGTGTCCTGTACTGAAGGTTGGTCAAAAGGAATATTTCTTTTCCTGTGCATGGATCCATCAGAAATATGATATTTGTATTCTATAGAAATATTTCTGGAAGAACTTGAAGGATGTCCTGAAGACCAAGATCTCTGATGACCACTTGTGCTAGCTGGTCTCCTTGATTGCTGAGGGGTGGACTTCTGAGAGGAGGAAAATGGTGTTGTTGAACCTGCTGCTGGAGGAGGAGGAGGAGGAGGATGATGATTATATTTGACAGGCTTGTCAGAATAATAACCAGTATTCCTCATCTTCTTTCTTCTTTTGTTCTCATTCCTGGAGAAATTCATCCATTGAGGAGTATCTTTGTCAAGAGGAATGTTATGAAGAATATAATAAGGGATATCACTATCACGGTTGGGAGGCTTGGGGACAGCCTTTGACTTATCTTTTCTTTTCTTTCTCTTCTTTGATAATGTATCATCAGAATCACTTTCATTATCATCCTCATTAGAATCAGAAACTGAATTGGATCATCATATAAGTCATTGATCAATTTAAGAGCTTTAATTCTTTGCTCTTCAGCTTCATAAGCTTCATCTTCTGCTTTCCATATTTCATCAAAGTTTGGAATAGGGGAATCATCAAGAACAAAAACTGGAAAATCAAAACTCTTGAGAATTTCTTCTCCAATTACAGCTGATTCTTCTGCTTGAACTGGAGCTTGAGTTTGAACTTGAACTGAAGTAGGAGCTGGCTTTGTAATCTGAACTTTGAAACTTTTGATGATCTTTTTCAACAAAACCTTGTCTATAGGAGCATTGTATGGAACAATTGCTCTAGAATATTCATGATATTTTGGCAAAACTGAGTAAATAGAATTGAACTTAGACAGCAAATGAATAATATCTAAGGAAGGATGAATATAGATATTATTTATTTCTTCTATAGCTGGAAGTGCTGAAACTGTAGATAAGTTAATCATTTCTAAATCAAATACTGAAATTTCAAAAGCTGGGGCTTCTTGATCTTCCTCAAACACTAAGGATTCTGAGACTTGAGCTTCTGGAGCTTCTTCATGAGACATCTCCCCCTGCCTAGCTTCACGGAGACCTGAATCTAGGCCCCTAGAAGAAGAGACAGAAAGAGAGGAAGAAGTTGAAGATATTTTAGAAGATAATTCAGAAATGGCTAAAAAAATTGGAGCAAGTTTTGCATCGAAGATGGAGTCAAGATTTGAAAGAATATGATGAACTGGAGCAAGTTTTGCATCCAGGATTTGATCTAGCTTAGGAAGAGTGTAATCAAGATTTTGATCAGCAACAGATTGGAAATTTAGAAATAACATTTCAGGTGGATGAGATGAAGATGATTGAGAAGTAGATGGAATGGAAGTGGGTACAAAGATGTTTTCAACATTGGCATGTTGTTGAGGGATGTTTGAATGAATAGGACAAGAATGGTGGATGGGTGAATGATGATCATCATGTATGGGAGATGGAGGTGGAGAAGTATGAGGAGGTAGAAGGTTGAAAGAAGGAGGTGGAATGTCATCAATGGGTGTAGGAGAATTTGGAGGTGGAGTTTGTACAGGGGAAATATGCTGAGATGGAGATGGGAGAGGAGGAGAAGAAACAAGAGGAGGAGAAGAAACAAGGGGAGGAGCTTCTGGAAGGGTTGAGGGAGTGACTTGTTCAGTCCCTGTGTCTTCAGAAGCTTTCTTTAGTGCAACTGCTCCTGGGTTCTTCTTTGGAAACACCCTTTCCCATTTTGCAAAGAGGGCTGAGGTCAACTTCTTGCTAGCATTTATGGTTACCTTGGGAGAGACTAGAAGGTCTTGGTGCCTTTCCTGCAGAACAATGCCTAAAATTCTTCCAAAGCAGACACTATCCTTAGATACCTTCTTCTTAATCAACTCAAAAAGTAGTGATCCCCAGTTTACTCTCTTCTTTTCCATCAAGGCCACCATCAACAGAAATTGGTTCCTTTTAACGTAATCGTGACTTGTTGTCTTGCCTAACAACACCTTTCCAACAATATCTGATAAAAACTTGTATTCCAAAGGCAAGTTTTTCTTAAGCAGATGATTAGGGTTTCCAGTAGAATGACCCATTTTAATCAAAGCTTCCTCATATTAACTAGAACTTGTCTCTATATCATCATCACCATTCACAAAACCAAAAACTTCAGATAAGATAGTTGGGGAAAGAGAGACCTGATGTCCCGAGATTGTTCCAGTTATGCTGTCATCTTCTGTCTTAGCCGTGTAAGCCCATTCTTTGATTTCTGAGATATGTAGCTTTATCCTGGTGCTCATGAACTTCTTCAGCTGTTGTTCTTCAAAAAGTTGAAGAATATCTTTGAATACTTGGTTGGACTGTGCGAATGATGCCATATCGATGTCAAATCTGGCGTCGAACTTCATGGAGTAAAGCGCGGCTTGAGAGATCGCCATTGAAACCTGCAATTGAGAGAAAAAGATCAAGTGTAGAGGGGAACTGGAGGGAAACGATTTCTGTAGGCACGATCTATTAAGAAATAAAATAAAGATTATATAGACCGGAGAAGGGGGCGCATTTGTGGAGCGGCGTTCGACAAAAACCTAATAAAAGCAGAAGTCGAAAAAACTTTATGTCTCCGTCAGACGGCGTTCGACAAAAATATCTTTTCGGTCAATCACCGTTCGACAGGTGAAATTTTCTTTATCGACTCTGAGGTTAAGAGGTTTCGTCGACCACCGTTCGACAAATGATGCAAATTCGCCGTTCGACGAATTTAGGGGATAAATAGAAAATATAATTTTTAACAGATTGAGTCTCCATCTATCATTTCTATTTGATTTATAAAGAAGATATGCTTCTTTTCATCCAATGGCTTGGTGAAAATGTCAGCTCTTTGTAAATCAGTAAAAATAAATTGTAGGCAAATTTTATTTTCATCCACATTATCCCTAAGGAAGTGGTGCCTAATTTCTATGTGTTTAGTCCTACTATGGAGAACTGGATTTTGTGTTATAGATATTGCACTAGTATTGTCACAAAATATAGTTGAATTATTTAAGTTGACACCATAGTCTAGGAGTTGATTTTGTATCCACAACATCTGTGAGCAGCAACTTCCAGCAGCAATGCATTCAGCTTCAGCTGTTGATGTGGACACAGATGTCTGTTTCTTACAAAACCAAGACACAAGCCTATCACCAAGGAACTGACAAGTTCCTGATGTGCTTTTCCTGTCTACTCTGCATCCAACATAATCTGAATCTGAGAATCCAGTTAATTCAAATTCAGATGTTGTTGGATACCAAAGTCCTAGATTAGGGCAACCCTTTATATATCTCAAAATCCTTTTTAATAAAATTAGATGAGATTCTTTGGGGTTAACTTGAAACCTAGCACAAATACAGGTAGCAAACATTATGTCAGGCCTACTTGCTGTTAAATAAAGTAGTGAGCCAACAATTGCTCTATATACTTTTGAATCAACAGGTTTCCCTGATTCATCATTATCAACAACATCATTTGAGGGCATGGGTGTTTTCATGGTGGAAGAATCAGACATACCAAATCTTTTCACTAATTCCATAGCATACTTAGATTGGGATATGAAGATTCCATTGGGAGTTTGCTTCACTTGAAGACCAAGGAAGTATGATAACTCACCCATACTACTCATTTCAAATTTAGATTGCATTAGATTAGAAAATCTTTTGCACAAATTTGAATCAGTAGAGCCAAAAATAATATCATCTACATATATTTGAACTAGCAAAGTTTTATTTTTATGTATCCTGAAAAATAGGGTTTTATCTACTATGCCCCTACGGAAATTGTTTTCCAAAAGAAAACTAGCTAAAGTCTCATACCATGCTCTAGGAGCTTGTTTGAGACCATAAAGAGCTTTCTTAATCTTAAATACAAAAGAGGGTTGAGTTGGAGAGATAAAACCTGGTGGATGTTCCACATATACTTCTTCTTTGATTTCTCCATTTAAAAATGCACTCTTTACATCCATTTGATATACCTTGAACTTTTTATATGCAGCAAATGCAAGAAAGATTCTGATTGCTTCAAGTCTTGCAACAGGAGCAAAGGTCTGATCATAATCAATCCCTTCTTCCTGTGAATATCCTTGGGCTACCAGTCTTGCTTTATTTCTTACAATGTTGCCTTGTTCATTTAGCTTGTTCGTGAAGACCCATTTGGTGCCAATCACTGGATGGTCTTTTGGTCTAGGAACCAAATCCCATACTTTGTTAGTCTCAAACTGATTGAGTTCCTCTTGCACAGCAATGATGCAGTTGGGATCTTGTTCTGCATCTTGTAGAGATTGAGGTTCAATCTGAGAGAGAAAACATGTGTGCATCATGTTCTGATTTACTTGATTCCTTGTTTGCACACCTGCTGAAATATCACCAATCACTTGTGATATTGGATGATCTTTAACTGTGATGTGGTCAACAGTTGGAGCTGGTTCAGCAATAATTTCCACTTGGGGAATTTGTTCAGCTGCTATATCTTGTGAAGAATGATCTGCTGTTATCTGTTCTGAACTTTCAGCAAAATCTGGGAGATTTTCTTCTTCACTCTCTTCATCATTCTGCTGTTCAGGATTCATAATTCCTTCTTTATGTAGAGCTAATTGATCTAGCTGCTCACATAATATAGGTACCTGCAGATTTTCTATGGTAGAAGGAATCTTCTCCTTGTAAAACATGTTAGTTTCATCAAAAGAGACATGCATAGATTCTTCTATTTTAAGAGTAGATTTATTATAAATCCTATATGCTTTACTGATTAGTGAATAACCTAAGAAAATTCCTTCATCTGATTTTGGTTCAAATTTCCTAAGGTATTTCTTATCATTATTGTGAATGAAACATCTACAGCCAAATGCTCTAAAATAGTTAACTTTGGGTTTCTTCCCTTTAAGTAATTCATAAGGAGTCTTTCCCTTAAGTTTGTGTATCAAACTTCTATTCAGAACATAATTTGCTGTGCTAACAGCCTCTGCCCAAAAGGATAGGGGCAAATTAGCATCTGCAAGCAATGTTCTTGCTGATTCAATTAGAGTTCTATTTTTCCTTTCAACTACCCCATTTTGTTGAGGAGTTCTAGGAGCTGAGAAATAATGCCTGATACCTTCCATCTCACAGAATTCTTGCATAAGAAGAGACTCAAACTCAGTGGCATGATCACTTCTGATCAATGCAACTACAGTATAGTACTCAATCTGTATGCTCTTAAGAAAGTCTGTAAGAACTTTAAAGTTGTCTGACTTTTCTCTCAAAAAGAACACCCAAGTGAATCTAGAGAAGTCATCTACAATAACTAGAGTGTAAGACTTCCCCCCTAAACTCTTTGTTGCTATAGGTCCAAAAAGATCCATATGTAGCAAATATAAGATTCTAGGTGAATCACTTTTAGATAATGATTTAAAGCTATTTTTAGTTTGCTTGCCTAGTTGACATGCCCTGCAAAGACCTTCTTTCTTGTATGAACCTAAGGGTAAACCTCTAACAAGATTGTCCTTAGATAATTTAGCAATGGTCCTAAGGTTTACATGTCCTAATCTCTTATGCCAAAGTTCATTAGATTTGCTTACATCACTAAATAAACAAACTTCTGAAGTAGATGAATTGAAATTCACTAAATATATATTACCCTGCCTAATACCTGATAAAACAACAATACCATCAGTAGATTTAATAAGGCAATTTAGCCATGTATCAATGGGATGAGCGCTGTAGCGTCTTGAAAGGCTCGTGTCGTCGAGATGCTAGCATTGAGTGGTAGCTTCTACTGCTGGAGATATCTTTATCGATGGGAAGCTTTGCTATGTCATCGAGAAGTGTGGTCGATAGAATATTGATGAGATGCTAGCACCGGGCGGTAGCGCTACCGCCGATGGTAGATCTTCAAGTCGATACGAGTTCTAGCATCGTCAAAAGAACGAGATGGTGTGTTGAAGGTTAAGTGCAAGAACTAGCACGGCGCGGTAGTGCTACCGCCGGGTGGCAGGTGACGAAACAGATCCACAAAATAGCAATCGTGGTGGTCAAACCTTTAAGGCTTTGATCCGACGGCTGAGAGCTGTTCCAGAAAGTATTAGAGCTTGACCAGAAGAAGTTTTATCCTCATTATTACAAGTTCTTTCTCTCTCCAAGCTTGAGAAAGAGGAGAGCCAAGGAGGAAGAATGAGACTCTTCCCGCCATTGACGATGCTCTGAAGCTCCGGATCGTGAGCCATTTCCAGATTCACGGAGAGCAGCCTGATGCAGTTCTTTCCATCTGATTGAAATCTCAGATTCATGGCGCCAAAGAGAGCGGCAAGGGTGACGATCCTTCCTCTCGGTCTTAGTATGTGTTTTGGTCCTTTCATCCTTTTTCTATGCTTGCATAGGGTTGTCTCTATCACTAATTAGTGAAGTGAAGGACTCCCTTTAGTTCTTTGGAACTCTGGGTCGATTGTGTCTGTCCTCGACATTTATTGCATATAGAAATTCGATAGTCGTATGAATTTAGGAATTTTGTGTGAAGCCTATTATAAGATCCCTCCCATGCACCAGAGAGTTCCCGGATCTTATGCCCAAAACTGCTGCCTTACAATAACACTAACACACGAGTTAATTGCCTCTGCAAGACACTGATCCTACCGGCAAGAACGATCAATAAGGCCAACATGAGATAAGAAGTAAACAAAGTAAACAAGTCCATAATCAAACATATATATATCATAAGAATACAAGTCCAACATTGAGTACAATAATCTAAAAGATTGTAAGGGCTTATGTCCGGTACATGTCCAAAATAAAGAAAAACACACTCTCTCACTTTACATCTATGCGGAAGCTAGCAAACTCTTATTGACCTGTTGTCGAATAGTAATGTTGCGCGGTAACTACTCCTCAGGTCTTGCCATCATATCCTACTGGTTGTGTTGGTGCTCCAGCTCCTCATACACCTAGTGTTACAGCAACATCCGACCGTTAGTCATAAAGACTAAGGCAATTTTGTCCTCGCCTCGCCCCACGACTCCTAGGCACCGAGCAGGAGGACGAAGCGGAGGGCATCAAGGGGTAAAAGTACAAGCAGGTGGCGGTGGATATGATAGCAGTAGTATATGAACAAATAATAACAGTCTATACTTGCAGTTTTACTATATAGTGGTATGAAGAAACACCGAAATAGTAATAATGAGCAGTAAGCAGTAAGTAGAACTAGCATGAAAGTAGCTGAGTAGCAGTAAGGGCAGCTGAGTAATTAAATCTAAGAGTAGCTACAAAAGTAACCCTATCTTATAAGAATGCCCATACAAACTTATAAGTTAGGGGATCTGACACTAACGTAAACTCATTGTATAAGAGAGTCTATACTAATTTATACGATAATGTCTTATTTATGCAATGATGTTATGCTATGTTGTGCAATGCAATAATGCAACTCACCCATTCGACTCTGTACGTACAAACCTTTTTGTTAGTTCCCTTTGTTCGAGTGTGTCAACACAGGTACCCTGTTGAGGCAAACAGGGCAGTGGATCGTGCATGTCCACTTCTAGGCTTATGTCACACATCTCCCAGCATAGACCTTTTGTACGCCCCTAAGAACACATAGAGTATCCACGTACTATCTGGTAAGTAACCCCTCTATCCCGCTTTTCGTGTCTGCTCTCAGGTACACCCCGTTGAGGCAAATAGGGGCAGTGGATCTGGTCCTCCACACCTAGGCTAGTATTGTAACATCCCGACTTTTATTGGGCCACTAGACCCTAGTGAGCCCAATAAAAGTAGGCCCGAGCAGTAGAAAACTACCATTTTAAGTAATGTTGCGCGCCGCAACTAAGTCATTGGGGTACAGTGACCAAACGAACCCCGAATTGACTTCCGTCAGTTCCGTTAGACTCGTATGAACAATACGAGCGCGACGGAATTCGTTGCACTTCAATCCGAGGTCGTTTGGAGAAAATGACCATTTCGGGTATCGTAGCGCGCCACTACCTCATTATTATGAATAGTGACCGTACGAACCCCGAATTGACTTCCGTCAGTTCCGTTAGACTCGTATGAAAAATACGAACGAAACGAAATTCGTTGCACTTCAATCCGAGGCCGTTTGGAGAAAACGACCATTTCGGGTATCGTAGCGCGCCACTACATCATTATTATATGAATAGTGACCGTACGAACCCCGAATTGACTTCCGTCAGTTCCGTTAGACTCGTATGAACAATACGAGCGCAGCGGAATTCGTTGCACTTCAATCCGAGGTCGTTTGGAGAAAACGACCATTTCGGGTACCGTAGCGCGACACTACCTCATTATTATGAATAGTGATCGTACGAACCCCGAATTGACTTCCGTCAGTTCCGTTAGACTCATATGAACAATACGAGCGCAATGGAATTCGTTGCACATCAATCCGAGGTCGTTTGGAGAAAACGACCATTTCGGGTATCGTAGCGCGCCGCTACCTCATTATTATGAATAGTGACCGTACGAACCCCGAATTGACTTCCGTCAGTTCCGTTAGACTCGTATGATCAATATGAGCGCAACGGAATTCGTTGCACCTCGATTCAAGGTCATTTGGAGAGTATGCCATTTTAGGACTATGCAGACCACGTCAGTGCAATGCACGAAATATAAAGCGCATGAACCTGGTATCAGCCCCGGCAGATCATAGTGGACCCCGGGACCCTGGAAGACCCCGTCCTAGGTTGACCTCGGTCCACCCCCCCCCCCCCCCCCCCCCCCCCCAAGGAAGAGGGCTGCCCATGAATAGGCAGCCCCTATTTGGGCAAAGGGGCAGGAGAGAGGGAAGGGAGGGGAGGGGGGAGAAAATATCTCCCCCCACTCACCCTCCCTTAACCCCACGTGGAGGAGAGGGGGGGGGGGAGACCTCCCCCTTCCTATAAAAGGAAGGGCCAGCCCTCCTCTCAAGCCCACACCCCCCCCCCCTCAGCCCCCACCTTCTCCTCCTTCCACCCTGCCGGAACCAGCCCAGCCACCTCCTCGCCGGAACCCTACCCAACCAAGCCGCCGCCATCTCCCTCATGGCCGGCCACCGCCCCTCAAGCTCTCGAGGCCCACCTCCTCCACAGGTAGAACCACCTCCCCTCCTCCTTCTTATCTCCTGGAGGCAAGCCGCCCCCTCCCCGACGCCGGAGCGCCACCAGCACCACCCCTAGCTTGCTCAGGTGGCGGCGCTGGCCGTGGAAGCCAAACCCCCAGCGCCGGTGGTGGCGCTGGGGGAGCAGGTCCCCACTCGGGGACCTAGGCGCCGACGAAGGGGAGGCGGTCGGGCCACCGGAGGACGCAGCCCCGGCGGCGCCCGAGTCCTCCTCCCCCTTCTCTTTTCCTGTAAGGCAAATCCCGTCAACCCCGGCGGCGGCCGGTGACTCCAAGCCGCCGGACCCCCACCGGAGGTCTGCCCTCTCCCCGACGCCCCGATCAGGGGTGGCAGGGAGGGCCCTCCCCGAGGAGGCGGCGGCGCAGCTAGCTTGCATGGCCCATGCAAGCTGTGTCGCTCCTCCCCGCCGCCTCCTGCCCTAACTTCCGGTGGGGTCCGGCGGCGCCAGGTCGCCGGACCACCATCGGAGTGGTTGCCGACCCCCGGCGCACCGACCGGGGGCGTCACCAGCCCCTCTCCCCACGGGGGCGGTGGCGCGGCGGCATGCGTGGTGCATGCAGGTCTCCGCCTCCCGCCCCCCCCCCCCCCCCCCCCTTTCTGCTCTAATTCCGGCGATGGCCGGCGGCGCCAGGCCGCAGGACCACCACCGGAGGAGTCGCCGGCCCCCGGCGCGCCGACCGGGGGCGGCGCCAGCCCCAGCCGGTCGCTGCCCGGCGGCGGCAGCGGCCGCCTCCCGATGTCAAATCGGGATCCGTGCGGCTCCCACCACCTTAATTCCCGCCTTCCCCCCCCCCCCCCCCACCCCCGCCTTAGCATATGTGCCCCCCACAGCGGATCCGCTGCGGGGGCCGCGGGAAGGTGCATGGTGCAAGACCCCTGCGCCTCCTCCCTTTCTCTATTTGCACCCCAAAAACACCCCTTCCCCTAATTTATTTTTTTAGGGCAAATGGGGCATTTTCAGAAAAAATTTCCTAAATAGAAAATATGCCCCACGCTAAGGGGCACCTCCAGAAATTTTTGGGGAATTTTAGGAAAAGATTTAATATTTTTAAAACCCTTTATAAAGTTTATTTTGAGAAAATAAACGCCCAAATAAGTTCGCAAAAATCACCAAAAATTAAGGGCTCTAATTAAAGGTATTTTACAACTACTATTAAAGTTGGGAGGTGTGACCTCTTATTTTGGTCCCCCAAAAGTATTTTTCAAGCGAAACAAACGCCCGAAAAAGGAGCGAAATTCATCAAAATAGATCGACGTCCTCTCGACGTATACTTTTTAAACGCATAATAAAGATTACGCGTATCGATCTAAGGAATCGACTAAGTCAAAAATATCGACGCAAAACTCGGGACGAAATTGCGGTGCGACGCCGCGATCCAATAATTTCGGGATAATTATAAAAGAACGAACCCACGTCAAAAGGGAATTATTAAAAATATCGTGAAAAAGTATATAAACTCCCGAAACGGAGTAGAACCTCTATGAACGGGAAAAAGCAGAACTCCCTCCTATGAACGGAGTCGACGTTGAAGCCTCCTCTTATGGAGTGATTGGACTACTAACCCTTTACTTATTTACTGCTTTCTGCACGTTTATTTACATCCAGTCTCGCACTGGTCCCCCGCATTTACATTCTGTACTTTCATTTAAATCCAGTCTCGCACTGGTCCTGTCATTATGGCCTCTGCTTTCGGCCTACTTTTCTGCTTATCATTATGGCCTCTGCTTTCGGCCTACTTTTCTGCTTATCATTATGGCCTCTGCTTTCGGCCTACTTTTCTGCTTATCATTATGGCCTCTGCTTTCGGCCTACTTTTCTGCTTATCATTATGGCCTCTGCTTTCGGCCTACTTTTCTGCTTATCATTATGGCCTCTGCTTTCGGCCTACTATTCTTCTTATCATTATGGCCTCTGCTTTCGGCCTACTTTTTTGCTTATCATTATGGCCTCTGCTTTCAGCCTACTTTTCTGCTTATCATTATGGCCTCTGCTTTCGGTCTACTTTTCTGCTTATCACTATGGCCTCTGCTTCCGGCCTACTTCTCTGCTTAGTATTATGCCCCCTGCTTCCGGCCTAATTTACTTGCTAAATGCAGCGCTGTCGTGGTTGTAATGCGGTGCTTATCCTCATTTCTGCGAGGTCTTAGTTGGGGAGAACCCGGAGTCGAGTCCCCCCCTCCCAGGTTAGCCCCAAGTAAGGAGCCCTCATACCGCTAAGCCTCCCGATCAGAGGTTGTGGGACCGGTCGAGTAATCTGTCACGTACTTTAAGCGCTTGTGTTATTATTAAGCGGGTGAAGATTGATTGGAAGTGGCGGGTTGGTCACGCTCGCAGATCGTTCGTACCGGTGCGGGTGGGTTGACGACTCATGGCGACAGGGAGATGTGCACAGCAGGTTATCACCACTCCGAACCTGCAGTTTTACCTCCGCTGGTCGGCCTACAAATCGGTTCGCCGGATGTCGCTCACATCCAATTGCTACACCAAGTTGTACAGGAGGGCCTGAGTGATACGGTACGACTACATTCAGAAGTGGCAAGACTGGCCACTGTCACCGACGGCCACATCGGTGAGGCTCGCGGGGTTAGCTCCCCTGCTTGAAGAAAAGCAGTCTAAACTATGTCGACACAGGGTCTTTTGTGTGCGTACAGGTTTGAATACCTGGGTGTGCGTATGCGCGAAATAGAGTTGCGTGTTTACCATATGGCGCGATTACGGATATTAGGGCGGAAGGCCCTATCTATATATGTATAGATATATATATATGTGTACCTGCTGCTAACCCTCTTCCTTGCTTCGGCTATTTTATTTTTGTCCTTTAGCCGCCCCCTGGATATGGATCCGGGGAGGGGATGTATTTTCTACTTAGCTCTGTGACTAACAGTTATTTCTTATAACCAATCACAGGAGATGGGACAGCAAGGAGCCCCCGCACCACAGGATGATATACCAGCCTTGGAGATGGCACGTTCGATTACCCCAGCCTCACCCCCTATCTTCCGCGACGTGAGTCCTAGATTATAGGACTAGACTAGGATCTTTTGTTTCGTCGATGTAGCCCCGAGGCAGTAGTTGTAAACATTAGGCTTCGGCCCTGTTCCAATATGTGAATATAAGCTGTGTGCTTGTTTTTATGTCTTTCGATTGCTTCCGCTATGCGTTCTGATGTGATGTTATGATTCGTGTGCCTGACAAGGAGATCGCTCGGTGCTTGAAAAGGGTGGGACGTTGCCACCCGGAAAGCGCTAAGTGGTCATCCTTGGGCAGTAAGATCCCCCCTCCCTGAACCAGGTTTAGTTTGGGGAGGGGGGGGGGGTCTTACAAATGGATCAGAGCTACCACGATCCGACCACATGGGGCAGTATTTCGATCCTCCCGTTCCCAGTTCCGTTTCTTGGTTCGGGACGAACCACGCAGCGGAAGCCTGGTAGACCCTTTAGGTTAAGGTTAAGGATTCGAGACTGCATGGTAGTACACCCGCACGCTTTCCGCTTTCGTTTCGTTTCAGTCCTGCAAAATTCCCTTATTTTTGCAAGTACTGATGTTCGTTTTGTTACTTCTCCAGATACCCGAGTCGAGTGACGGGAGATCCTCCTCCAGGGATCAGTACCACCCTACCACTCCACCACCAGCCTCGGCTACTCCAGCCGCAGTTCCATTCGGGGATACAGAGCTGGGACGGACCCTGATAGCATTGTTAGCCGCTTTCCAGACAGCCACCCTACGGCCACCCCAGCAGGCCACCGTACCCACCGACCTTCTGACGACATTCCGGGGGCTAAGGCCCCCCAGATTCCGAGGTACCGAGTCTGCCATTCAGGCCGAAGAGTGGGTGGAGAGGGTAGAGGAGCTCCTAGTCGGGATGATGTGCCCCACCATAGTCGCAGTATCATTGGTGGTGACCATGCTAGAGGGCTATGCCCGAGATTGGTGGAGGGCCACCAGCCGCTCTACCTTCAGAGGGCGACTACTCAGCATGATCCTCTGGGGGGAGTTCTCAGAGGCCTTCTTAGAGCACTTCATTTCGGATGCGGACCGGATGGCACTCCAGGAGCGGTTCCTGCAGATCCGGCAGGGAGATAGGACGGTTCCAGACTACCAGAGAGAGTTTATCCACCTGGACCGCTTCGCCGGGACCTTAGTAGGTACGGATAAGGACAGGGCGGCCAAATTTTACCGGGGATTACGAGACGATCTCCGTCAGGCCCTGATCATGATTTCCCAGGCATCCTTCCACACGATTGCCTCACATGCCACTGCTCTAGAGATGGATCAGCGGATGGTGGCCCAGCAGCGGAGGGGACACGTGGGTGTTCCCCGGACTCAGGGCCGAGAGAGAGGAGTAGGCCCACGCAGACAGGACCAGGCCAGGAGACAGCGTCAGTGTCACCAGCCATATAGACAGGCACCTCAGCCCCGACCAGCACCTCAGCCCCGACCAGCACCTCCAGCCCCAGCACCACCAGCCCCAGCACCTCAGGCCGCCCCCGCCGCACGACGAGATGTTCCCTTCGCAGGGAACTGCTACCTGTGCCAGCAGCCCGGACACATATGAGCCTTTTGCCCACAGGCGGTAGGTAGGCCCGGCCTAGGAGCAGTACAGGGAGCCGCGGAGAGAGGACGAGGACGAGGTGTTCACAGAGGACAACCTGCAGGCAGGAGAGGTCAGGACAGGCAGGGTAGAGCAGCACCCCTCGAGGCGTACGCCTTAGATCTCCAGCACGGTCCTACTCCAGACGTAGTGATAGGTATCTACTTTTAGTAGTTACGATATCCTAGGGAGATGTGATAGTTATATATATATGATGTGATCTTTTGTTTGTATAGCATGTATAATCCCTATCCCGGTATATCTGTAAAAACTTATGATTATAGTATATACATGTTATCAGGTCTACTTTTGGTAGAAGGTCATCCCGCTAAAACGCTATTCGATACCGGTGCCACGCATTCATTCGTCGCACAGAACTTCATCACTGACAAGGGAAATATTATACGATCATCCGGGATGTCAATACGAATACGACTCCCGGATGGATCAGATATGACGTCCACAGAAAAGTGTTCCTTCCAAACAATGCTAGGAGGAATGGAATTTGAAGTCAACGCGACCGTTTTGGCGATAACCGGATTCGACATCATTCTAGGGATGGATTGGTTGACCGAGCACAGCGCCCAAATTGATTGTTCGACTTGAGAAATCCGCCTCCAGAATCCGAATGGGCAAATTATCACACTAGCAGGTATACCATCTGTCACTCGCATTATTTTAACATCCGCACAGACAGTAAAGGCAGTCCGACGGAAGGACGAGGTATACCTAATATACTTCGAGATGGAGGACAAGACACAGGTGCTCTCTAGAGTACCCATAATTCGGGATTTCCCGAACATCTTTCCAGAATCCCTTCCCGGGTTGCCCCCGCAACGGGAAGTGGACTTCCAAATTGAACTTACACATGGGGCCCGACCTGTGTCCCGAGCTCCGTATCGAATGGCCCCGAGAGAACTGGCCGAGCTAAAGATCCAACTACAAGAGCTAGTTGACGCCGGTTTCGTTCGCCCAAGTACCTCGCCCTGGGGAGCCCCAGTGTTGTTCGTTAAAAAGAAGGATGGATCCCTGCGTCTCTGTGTGGACTACAGGGAACTAAATAAGCTCACTGTCCGGAATACTTATCCTCTGCCTCGAATTGATGAACTGTTTGATCAATTACAAGGCGCGTCCGTCTTTTCCAAGATGGATTTAAGATCCGGCTATTATCAACTCAGAGTACGAGAAGAAGATATTCCCAAGACCGCTTTCAGCTCCCGCTATGGACTTTACGAATTCATGGTAATGCCTTTTTGATTGACCAATGCTCCATCCGCCTTCATGGCTCTAATGAATACGGTGTATAAACCCTTCCTAGATCACTTCGTGATAGTCTTTATAGATGACATACTCATCTACTCGAAGAGCAAAGCTGATCATTCCAGGCATCTCCAAATGGTACTGCTCAAGCTAAGGGAGCACTCGCTCTTCGCAAAGTTCAGCAAATGTGAGTTCTGGATGGAAGAAGTCGGCTTCCTTGGACACACAGTTAACAAGAACGGAGTAGCAGTAGACCAAGCTAAGGTACGAGCAGTACGAGACTGGCCGCCGCTTAAGTCAGCAGCAGACATCAGGAGTTTTCTGGGCCTCGCCGGTTACTACTGAAAGTTTGTGGAGGGATTCTCTAAGATTGCATTGCCACTTACCGCCCTAACCAAAAAGGACGTGACGTTCCAGTGGTCTCCGGAATGCGAAGCAGCGTTCATAGAGCTAAAAAGCCGACTTATATCAGCCCCGATTCTGACGCATCCCTCAGGTACAGAGGGCTTCCAGATCTACGCCGACGCATCCCTAAAGGGATTTGGAGCCGTACTAATGCAACACGGCAAGGTAATCGCATACGCCTCCCGGCAACTGAAGCCTCACGAACTAAACTACGCCGCCCATGATCTAGAACTGGGTGCGGTAGTTTTCGCATTAAAAGTTTGGAGGCACTACCTCTACGGAGTGCGATGCGAGATCTTCTCCGATCATAAAAGCCTCAAATACATCTTCACCCAAAAGGAGCTAAATCTTCGACAGCGCCGGTGGCTGGAGTTCTTATGCGATTACAACTTCGCTCTCCAATATCATCCCGGCAAGGCCAATAAGGTGGCAGATGCTTTAAGTAGGCAAACTTCGATGGCCAGCAGCTGGCTGGAGATGATACCAGAGGAGTTGATCAAGTCCTTGGCAGACTTGGATATCATCCTCGTTACCCGCAGGAACCCGATGGAATATCAGGCCCACCTCTATTGGATGGAGATACAGTGTGACATCAGGGATAGAATACGAGAAGCCCAAAAGATCAATGTCGAAGAAGCCCCGATCATTCAAGCCTTGCAACACGGTGCGCAAGAAGACTACAACTTGTATGATGGCATCCTGCAGTACAGACACCGCATATTCATTCCCGCTGCAGAGGGAATCCGGGAATAGATCCTCCGTGAAGCACACCAAACGAGGTACTCCATACACCCGGGGGTAGTGAAGATGTACACGGACCTGCGAAGGACACTGTACTGGCCAGGAATGAAGAGGGACGTCACCGAATATGTAGCGCACTGCCAGACCTGCCAAATGGTCAAGGCAGAATGTCGTAGCCCAGGAGGTTTGCTACAACCCCTGCCAATACCAGAATGGAAATTCGAGGATATCTCCATGGACTTCTTCCATGACTTACCCCGATCTCGTGCAGGGAACGACTCAATATGGGTCGTAGTAGATCGCCTCACCAAAGTGGCTCGTTTTATCCCGAACAGACAAGGCGACGGTGTCGACATATTAGCCCGGCTATTTATAGAGTAAGTGGTCCGATTTCACGGGGTACCCAAGTCGATCGTGTCTGACCGCGATGGACGCTTCACGTCAAAAGAATGGAGGTGAGTGCAGGCTTATCTGGGAACCAGATTAGTTTTTAGTACCGCCTTCCATCCCCAGACCGACGGGCAAATGGAAAGGACGAACCGGACGATGGAAGACCTCCTCCGATTATGCATAGTGGAACACAACGAGCCTTGGGAGCAGTTACTGCCCTTAGTGGAGTTCTCATACAATAACAGCTTCCAGGCGCCCATCAAAATGGCACCTTACGAAGCCCTTTACGAAAGACGTTGTTGAACACCACTATCATGGGCACAGGATGAGGACCCCGAAGCTTTGGGAGTCACCTATATCGATGATACCACGACAGCCATAAGGTTGATTCAGGAACGTATGCTGGAGGTTGTCACAACCCGCATTTTCCCAACATTTAAAATGCTATCAGAGTAGGGAAAGCTACGCGTTGTGATGCCACGTCACGTAGGGGACGCCTACTGACGTTAAGGCAACTTATCCTTTATCACAGTCTAAGCAATTATTATAATCGAATCAAAGCGATTCAAAAATTATTTATGCAGAAAATTAACAAGTCGCGTCCCTCGGCTAGGTGGATCAACTAGTCCACACTTTTAAAGTATAGTTTTACGCAGCGGAAAAATACTTGATTTAATTACTTAGTGGCCTAAGTGAACATGAAGACCTAGTGAGGTGCACCATGCACGATCGAATGTATGGATTTACTATATATAAAGGTAGATTTATCACGCGCAGAAAGTAGTGAGATTAACATTTCAAATCATGATATGCAATGCAACAATTACCTACACATATCTAACAAGGGCCATGAAGCCAACCAATATCTAACCATTCCAAAACAAGTGTTTAAAAGTGAACCATAAGCAACAGCAGCAGTGAAACAAAAATCTAGCTAAACGGCACCACGGGCGTCAACACCTGACACGAACCCATGGACCGACAAGTCCACAGAATACTCTACCTCAAGAGAGTCAGAAGACGGCAACTAAAGAAGCTCCGCACTAACACCTGCTACTGTCCAGAACCTGAGGCATTCAAAAAAGGAACACCCCAGAAACAAGTACAAGTGGTGCAGAAAATAAGAAAGTAAGCAAACCTCCGCGAGACCGGAGGGAAGCAGAAGCTGCAAGGGTCAGTCATGACAAAGCTAGCAGCAAGTAATCGACAGGAAAAGAAACAGCAGAAGTATCTAATCATCAGCAGAAAAGGAAGCAGCAGAGCAACTAAAAATCAACAGAATATGCTCACCAAACAAAGGTGAGAACACAGGCGATGACAAAACTCGCCATAAGCAAAAGAAAAGTCATCCGTTTTCAATTTATTAATCATGTTACTCTTGTTCAGAATTATAGAGACTGATCAGCTCATCCAAAAGAAGAGCACCGCACCGTGGGCAAAAACCACACCGCGTACGGCCTCACAATCAAAAGCTTAAAAGAGCACCGCACCGGGGGCAAAAACCACACCGCGTACGACCTCCAACAGAATTTATTAAATTAAAGAGCATCGCACCGGTGGCACCGCCAACATCGTGTACGACCTCCAACAGAATTCATATTTTCATGCAATTTCAAGGAACAAAGGGCAAGGCCCAACAAAACATGTCATACCATAAGGCAAGTAGCAAATGAGAAAAATCAAGGAGATATGGAGCTAAAAAAATCTTTTTTGATCTTTTATTAACTGGCATAATGTCAAATTATTAGCAGCAATAATAGAGAATAAAAATGGAAATAAGGCGCAGTTAGATTAAGAGCACCGGCTTGGAGCGGTTATATGGCAAAGAGAAAGAGCAAGGGCAAGAACACCACTTGCCTTAGGTTTTGCTAGAAAAACTCTCTGAATCACTCCCCGTTGTAGATCGGGTTACGAGAAGGCGAGAGGAGTCAAGATCTACAAGAGATCGAGCTAGAAAAGGTTAGGGTACAAAAGACCTAACGAAAAAGTTTCACGAAATGGAAGGAAATTACCACGAGGACGAAGCTCTCGTCGAGAGCTTTCCGGATCTATGCTCGGTTCGCGATTTCGACCACCGGAGCTCCGTCGGCGGCGTCCGGAAGATTCAAGAAATCGCCACCCCCGTAGCTCGTTTTTCTCTCTGGTTTAGGGTTTACTTTCTTTTATATGACATAACAAAATTTTAATAATAATAATAATAATATCATCATTATTATTATTAATAATAGAAGGATTAATAATAATAATATCATTATTATTATTAATAGAAGGGGCTAAAGTCGAACGGTTAAATTTGCCGAGCGGTAGATTTGTCGAACGGAGCTTAATTTGACGAGCGGCCAAAATTCGTCGAACGGGGAAAGCTGGTTTGTTGAAGGGAGGTCGACGAATGAAATGGGCTAATTAAAACTTCGTGCTCATATATATATATATATATATATATATATATATATATATATATATATATACACACGAGCATCTTCGCACGGGCTACGCCCGTGCTCGATGCTCTCGGGCGGCTTTCGGCCGCATCAATGCGGGTTTCGCCCGCTTGTCATTCAAGGCGGGCTTCGCCCGCCCCCTCGGCGTCGGCGGGCCCGTGCTCGTTGCTCTCGGGCGGCCTTCGGCCGCATCAATGCGGGCTTCGCCCGCAACCAAGCGGGCTTCGCCCGCTTGTCATGCAAGGCGGGCTTCGCCCGCCCCCTCGACGTCGGCGGGCTTCGCCCGCCCCTCGCCGGTATTCGCCCTGCCCCTCGCCGGTATTCGCCCGCCCCTCGCCGGTCTTCGCCCCCATCACCTATTTAAAATCATGAAATGAAATCCAAGGCATAAATAAATGAAATAAATGGTGCTTGCCAATTAAATCAAGCAATTAATAACTATTAATTATATAATTCCATAAAAATACTTGCTTCGTACAAATTAAATATAACGTTAATAATAGATATATTTACTTATTTATTTTAAATTGCAAGTACAGACCAATCATATTCGCTAACAAAAAATTTCAATTTGAAAAACAATCGCCCGTGCTCGATGCGCTCGGGCGGCCTTCGGCCGCATCTAGGCGGGCTTCGCCTGCCGCCGCACGGGCTACGCCCGTGTTTGATGCTCTCGGGCGGCCTTCGGCCGCATCGGGCTTCGCACGCCCCCGCATGGGCTACTCCCGTGCTCGATGCACTTGGGCGGCCTTCGAACGCATCGAGACGGGCTTCGCCCACCTCACCGTTTTTGGAATTTAAATTACCCCAACTCATTTTTTTTGTAATTAAATTTGTTTGTAAAATTTTGTTTAATAAAAATTCAATGGGCAAATTATTCGGCGGACATTATTAAATAGAATATTTAAAGCAATTAATTAGATTATTTAAAGAAAATCGTTAGATTATTTTAAGAAATTAAATAGATTATATAATAACTTTATAATATAAATAAATTAACATTAACGTTATTATCATTATAACAATAATAATAATGATGAGCTACGAATTTATATGCTTAAAAAAAGCGCAGGCGGCGGTTAAACACAATAAAATGAGGTGTTTTTTAAAATTTTGGGTTGCGGATAGTCAAAGACGAATTACGGCTAAGAATCGCTTAATTATAATGATAATTTCTTACATATCTCATCTATAATTAACTCAAAATTAATTTGAATTATTTCAGACGGATACCTCATCGGTGCTTCATGAGGCTGCAATTTACATCAAAACATGAGTTTAAATAAATTAAAAAACACTCTAAAAAAATTAATTTTTTAGAAAAAAACAAAACATTTGCGGATCCGCATTTTTTATTTTCGGGTGCGCCGCTGGCGGGTCGGGTGTGCCCTGGCGGGGGCGCGTTCGGTCAATCTGTTGGGGAATGATGCGGGGCTACGCTATATGAAGCGCGGAGCCCTGCTGTAGTGCGCGATGTGCGACTAATGAAGTCCCACATCGCGCGGGCGCGGCCATTGGATCAAATCAGTGGCCGATCCAACGGCTGTGCCCGTGCTCGATGCTCTCGGGCGGCCTTCGGCCGCATCAGTGCGGGCTTCGCCCGCTTGGCATTTAAGGCGGGCTTTGCCTGCCGTAAACTAAAAAAAATTGACGGGCTACGCCCGTGCTCGATGCTCTCGGGCAGTCTTCGGCCGCATCAATGTGGGCTTTGCCCGCAACCAAGCGGGCTTCGCTCGTTTGGCATTCAAGGCGGGCTTCGCCCGCCCCCTCGGCGCCGGCGGGCTTCGCCCGCAATTTTGTGTTTTTTGAAAAAAACTTTAAAAAATATTAAGTTTTAAAAAAAACAATTGCGGAATTTTTTATTAAAAAGGTTTTAATTAAAACGTTTTCTTAAAAACGTTTTTATTAACGTTTTCTTAACGTTTTATTTAGGGATGATATCGAGTCGAGTTCGAGCGATTTGGGCTCTGCTCGAAATCGAAATTTTCGAGTCGAATTCGGCTCGAAATCGATTTCGAGTCGAGCCAGCTCGGCTCGAAATGACTCGATTCCGAGCCGGCTCGAAATCGAATCGAGCTGGCTCGAAATCGAATCGAGTTGGCTCGAAATCGAATTTAGATGACTCAAAATCGAATCGAGCTGGCTCGAAATCGAATCAAATTGGCTCGAAATTGAGCAAATGTTCTCTTTATTCCTAGTTGGCTCGAAATTAAATTGGGAAACTTTTAAATTTAGCAAATGAAACACTTAAAGCCTTCAATATTTGTATTCGAGTTTAAAATTTAGTGTTAATAATTTTAAAATAATAATATATTAATAAATACATAATGTTTTTAATTAATTCGAGTTGATTCGAATCATATTTCGAGCGATTCAGGGCTGGCTCGAAATCGACTCGAAATCAGATTCGAGTCAAATTGAATCGACTCAAATTGAGTCGAATCAATTGTAACCGATTCCGATTCGGCTCAATATTCGAGCGATTTTCGAGCGACTTTCGAGTTTCGAATAATATGCTCAGCCTTAGTTTTATTAAAGTTTTATTAACGTTTTTTGAAAAACGTAAAAACTTAATTTTTACATAATTTATTACAATAAAAAAATAAAACAATGTACACTATTCTTTTAAAAAAAAAATCAGGCGGGGCCCACAGGCGGGCCCCGCCCGCTTAAATGCTTTTTTTAATTAATAGCAGGCGGAGCCCACAGGCGGGCCTCGCCCGCTTAAAATGTGGGACTTTTAGTCCCACATCGCGGAGAACAGGAGATTTCCGCTTTATATAAGGCGAGAACCTTCCGTTTTCTTGAACTGCCAGCTTGACCCCGCCCGACTGCGTTCGTCCTGGCCCGCGTGAGCCTGCCCGCTCAGGCGTTATGCCTTCCCGTCCCGACCCGCGTGAGCCCGCCGGCCCCCGCCTAACCCGAACCTGATCGCCCCAGCCCGCGTCAGCGCGCACCTGCACCCGGCCCACCCCGGCTGAACATAGAAGTTTTCGACCGTGTAGGGGTAAAAAGGTAATTTCATTGGCAGTAGGTTTAGGAGCCCTACGAAAAAGTGGAGAGAGATGGCTCGTTTGATCGGACGGTGGTGGCATAACCGAACTAAGATGGACGGCCCGGATGCGTCCAATGAGCTCCAGAACAGCTAGATGTGATAGATTCTTATATTAGTACAGATATATATATCTATATAATATAAAGTTCTTTCGAGTTAGGATGCTGACAAAAAAGTCATTCGCCAACTTCCGCCTCTGCTTCGCCAGCTATCCCTCCACCGCGCGCTGGCAGCGACACAGGCCCGACTCCTCTTCAGCGGCGTCGCACTCTGCCGCGTGTGCTCCCACCGCCGTTCTCGCCGCTTGCGGCTTCCTAATGGAACCCCTCCCTCACTTCTCTGCCTCATTTCCGCGGCATCGCCCTCTACTTCTCCCTCATTCTCCCCGGAACGCCGTCCGCCATTTTTGCTAGATCGATCGAGCTCGATCTTCTTCTCGCCGCCTGATTTCAATCGCTTTCATCTCCCTCTTCGTCGTCTGGCGTGCCATAGGGCGAAAACCGGGCGGAAACGTCGGACTGGAGAGAAGATATGGCATTTAGCGGAGGCAGATGGACTCTCCGTTCTCTACATCTCCACCCTCCGCGATTCTACCTGCCAGACTGGATCATCTTCCTCCAGCTCCAACTCGCGACCGCCTATTCTCTAAAACGACTGCAAATCCCCTCTATCCAGGCCTTCCCAAGCAAGCTCCTCGACCCTAGCTTCAGGTATTTTTTTTCTCCTTCTCTTCTTGATCTTCAGACTACTTCTTTTCTTCATCTTCGGCGTGTGTTCTTTGCAGCTCCCCCATGTCCACGCTTCAAGTTTATAGGTGTCAGGGACTTTGGAGAAGGATTATGGGGGACAACTTCTCCTTCAGGTTCACGCTTCGGGGCTTCTGTTCTTCATCTTGCGTGTGCAGAAGCTTGGGTACTTTGGAGAAGGGTTGGGGGGGGGGGGGGGGGGGGGGGGCGCCATTGTACAAATTTGTTTCTCTTTCAGGTGCATAACTTTCCATTTTAGTTGCATCGCCTTTGTATTTTCCAAATTTGTTATTTTTTCTCTGGCTTTTATCTCCTCAGCTGCAGCATGAAAAGAGGAGATGCTTCTTGAAGATGAATTTAGTTGCTGAAATTTTTTTATTATATGAAATTTTGTTGCCTTTATTTTTCTAAATTGCGTACTTCCAGTAATTTACAAGTTCATATGTAGTAGTTCATTCAATTTATCTATTTTTATAAAGTTTGTGTGCACTCCATTTGATCCCTAATCAACGTGAGTTCACTGTCCTCTTACATTTTTTCCCTATTGTCGGATATCCTATTTTCATACCCACGACTTATATGAGTCCACTTCCATCATTCCCTCTCATTTCAATACATTTTCTTCTCATCTATTGGAATTTTGATTTTGCATTCTTGACATTTTCATTCAATATGATTAAAAACCAAAATAGAAAGATAGCTGTAATAAGAGGACAACATTCTTTCCTGCGATGTTTTGAATTAAAAATTGTGCGACCTCTTATCAATCTCTTTATGCCCGATTTCTTGGCGCCTTTGATTCTTATCTTGGTTTATTGCCTCTGTGATTTGCTTGCAGAGGATTGTTTTCCAAATCTTGAGCTCATATCAGTTGGGTGCCATGGAGCCAAGAAGGAGCAAGGTAATGCCCTTAATAACACTAGCAAGAGTTCTCCTATTTGTGTGTTCTACAAGGTATGCAAAGCTCCACAATCATTCATAATTTCAAGTGTGTATTTCGTTACAATGTTTTTATTTTACTAAATTTAGCAAAATGTTGGAATTGTGACCCGCTGCGGGTCACAATTCTAATGAAAGTTTATATTTGAGGTGCCATTTTCAAAACATTGATTTGATGATATTTCTAATGAAAGTTTATTGGATGAATGTAATTTGAAGGATTATCATAAGGCTCATCCGTGAAAATAAAATCCATTGCATACTTATTTTGTGATCCGGCAGAAAGTCCTTTTTAGCGTATGTATAGCTCTTTTCTCTAGAAAACCAAACTCCTATATGTGTTAACACATGTGTTGCTTCTGCTATTCAAAAATAGGGGTGTAAACATTCAATGGACACATGAATACTCAGCATGTTTCACTTTCACACATGATTCACTTTCATACATGATTCACTTTCCTTCACTGTGTTGGTATTCACTTTTCAATGAAAACCTTCAATAGAAGCATGAATTTTATGAGTTTTAGGATTTTTAATTTATCTTACATTAGGCTTTGAAGGTCTCTAAACCGCTTCTCAGTTCATGGATGTGTCCTCCTTTATGCTAACCCTTATGATCCTGTGTAGGGATTTTCTTTTCTGCAATGTTTTTAAATTTAGAGTTTTACTTTATGTGCACAGTTCCCTTTATGCTTTTTAAAGTTACAAAGAGTAATTGGTCTTAGTGCTCAGTGAAAGTAGCATTTACTATATCTGTCTTCATTATTTTTAGAGAAAGAAACAGGTTCATTTGGATGGAGCATCTCTTCCCACCACCAGTGCTTTTATTTCTATTATGCTTTTACAGTTCTTATGATTTTTAATCAGGTTAAAACCTTTTGTTGTCTTACATACTATTCTTCAAGAGTTATTGTTGTAATAAATATAAAACAACAACTAACAGGGCATTATGACCCTTAGGCGGGTCAAATCATATAGATGTATTTTCTTTAATTCAGTTTTTTTCTCATTATCAAGTTAGTCAAGAGTCTAATATTAATCAATAAATTTGTTCAGCCGAGCAAGGTCAGGGCTATTCAATCAATTCATTTGGTTGTTAACTCCTTTCATCCAGTCCATTGAAACCTTTAAATATCAAGCCTATAAATTATTTGGTTTATGAATTTGATAATAAATGATTTATTCCTTTTTGTGTTTGGTTCACCGTTCATAGGATTTGGATTACACACTGGATATAATTGGCCATGAGAAATCAATCTGTTGCGGCTAAGAGAGAAATGCAGGGTTGCTTCGATAGGAGAGATTGGATTACGAGTTGAAATCTATTTCTTGATTTTTGATTTGCATGGAATGAATGAACTCATCATTTATGGACTTTCAAAGCATTTTAAAAATTTCAATTTATCATTCGTTGTCACTCTTCTATTTATTTGGATTTATTTGAAATCTTGGTTCTTCTCCCTTCGTAATAAATCATTTATTTATATTTGCTATTTTTAGGGCAGTTCCTCTCTTCAACAACTGAAGCTTCAGCTCCAGATTACAACCTATTGTTAATTTCTGTTGTTTTAGTTTGTGGAACCCGTTAAGACAATAAGTTGAAAGTCACCTCCCCTGCGGAAAGTCCCCGCCCCAGCCAAATGTTGCCTCCCACTCCGAAAGTTGCCGCCCACGCCGAAAGTCCCCGCCCCCGCCGTAAGTCGCCGCCCCCGCCATAAGTCGCCACACCCGACGAAAGTCGCCGCTCCCGCCGAATGTTGCCGCCCCCGCCATAAGTCGCCACCCCCGACGAAAGTCGCCGCCCCCACCGAATGTCGCCGCCTCCGCTAAATGTGTGCAACCGCCAAATGTCCATGCTACTCAGCCTCCACATTCTTTGTTTTCATTTTCCGTGCCTGCTTCAGGTTTAACACATATAAACACACCTCCAAAACTAAGCATTTTCTTTTCAGACATGTTTGAGCTCTCCAAAAAAAAAAGGTTCATGTTGTTATGTTTTTTTTCCCGGATAGCTTTATTCTTCAAGTTTTAACAAGATTTGCCCTACCAAATTGTTGCAATGATTATTCAACGTAGCTTTTCTTATGTTGGGAGAGCATTTATACACATCAAAACAAATACTAGAATATAATTTCGATGTTTGATTTTGGTTGATATGCACCGAAAAAGGATGCAGAGTTAAATCTCCAAACTATTTTTTTCTTGCATATTTAAATCTTGCATCTGTATATATAGTTTACAGCAAACTGACGATTCCATTCCCATTTATAGGTGATCGTATACATCTTCAAGATTGTTTTTGATGGTAGAAGGTATGGAGAGAAGGCGAGAGAAGGGGATGTTGATGGATGCATCAAAAAGGATCATCCGGACGAGCAAGGAGATGGTGGAGCGCACCTCATTTCCGATAGGCAATCGTCTCCTCCACCGAGCACATTTCAACAGGGAGAGTTGGTAAAAATCAATGACCACAGCTCAGCGAAAAAACTTGGTAAAACTCCGTGAGTTTTATCTGTCAAAAAAGTAAGACCTAATCCATACCTTTACTCAGATTTTTTTGGGTCTTTTAGTAGCACGACGCTCAGAAAACTCTCTACATTGTATATCATGTTGAGGACACATAATCATGTACACGACACCAATTGGCAATAAGATCCAGTTGGCACAACAGATAACCTTATGCAACAAGAATTCATTCACGCTAAAATTTGGATTTCGAACTTGATGTGTAGGTTTTTGTTTGCATGGAAACATAAATTCGCATTAGAAATATTTGAGTTTAAATGATTTATCTTCAACTGGGGAGAGCTTTCCTAATAGTTAACTCAAGTTTTGAGTTTAAATTATTTCTAGAAAACCAATTCTGAGTTTTTCTAATAGTTAACTCTAGTTTTAAGTGTAAATATCTTTCTAGAAATCCATCAGCATTCTATTTCATGGTATACCCAATATGCGTTTTAGTGATTTCTACATAAATCCATCAACTTGAAATATTTTTGTTGAAATCCATTTCAATAGACCATCATGAAAAATTACTTTATAGTTTGTTCATAATATTTCTATATATATTTATGCATGAATGCTTAACTTGATATATGAGTAATTTGAAAATCTGCCAGACCTCTGGCCAGATAGGAAGGCAGAGCCCATCTCGAAGTGGGCTAACGGGAATACGAGCATCTTCGCACGGGCTACCGCAAATGCAATATCAGTGAACTTTAGATATCAATTTTATTAGCTTAACAATATAAACATTCAATTGTCTTCGACATTTGCATACAATTACTTTTCTTTACAAGCTAACATATATAGATGAGAATATTATTAGAAGAATAATTAATGGTAAAATCCTCCTCCTCTACTTCTGTTATCCATAGTTGTTAATATAATATGAGTTTAGATTTTGATCTATAGTGCTTCATCGGTTGTGAAAACGACACACTTCTCTTTATATTTCATGGAGGTAATGCAACATCATTTCATGGAGGAGAAGATAAATGATATACAGTTGCAGGTGCTGCAATAGGAGCAACTTCAGGGGTATTGGTAGGAAATGTATACTATGCCGGATGGAGTTGGAGCGAGGCATGTAATTATGGGTTTGGGAGAAGGTGCAGGTGCCCACTACCTTATCACTTCGTATGCTCTTGCTCTCTATTTCAAATAAGTATTTTGGTTGGTAATTTACATTTTCATTCTTCTCATTTGGCCTACACATCTTGAAGTTTCATACTCCAAGGAGATGGCCCTTTCAAGAGGTCGCAACGGTAAATTATGGAGATACTGAAGCTGATAAAAATTCCTGGTAATGTTACCAATGGAGATACTGAATCTGAAGTTGAAGAGAAGGGTCATAACTGTTTTGGCCACGAGTTAAATTCCTTTCTTGCTGTGGAGAGCTTGAATGTGAGTGTGGCAGCAGGAGTGCTTCTTTATCATTTGGTTGAGGAAGATAAAAAGATTTCGATGGAGAAGGTGAGTAGAACTTCCTGCTGAGCTCATTGATTTCAGTGATACATACTGAAATTTTCTTTGAATGCTGGAAATCTCACCTCTTACATTTGATTCGATGTCAGATAGAAACTATCCGTTAACCATGAGTTGAATATATGTTTGATGCAACGAAAACACTTCTAATTTCTAAGTTGTGGGATTATTCTAAAGCCCTTTTCCCTAGAAATTTTCCTTGAGCTAACATTGCTTGAATATATGTTTGATGTTGGTCAATAAGTTATGATCTTTACGAGCTCCTTTGGGCTAGGAACTTGAAGTTCTAGGAGGCAGATTAAAATCTTATTATGACATTCATAGGTCTTATTATGTATTTCTTCATGCATGTAAAATTGGATGCAGGATGATGGTAAAATTTTCATAGCCCAATGGTTCTGTCATCTAGAAAGATATGGGGTGGATCTATTTGAAAGAGTTAGGGAACCTTCACCGCTCTTTATCAGCAGGCAGTTTCCTCTCTTCGCTCTCTTCTCTCCCCATCCAGGTCAAGTCAGTAGAAGAGAACAAAACTGCTCCCGATTCCCGACCCCAGCCGCCGCTTAGAGAGAGGTAACGTGCTGAGAGCTTGCTACGATTTTCAACCCTTCTCGCCCATAGGAAGCCGACGAGAGAGAGGTATCATGTCGAGAGAGAGGTAAATGGTTGTTCATTTCATAAATTGGCATAGATAAATAAATATCAAGCTATGCCTTCGTTCAGTTAAATTGTATTGATCTGGGTGTTAAAATAAAAATGAAATTGAAATTTTTGCTGTAAATAAATATCAAGCTATACCTACTCTGTTCGGTTATATTGAAGGCTGGAATAATTTTGTGCTGTATTTTTTTTCAATGCTCATTCTCTTTAATATTAAGATGGTGATGATGACTTATAGTGCGAATTATTTCTTCGATTCTATCACCAATGTCATTGTTTTCCAATAATCATTGCTCATCCAGGAAATTGTTTGGTTCGATTTTTCAATCCCAACAAAAACAAGAGAGAGAGAGAGAGACCAGGTGTAGGAGAAACAATGTGATTTTTATTTTCAAGTATATCCATGAAATTGTTTTGTCAGATTTTTAATCAATAGTGTATGGTTGATCTAAGTGATTCTTACAAAATGTATGTTTTTGCTCAGATTTCTTATAAAATGTATATTTTTTGCATAGGTTACATATCTACCAATGTGAGTTCGATATATGTAAATGACATTAATGATGGACCGAGTGCAGGAAACATGGATAGAACACAAAATTGGACATGTTGAATTACACTGGCGGTCCGACGATCTCAAGCAGTAGTTAATCTACCTCAACTCTATTCAAGGTTTCCCTTATGGAAATCCCACTCCGTCTATTTAAATTCATCTTGATGTATTATCTTTTTTTTCCTTCCTATAAAGAATGCTACTGTTACGATTATATTCTCCCTCCAAATGCCTCCACCAAAATATAAAGTTGATTTCATCTCTCAGGTAATAACTACTTTCATATTCATGAATAACTTCATTTTTTACAACTTTAGAAGTTATCTTACAATTGCGGATTTTTAATGCGTTCTCGGGCACCCAGATACCACTCAGCTTTTAGATGTTTACTAAGTTCTTTTGCTATTGCGGAGAATTATTTGTGTCCATGATAGCTTCACAACAAACAAAAGCTTCATTACTCATCAAATCTCACTTCCTGCTTCCAGCATGGTTCATGCCTTTTTTCATAGAAGTCAGGTTGGACTTATTTTTGAGAATTTTATATGGTCTGAACTTCAATTCACAGAAGTCAGTTTGTACTTGCATATGGTTTGAGATTTTCATATGGTTTGAATTTTCAAATCAAGAAGTCAGTTTGGACATATTGTTGAGAATTTCATATGGTTTGAACTTCATTTCATAGAAGTCGGTTTGGATGGGCTTTCACCTTTGAACTTTTCTTTCATTTTGAGTAAATATATTCATCTTCAGATCAATTCATATTACTCATTCTTCTAATAATACACCTACATTACTAAAAAGAAGTACATTTAAGCTGATTTTGACTTCCAAATGCCCCCTTCATCTAATCTTTACCATCCATCTAACTTCCTCTTCTTTCATCCAGGCCATCCATCCTCCTTTATTTTGATTCCAAGAGCCCTCCAACGATAATAATCAGTTCGCCATTTTCTCCCGCAACCCCACTTTCCCCTTCCTCCCCTGAAGTCTAGGGCATCGACATTGGCCTCTTCATGCTCGCAGACCTCCCTCGACGGCGCATTCTCTGTTGTCCGAAGAGGACCTGGCACGCGATCTCTCTCTTAGATTTATAGCAAAATAAATATTTTTTTGTACTTGCAGAAGAACTTCATTTTTTTGTAGTGACTCATTTCTAATTGTAGTGAATCTCATTCAACCTTCACTTGAAGCTGTTTTATGAGGAAAACATTGTGTTTATCCTTTTATACAACACTTACTGTATTTGAATTTAATTAATACCACTAAGAACTCATTTCCTTGATTTTAAGTTATAAATGTGTGTTAAGCCTTTCACTGGACAACACAATCAATGCAACATATGGTGCTATATAAGGTGCTGCAAACTCACTCTTTCCTTCTCATTTGTTGTAGGGAAATATTGAAAGCTCTACACAGATTTCTGGGAGACTCAAATTACCTGCTAAACTTTAGTGCAGATCTTAATTTTTCTCACCATGATGAATGTATAGAGGAGGTTGTTTCCCAAAACCATAAGCCTCTCATGTACTATGTACCTTTTAAACTAAATTTGATATTATTTTTGATAAACCTGTTAAAGCAAGAAGTAACTCACGTGAAATCCACATCTCTAAGAGAATCAAACTAAGCTCTCAATTTTTGGCTCTCAGGTCAGGTAAGTCAACATTATACGCAAAGAACTGATTTTTATTTATTTCAGTTTTAATGAGGTAGGTGACAATTATATCATACTTTTCTTTTATATTGATTTGTATCTTCTCAAAAATGATGAATCTAATTATTATTTATATTTTCTTGGATGTTTCTCTTGCCATCAAAAATGCGTCATCAAATCATTCATTTCCTTGCCCTTTCATTGTTATCCTTCAAGACATACATGGATGATTTCTGCTTAACCCACTGTTTGATGATAAATCAGGAGTTTTGCTTTAGGATTTATGCCATTTTAACCCTTATATTGATCTCATCGATCATTTGAAACAGTTCATTCTCTAAGGACATTAAGCATCCAATGGATTTTCCTACTGTGTGGAAGATGCTCGCCAAGGTGCTTATCATTTCGTAGAACAGTTCGATGTTAGCATATGGAAGCTATCTTTATGGTTAACAATGACTTCATTTGTTAGTGTTCTCTTCTAATTTGCCTCTTCCGAAATTATTGTAAGATCGTTAACTATGCCATTCTGGAATAATTAATGATCTTTGTTCTAATAGTTTTATTTAATTTGAAACAACGCTATTTTATTCAATTGGCACAATAGGCCATGTGAATTGGTATATTGCCTGCTCTCACCAGCAATCATTTTTTTTCGTTCAATTAGTAGAGAGAATATTTGATTTTTTTTTGGTTTGCTTCCTACACGATAAACCTCCCATTTGGCGTGTGGCAAATATCTGAATCCGAATCTAAAGAAGATAAGTTGAAGTTGTAAGATTTCACACCTCCTCAGCAGTGTCCCAACGCGACAACAATCATGCAGCTCGCAAATCCCCTTGCACGACAGTATCCCGACCACAATAATACAGTGACTGCAGTCATCATTCCGCATGCAGTAACCTTCTCTCGGCCTCACAAAAATCGCACGATAGTTGCCCCGCCGCTTGCCACACCCGAGCGCAGCATTCTTATCGCACTGTCGATTGACCGAGCGCCCGAGAAGGGGTGACTTTGTGCAGAGGTACTGTCGCTGCAAGTGTACTGTCGCTGCGAAAAGCATCGAGCACGGCCGTAGGCCGTGCGAAGATGCTCGTATATATATATATGTATATATATACATATTGTCGAGCTCATAGAGGGGGGTCGACGAATTGCACGCTGATTTGCTGAACAGAATGGAGGGGAGGGGGGTCGACGAACGACATGTATATATATATATATATATATATATATATATATATGCAGGGTCGACGAAAGCATTGAGGAGGTCGACGAACGGCATCTTGGCATGAAAGTATATACATCTATGTACGTAATCATAATAATAATAATAATAATATTATTATTTTGTCACCAAAATTTAAACGGACTCCGAATCCAACGAAAATTTTGCCTAAGGTGAATGACGGCGCTACGAATCCAACGGAGAAGTTGGAATCAAAATCCGACGTGTCGTTTCCGAGATATCAATGGCGGAAGTTACGGCGAACTTTAAATACACACAAAACTTCTAAAATGCGCCGAGGCTCCAAAATGGCTCGGATCGCGACGAAACTTGATAGGCAAGTCTAAAATTAAATAATCTAATTTCCTAACGTAAATTTTTCCAATTCCGGGTCGTCGCAAAATTTGGTCGACTTGACCCAAACGGATGCGAAAACGCGCAAACGGCGACGCGCCGCTAACTTGACGTTAAAAGTAACGCCCCGATGTCATAAACACGTCATCACTGGATTAAAATAATTGCCGGAAAATCAGGGGCGTTACAGCCACTCCCCCTAAAAGAAAGTTTCGTCCGGAAACTTGACATAGAGCAGACAAGGAGATTTACCACCACATTAAAATAGATACATGGTGCAGGAAAGAAAATCTAGGATAGATAATCAAATGTTGCAGGAAAGGAAATTCACCAGAGCTAATTAAATGAAAGGTAAAAGGTACAGGGAAGAGGATTCACCTGAGCTAATCAGTTGAAAAAAATAAAAGGTTCGGGAAAGAACATTTGGACAGTTAAATGGAGCAGGAAAACAAGGAGATTTTTTTTTTACCTGAGCCAATTAAAAGAAGAGGTGCGGATGAGACTCCCGCATAGCTGATTCCAGCTCCCATGTTGCGCTCTCGACGTCATGATTCCGCCAAAGTACTTTTACCATGGGGATGGATTTCCTCCGCAACACCCGTTCTTGGGTCTCCAAAATGCAGACAGACTCCTCAACATAAGACAAATTGGGCTGAATCGGAGGTACCGAATCGAGGACTTGACGATTGCTGCAGACACACTTCCTTAACTGACTCACATGAAACACATCATGGACGCCAGGGAAGGTAGCCGGTAACTCCAATCTATAAGCAGACACTCCGATGCGCTCAACAACCTGAAATGACCCAACATATCTGGGATCCAACTTGTGGTTCTTCCCAAATCTTTTAACGCACGGCATCGGAGAGACCTTCAGGAAAACACTGTCCCCAACCGCGAACTCCAGATCTGCCCTTCTTTGATTGACATACTTTTCATACCGCTCCTGAGCAACGCGGAGCTTCTCCCGAATATTGGTCACCGCCTCTTCCATTTCCATCAAAGCTTCCGGACCTAGCAACGGTCTCTCACCGACTTCGGCCCAAAACAAGGGATTCCTGCAGCGCCTCCCATACAACGCTTTAAAAGGGGCCATCTGCAGACTTTCTTGAAAGCTATTATTGTAAGCAAACTCCATGAGTCTGAGGCGCTCGTCCCAAGCTCCACCATGCTCCAAAATGTAGCACCTGATCATGTCTTCCACGATCTGATTAACTCGCTCCGTTTGACCATTAGTCTGCGGATGGTATGCGGTCGAAAACCTGAGGTCGGTGCCCAAAGCTCCTTGTAAGCTCTGCCAGAATCGCGACGTAAACCTGGAGTCTCGATCTGACACGATACTCACTGGCACTCCATGCAAACGGATGACCTCATCCAAATATAACTCTGCTATCTTCTTCATAGAATAGCCGACTTTGAAGGGGACGAAATGCGCACACTTCGTCAATCGATCAACTATAACCCAGACTGAATCATGTCCACAAGGGGACCTCGGCAAACCCGTAATAAGGTCCATCGATATACTTTCCCATTTCCACATGGGGATCTCCAAAGGGGTCAGTTTTCCCCCAGGCCTGCCATGATCGGCCTTCACCCGCTTGCACGTGAAGCACTCCGATACAAATTTTGGCAATGTCGTTCTTCATGCCCGACCACCACACGATTTGCTTCAGATCTCTATACATCTTGGTGGAACCCGGGTGGTAGGACACACTAGATCCGCGAGCCTCCCTGCAAATCATAACTCGAATATCTTCCACCGCCGGGATACAGAATCTACCTCTATACAAGAGGGTACCAAGCTCATCAATGGAGAAATCAGATAATTCCCCTTTCTCGGCCCTTCGTCGGAGATGCTGAAGATCTGGGTCTTCTTTCTGACGTAACCTTGTGAGGGTGATCCACGAAGGCTCTTCTGCCTCCAAACGAGAGCGCTCGCCACGGCTCACCGCTGAAATATCCATCAAAAGAAACTCCTCAACTAAGGCTTAAACAGATAAATTGAAGATCTGAGCTGTCTTTCTACTCAAAGCATCGGCCACCACATTGGCCTTACCAGGATGATAAAGGATGTCCACTTCATAATCAGCAACATACTCCAACCACCGGCGTTGGCGCAAATTCAGCTCCTTTTGTGTAAATACATACTTCAAGCTTTTATGGTCGGTATAAATCTTGCACACAGCGCCATATAATAAGTGTCTCCACAGCTTCAGGGCATAGATCACCGCCGCAAACTCCAAATCATGGGTGGGGTAATTCTTCTCGTGAACCTTCAATTGCCTAGATCCATAGGCGATCACCTTCCCCTCTTGCATCAGAACGCATCCAAGTCCGATGTGGGAAGCATCAACATACACCGTAAACTCCACTCCTGTAACGCCCCTGATTTTTACGGTGTTTGTTTAATTCAGTAATGTCGTGTTAATGACGTCGGGGCGTTACTTTTAACGTCGAGTTAGCGGCGCGTTGCCATTTGCGCGTTTTCGCGTCCGTTTGGGTCAAGTTGACCAAAATTTGCGACGACCCAGAATTGAAAAATTTTATGTTAGGAAATTAGATTATCTATTTTTAGACTTGCCTATCAAGTTTCGTCGCGATTCGAGCCATTTTGGAGCCTCGGCGCATTTTAGAAGTTTGGTATATATTTAAAGCTCGCCGTAACTTCCGCCATTCATATCTCGAAAACGGCACGTCGGATTTTGATTCCAACTTCGCCGTTGGATTCGTAGCGCCGCCGTTCACTTTAGGCGAAATTTTCGTTGGATTCGGCGTTCGTTTTTTTTAGTGATAAAATGATAATAATAATAATAATATTATTATAAAAATTATGAATGTATATATATATCCGTTCATTAGAAGCATACGTCGACTCCCTCCCCCTTCATGCGTCGATTTCCTCCTCCCTTTTGCATGCATGCGTCGATTTCTTCTTCACCTCTCAAAGCATGCGTCGACTCCCTTCATCCATGCGTCGACTTCAGCAGCCTTTCAAAGCATGCGTCGACTTCCTCCATCCTTGCGTCGACTCCCCTTTGCAGCCTTGCGTCGACTCCTTTTTGCATGCATGCGTCGACCTCCTTCATTTATTAATAATAATAATAATAACGATATTATTATTATTAAGATTATGTGATGTTGCCAAAAGAAAACGAACTCAGCTTCTTCCTCATTCTGTCTGAACCAGAGAGAAAAGCGAGCGACGGGAGTGGCGATTTCGTGAATCTTTCGGACGGCGCCGACGGAGCTCCGGTGGTCGAAATCGCGAGCCGAGCATAGATTCGGAAAGCTCTCGACGAGAGCTTCGTCCTCGTGGTAATTTCCTTCCGCTTTGTGAAACTTTTTCGTTAGGTCTTTTGTACCCTAACCTTTTCTAGCCCGATCTCTTGTAGATCTTGACTCCTCTCGCCTTCTCGTAACCAGATCTACAATGGGGAGCGATTCAGAGAGTTTTTCCAGCAAAACCTAAGGCAAGTGGTGTTCTTGCCCTTGCTCTTTCTCTTTGCCATATAACCGCTCCAAGCCGGTGTTCTTGATCTAACTGCGTCTTATCTTCATTTTATTCTCTATTATTGCTGCTAATAATTTGAAGTTATGCCAGTTAATGAAAGATCAAAAAGATTTTTGTTAGCTTCATATCTCCTTGATTTTTCTCATTTGCTACTTACCTTATGGTATGACATGTTCCGTTGGGCCTCGCCCTTTGTTCCTTGAAATTACATGAAAATATGAATTATGTTGGAGGTCGTACACGATGTTGGCGGTGCCACCGGTGCGATGCACTTTTCATTTAATAAATTCTGTTGGAGGCTGTACGCGGTGTGATTTTTGCCCCCGGTGCGGTGCTCTTTTAAGCTTTTGATTGGGAGGCCGTACGCGGTGTGGTTTTTGCCCCCGGTGCGGTGCTCTTCTTTGGATGAGCTGATCAGTCTCTATAATTCTGAACAAGAGTAACATGATTAATAATTTGAAAACGGATGGTTTTTCTTTTGCTTATGGCGAGTTTTGTCATCGCCTGTGTTCTCACCTTTGTTTGGTGAGCATATTTTGCTGATTTTTAGTTGCTCTGCTGTTTCCTTTTCTGCTGATGATTAGATACTTCTGCTGTTTCTTTTCCTGTCGATTACTTGCTGCTAGCTTTGTCACGACTGACCCTTGCAGCTTCTGTTTCCCTCCGGTCTCGCGGAGGTTTGCTTACTTTCTTATTTTCTGCACCACTTGTACTTGTTTATGAGGTGTTCTTTCTTTGAATGCCTCAGGTTCTGGACGGTAGCAGGTGTTAGTGCGGAGCTTCTTTAGTTGTCGTCTTCCGACTCTCTTGAGGTAGAGTATTCTGTGGACTTGTCGGCCCATGGGTTCGTGTCAGGTGTTGACGCCCGTGGTGCCGTTTAGTTAGATTTTTGTTTCACTGCTGCAGTTACTTGTTGTTCACTTTTGAACACTTGTTATGGAATGGTTAGATATTGGTTGGCTTTATGGCCCCTTGTTAGATATGTTAAGGTAATTGTTGCATTGCATATCATGTTTTGAAATGTTAATTTCACTACTTTCTGCGCGTGATAAATCTACTTTTATATAGTAAATCCACACATTCGATCTTGCATGGTGCACCTCACTAGGTCTTCATGTTCACTTAGGCCACTAAGTAATTAAATCAAGTATTTTTCCGCTGCGTAAAACTATATTTTTAAAAGCGAGGACTAGTTGATCCACCTAGCTGAGGGACGCGGCTTGTTAAATTTTTTTGCATAAATTATATTTAAATCTCCTTGAGTTAATAATAATATTTGCTTGACTGCGAAGAAGGATGAATTGCCTTAACGTCAGTAGGCGTCCCCTACGTGACGTGGCATCACAATGCGTAGCTTTCCCTACTCTGATAGCATTTTAAATGTTGGAAAAATGCGGGTTGTGACAACTCCCTCAATAGGCAGAATGAGAATTGGGGCAGAACACAACCTTCTCTTCAGCTCTTGGAAAGCCTCCTCACACTTATCACTCCAAATAAAGGCGGCATTCTTCTGTGTAAGCCGGGTCATCGGAGCGGATAATGTGGAGAAACCCTCCACAAATCTCCTATAATATCCGGCCAAACCCAAGAAACTCCTGATCTCCTTTGGAGTAGAAGGTCTCTTCCAATCCATCACCGCTGAAATCTTGGCGGGATCAACAGAGATTCCATCCTTGCTCACCACATGTCCTAAGAAAGACACCTGAGGCAGTCAAAACTCGCACTTGCTCAGCTTAGCATACAGCTTATGCTCTCTCAAGACAGACAGAACCTGACGCAAATGATAAGCATGCTCCTCATCACTGCGAGAATAGATGAGAACGTCGTCGACGAAGACGACCACAAAACGGTGAAGAAAGTCCTTGAATACCGGGTTCATCAGATCCATGAACGCAGAAGGCGCGTTGGTCAAACCAAAGGACAACACGAGGAACTCGAAATGCCCGTACCGGGATCTAAAAGCCGTCAGAGGAATGTCTGACTCACGAACCCTCAACTGGTGGTAGCCTGAACGAAGATCAATCTTCGAGAATTTGGTGCACCCACGCAGCTGATCGAATAAATCATCAATCCGCGACAACGGATATCTATTCTTGATCGTCACCTTGTTCAACTCCCGATAATCGATACACAGCCTCATGGAACCGTCCTTCTTCTTCACAAAGAGAACAGGAGCAGCCCATGGAGAAGTACTCGGTCTGATGAAACCACACTCCAGAAGTTCATCCAACTGAACACGCAATTCTTCTAATTCACGAGGCGCCATGAGGTACGGGGCCTTGGCAATGGGCCAGGTGCCTGGTTCGAGGTCTATGGAAAACTCCACCTCTCTTTCGGGAGGAAGAGCAGAAAGCTTGTCCGGAAAAACATCGGGAAACTCTCGCACCACCGGGATACCCTCCACGGTTGGCTCCACACGAAAAGCATCCACAGCGCAGATAGAAACCAGAAAACCCAAACAACCAGAAGCTAAAGCTCGGCGGTCACGTACCGCAGAAATAATCGGAGAACTCTCCCGAGGTAAACCATAAATGCTCAATGGACGTCCGTCGCCCAACTTGAAATCTAGCTGCTTCTCCTTGCACTTGATCACGGCATCGTACTTGGACAACCAGTCCATCCCAAGAATCACATCAAAATCTGCCAAATCTAGCATCTTCAAGTCTGCCAGAACCTGGACACCACCCAAAGAAATGGGGCACTCCCGGATACCCCGATCTGACGTAACCTGATCTCCAAACGGAAACTTAACGAACAAGGCACCATCCAACCGATCAACAGACCATCGGTGCCTATCAATAAAACTTCTAGCAACAAAAGAGTGAGACGCTCCCGAATCAAACAGGACACGCGCCCACTTATTCTTCACCTTGAATTCACCTAAATAAGCGTGTGACACTAGACAACTAGTAAGCTAACTAAATTCAGGAAAAAAAGAGAACAAGTTAGGAGGAAAGAAACTAACCGGATATCACGTGCGCTGAGGTTTGAGCTTCCTCTCTAGTCAGCACATTAAGCTTGCCTTTAGTCTTGTCCACGAACTGCGGGGGCGGCGGCAAGGTCTGCAGAGGAACCGCTGAAGTCACGGTCTGCGAATTCGGGCAGTCGGCCCTACGATGTCCTTTTTGCCCACACAGGAAACAACAACCGGCCTTCTTGTAACATCGGGCCGCCTCATGCACGGGCTTAGAGCAGAAAGAGCACACTGGGATCGCCTTAGGTGCGTCCTGAATTGCACTAACCTTTAACGACTCCAGCGCCTCGAGCCTCTTGAAACACCTCTCGAACGGGTGGCCCCGCTTGCCACAAAAGCTACAGTGCCCCACAGCCCTCTTCTTTGAGTCAGAGTGAGATGCCTTGGAACTCTCCCGATCATCAGATTTCCTCTTATCACTCTTTGTCTGCTGCCCACGAATCTTCGTCTTCTCAATCGATTCGGCCTTCAATGCGGCCTCCACCGCTTCAGCATATGTATTTGACCCATAGGCGCTAGCCCACTGCTGGACATCGCCAGTGAGACCACCCAAAAACCTCTTCACCCTTCCTTCCTCCGAGGCCACCAACTCAGGGGCGAATCTGCTCAACTTGCTGAACTCAATCTCATATTCACTGACAGTGAGCTGTCTCTGCTTCAGATGCAGAAAGTTGTTCATCAATCGGTCGCGCTCAACCGATGGGAGGAACTTCTTAAGCAACAACTTCTTAAACGTCTCCCAAGAGCATCCCTCGGCGAGACCTTCCTTCTCCCTAATCCACCAACCTTTCGCCAAACCCTTCAGTTGATAAGCAGCCACCATCACCTTTGAAGCCTCCGAGATACCTGAATAGGAGAACATCTCTTCCATGCTGATCACCCAATCATCCAGTGCCATGAAGTCTGCCCTACCATCATAGGTGGGAGGTCCTAACCGCTGAAAGTGTGAAATGAAGTTCATCTCCGGTGGCAATGCCACTGGAGGCACCAGGGGAGCAGGAACGGCTGGGCTCACCACCGGTTCTTGCACAGCAGGCTGCTGCGCCGAGGCAACAGACACCAAGGACTGAATCTGAGTCTGCATCGCAACCAACTGTCTCGACAAAGCCTCATTGCTCTGTCGCAGACTTTCGATCACGGACTCACTTTGACCACCAGAAGACTCTCCCTCAGGCAGGGGAGTCGATCGTGTCACTCTCCTACGAGACATGTCTACAAGAAGGATGGACGTTCAATCAGAAACAGGCTTACAAAGCTTAAGCCAAACAGACTCGAAAAATTCACGGATCGATTCGGAACAGGAAAGAAAACAACCTGCTATTGTTGTTACCTTGTTCTGGAATTTCATGAAATGATGCCATGATTAACTTAGGATGATGTACCATCATCCTATTGACTCTTGTGCTATGACATGAGTGCATGAATATTTAAATTTCTTTTCAAATCATGTGTGTACATGTCATCTAGTATGTCTTTAACTTGGCACGCGTGCTTATGCGATGATATGAATGTATGCAGTGCTATGCATTCTAGAAAGAGGCCTTAATGCATGTTATGAGCGGCGTACACATGTAATGTTATGCATCCCATACTACATAACATTACATGTAACGAAAAAGAAAACGTGCTAATGGGCATCCATGTAATGGTGGTTATGCATCCCATACTACATAACCGTCACATGTTGCCACCTATGGTGGATCCATATACAAACACATATTATGCATCCCATACTACATAATATGCCCCGTATACTTCTTATCATGCTATGAGTGTAGTGACTATGCTTCGGTCAAGACATATTGATGACATATCGGTGTGTGTATACAATGAAATGATCTTATGAGGTTCTGCTTAGGATAGCGGTTGTTTGGCTCACACGCCAACCCACCCAACTACCTTTTTCACAGAACCTAGCTCTCATACCAACTGTCACAACCCGCATTTTCCCAACATTTAAAATGCTATCAGAGTAGGGAAAGCTACACGTTGTGATGCCACGTCACGTAGGGGACGCCTACTGACGTTAAGGCAACTTATCCTTTATCATAGTCTAAGCAATTATTATTATCGAATCAAAGCGATTCAAAAATTATTTATGCAGAAAATTAACAAGTCGCGTCCCTCGGCTAGGTAGATCAACTAGTCCACACTTTTAAAGTATAGTTTTACGCAGCGGAAAAATACTTGATTTAATTACTTAGTGGCCTAAATGAACATGAAGACCTAGTGAGGTGCACCATGCAAGATCGAATGTGTGGATTTACTATATATAAAAGTAGATTTATCACGCGCAGAAAGTAGTGAGATTAACATTTCAAATGATGATATGCAATGCAACAATTACCTAAACATATCTAACAAGGGCCATGAAGCCAACCAATATCTAACCATTCCAAAACAAGTGTTCAAAAGTGAACCATAAGCAACAGCAGCAGTGAAACAAAAATCTAGCTAAACGGCACCACGGGCGTCAACACCTGACACGAACCCATGGGCCGACAAGTCCACAGAATACTCTACCTCAAGAGAGTCAGAAGACGGCAACTAAAGAAGCTCCGCACTAACACCTGCTACTGTCCAGAACCTGAGGCATTCAAAGAAGGAACACCTCAGAAACAAGTACAAGTGGTGCAGAAAATAAGAAAGTAAGCAAACCTCCGCGAGACCGGAGGGAAACAGAAGCTGCAAGGGTCAGTCATGACAAAGCTAGCAGAAAGTAATCGACAGGAAAAGAAACAGCAGAAGTATCTAATCATCAGCAGAAAAGGAAGCAGCAGAGCAACTAAAAATCAACAGAATATGCTCACCAAACAAAGGTGAGAACACAGGCGATGACAAAACTCGTCATAAGCAAAAGAAAAGTCATCCGTTTTCAATTTATTAATCATGTTACTCTTGTTCAGAATTATAGAGACTGATCAGCTCATCCAAAAGAAGAGCACCGCACCGGGGGCAAAAACCACACCGCGTACGGCCTCCCAATCAAAAGCTTAAAAGAGCACCGCACCGGGGGCAAAAACCACACCGCGTACGACCTCCAACAGAATTTATTAAATTAAAGAGCATCGCACCGGTGGCACCGCCAACATCGTGTACGACCTCCAACAGAATTCATATTTTCATGCAATTTCAATGAACAAAGGGCAAGGCCCAACAAAGCATGTCATACCATAAGACAAGTAGCAAATGAGAAAAATCAAGGAGATATGGAGCTAACAAAAATCTTTTTTTGATCTTTTATTAACTGGCATAATGTCAAATTATTAGTAGCAATAATAGAGAATAAAAATGGAAATAAGGCGCAGTTAGATCAAGAGCACCGGCTTGGAGCGGTTATATGGCAAAGAGAAAGAGCAAGGGCAAGAACACCACTTGCCTTAGGTTTTGCTGGAAAAACTCTCTGAATCGCTCCCCGTTGTAGATCGGGTTATGAGAAGGCGAGAGGAGTCAAGATCTACAAGAGATCGGGCTAAAAAAGGTTAGGGTACAAAAGACCTAACGAAAAAGTTTCACGAAATGGAAGGAAATTACCACGAGGACGAAGCTCTCGTCGAGAGCTTTCCGGATCTATGATCGGTTCGCGATTTCGACCACCGGAGCTCCGTCGGCGGCGTCTGGAAGATTCAAGAAATCGTCACCCCCGTCGCTCGTTTTTCTCTCTGATTCAGACAGAATGAAGAAGAAGAAGGGGCTGGGTTTACTTTCTTTTATATGACATAACAAAATTTTAATAATAATAATAATAATAATAATAATAATAATAATATTATTATTAATAGAAGGATTAATATCATTATTATTATTATTATTAATAGAAGAGGCTAAAGTCGAACGGTTAAATTTGCCGAGCGGTAGATTTGTCGAACGGAACTTAATTTGACGAGCGGCCAAAATTCGTCGAACAGGGGAAAGCTGGTTTGTTGAAGGGAGGTCGACGAATGAAATGGGCTAATTAAAACGTCGAGCTCAAGATATATATATATATATATGTATATATATACATATTGTACATATTGTCGAGCTCATAGAGGGGGGTCGACGAATTGCACGCTGATTTGCTGAACATAATGGAGGGGAGGGGGGTCGACGAATGACATGCTGAAAACGTGTATATATATATAATATGTTTAATAATATATATATATATATATATATATATATATATATATATATATATATATATGCAGGGTCGACGAAAGCATTGAGGAGGTCGACGAACGACATCTTGGCATGAAAGTATATACATCTATGTAAGTAAATACGTAATCATAATAATAATAATAATAATAATAATAATATTATTATTATTATTTTGTCACCAAAATTTAAACGGACTCCGAATCCACGAAAATTTCGCCTAAGGTGAACGGCGGCGCTACGAATCCAACGGAGAAGTTGGAATCAAAATCCGACGTGCCGTTTCCGAGATATCAATGGCGGAAGTTACGACGAACTTTAAATACACACAAAACTTCTAAAATGCGCCGAGGCTCCAAAATGGCTCGGATCGCGACGAAACTTGATAGGCAAGTCTAAAATTAAATAATCTAATTTCCTAACGTAAAATTTTCCAATTCTGGGTCGTCGCAAAATTTGGTCGACTTGACCCAAACGGATGCGAAAACGCGCAAACGGCGACGCGCCGCTAACTCGACGTTAAAAGTAACGCCCCGACGTCATAAACACGTCATCACTGGATTAAAATAATTGCCGGAAAATCAGGGGCGTTACAGAGGCACAGAGTCGTCAAGCCAAATATTATGATGCACGTCATCGGATGGTGGAATTCAACGTGAGAGATATGGTTTTCTTGAAAATTAAGCCTATGCACGGGATATCCCGAATAAAGAAGCAGAAAAAGCTGGACCCCCGCTATTTAGGCTCATATCAAATCATCGAAAGAGTTGGCCCGGTGGCTTATAGGTTAGCTCTGCCAGCTGAACTGGGAAACCTTCACGACGTATTTCATGTCTCCTCGCTAAGACGTGTTCTACGCCAACCGGAGCAGCACCTACCCACACCACCAACATCAGTACAATCCGACCGATCCGTCCAAATCGAACCAGTGAAGATAGTGGACTCCAAGATCAAAGAACTGCGAAACAAAACCATTACGATGGTCAAGATCTTATGGTCAAACTGTGGACGCGAAGAGTTTACTTGGGAACCAGAGATGCTCGTTCGAGAAAAATACCCGGCACTCTTCCCCCAGGTATATCCTTTAAACCCCTACTTTAGCCAATTTTCGGGGACGAAAATCACTTTATTTTTATTGGATTGTAACATCCCGACTTTTATTGGGACACTAGACCCTAGTGAGCCCAATAAAAGTAGGCCCGAGCAGTAGAAAACTACCATTTTAAGTAATGTTGCGCGCCACAACTAAGTCATTGGGGTACAGTGACCAAACGAACCCCGAATTGACTTCCGTCAGTTCCGTTAGACTCGTATGAACAATACGAGCGCAACGAAATTCGTTGCACTTCAATCCGAGGTCGTTTGGAGAAAACGACCATTTCGGGTATCGTTGTGCGCCACTACCTCATTATTATGAATAGTGACCGTACGAACCCCGAATTGATTTCCGTCAGTTTCGTTAGACTCGTATGAACAATACGAGCACAACGGAATTCGTTGCACTTCAATCCAAGGTCGTTTGGAGAAAACGACCATTTCGGGTATCGTAGTGCGCCACTACCTCATTATTATGAATAGTGACCGTACGAACCCCGAATTGACTTCCGTCAGTTCCGTTAGACTCGTATGAACAATACGAGCGCAACGGAATTTGTTGCACTTCAATCCGAGGTCGTTTGGAGAAAACGACCATTTCGGGTACCGTAGCGCGCCACTACCTCATTATTATGAATAGTGACCGTACGAACCCCGAATTGACTTCCGTTAGTTCCGTTAGACTCGTATGAACAATACGAGCGCAACGGAATTCGTTGCACTTCAATTCGAGGTCATTTGGAGAAAACGACCATTTCAGGTATCGTTGCGCGCCGCTACCTCATTATTATGAATAGTGACCGTTTGAACCCCGAATTGACTTCCGTCAGTTTCGTTAGACTCGTATGAACAATACGAGCGCAAAGGAATTCGTTGCACCTCGATTCAAGGTCATATGGAGTGTATGCCATTTTAGGACTATGCAGACCACATCAGTGCAATGCACGAAATATAAAGCGCACGAACCCGGTATCAGCCCCGACAGATCATAGTGGACCCCGAGACCCTGGAAGACACCGTCCTAGGTTGACCTCGGTCCAACCCCCCAGCTTGAAATTTATTGGGAAATGAAAAAGAAAAGGGGGGGGGGGGAGGAGAGAGAAAGCCCCCCAAGGAAGAGGGCTGCCCATGAATAGGCAGCCCCTATTTGGGCAAAGGGGCAGGAGAGAGGGAAGGGAGGGGAGGGGGAGAAAATATCTCCCCCCACTCACCCTCCCTTAACCCCACGTGGAGGAGAGGGGGGGGGGGGGAAGGAGACCTCCCCCTTCCTATAAAAGGAAGGGCCAGCCCTCCTCTCAAGCCCACACACCCCCCTCAGCCCCCACCTCCTCCTCCTTCCACCCTGCCGGAGCCAGCCTAGCCACCTCCTCGCCAGAACCGTACCCAACCAAGCCGCCGCCATCTCCCTCATGGCCGGCCACCGCCCCTCAAGCTCTCGAGGCCCACCTCCTCCACAGGTAGAACCACCTCCCCTCCTCCTTCTTATCTCCTGGAGGCAAGCCGCCCCCTCCCCATCGCCGGAGCGCCACCAGCGCCACCCCGAACTTGCTCAGGTGGCGGCGCTAGCCGTGGAAGCCAAACCCCTAGCGCCGGTGGTGGCGCTGGGGGAGCAGGTCCCCACTCGGGGACCTAGGCGCCGACGAAGGGGAGGCGGCCGGGCCGCCGGAGGACGCAGCCCCGGCGACGCCCGAGTCCTCCTCCCCCTTCTCTTTTCCTGTAAGGCAAATCCCGCCAACCCCGGCGGCGGCCGGCGACTCCAGGCCGCCGGACCCCCGCCGGAGGTCTGCCCTCTCCCCGGCGCCCCGACCAGGGGTGGCAGGGAGGGCCCTCCCCGAGGAGGCGGCGACGCAGCCAGCTTGCATGGCCCATGCAAGCTGTGTCGCGCCTCCCCGCCGCCTCCTGCCCTAACTTCCGGGGGGGTCCGGCGGCGCCAGGCCGCCGGACCACCACCGGACTGGTTGCCGACCCTAGGCGCACCGACCGGGGGCAGCACCAGCCCCTCTCCCCACGGGGGCGGCGGCGCGGCGGCATGCTTGGTGCATGCAGGTCTCCTCCTCCCGCCCCCCCCCCCCCTTTCTGCTATAATTCCGGCGATGGCCGGCGGCGCCAGGCCACCGGACCACCACCGGAGGAGTCTCCGGCCCCCGGCGCGCCGATCGGGGGCGGCGCCAGCCCCAGCCGGCCGCTGCTCGGCGGCGGCAGCGGCCGCCTCCCGATGTTAAATCGGGAGCCACACGATTTCCTCCCAGGAAATCGTGCGGCTCCCGCCACCTTAATTCCCGCCTTCCCCCCCGCCTCAGCATATGTGCCCCCCACAGCGGATCCGCTGCGGGGGCCGCGGGAAGGCGCAGGGTGCAAGACCCATGCGCCTCCTCCCTTTCTCTATTTGCACCCCAAAAACACCCCTTCCCCTAATTTATTTTTTTAGGGCAAATGGGGCATTTTCAGAAAAAATTTCCTAAATAGAAAATATGCCCCACGCTAAGGGGCACCTCCAGAAATTTTTGGGGAATTTTAGGAAAAGATTTAATATTTTTAAAACCCTTTATAAAGTTTATTTTGAGAAAATAAACGCCCAAATAAGTTCGCAAAAATCACCAAAAATTAAGGGCTCTAATTAAAGGTATTTTACAACTACTATTAATGTTGGGAGGTGTGACCTCTTATTTTGGTCCCCCAAAAGTATTTTTCAAGCGAAACAAACGCCCGAAAAAGGAGCGAAATTCATCAAAGTAGATCGACGTCCTCTCGACGTATACTTTTTAAACGCATAATAAAGATTACGCGTATCGATCTAAGGAATCGACTAAGTCAAAAATATCGACGCAAAACTCGGGACGAAATCGCGGTGCGACGCCGCGATCCAATAATTCCGGGATAATTATAAAAGAACGAACCCACGTCAAAAGGGAATTATTAAAAATATCGTGAAAAAGTAGATAAACTCCCGAAACGGAGTAAAACCCCTATGAACGGGAAAAAGCAGAACTCCCTCCTATGAACAGAGTCGACGTTGAAGCCTCCTCTTATGGAGTGATTGGACTACTAACCCTTACTTATTTACTGCTTTCTGCACGTTTATTTACATCCAGTCTCGCACTGGTCCCCCGCATTTACATTCTGTACTTTCATTTAAATCCAGTCTCGCACTGGTCCTGTCATTATGGCCTCTGCTTTCGGCCTACTTTTCTGCTTATCATTATGACTTCTGCTTTCGGCCTAATTTTCTGCTTATCATTATGACCTCTGCTTTCGGCCTACTTTTCTGCTTATCATTATGGCCTCTGCTTTCGGCCTACTTTTCTGCTTATCATTATGGCCTCTGCTTTCGGCCTACTTTTCTGCTTATCATTATGGCCTCTGCTTTCGGCCTACTTTTTTGCTTATCATTATGGCCTCTGCTTTCGGCCTATTTTTCTGCTTATCATTATGGCCTCTGCTTTCGGTCTACTTTTCTGCTTATCACTATGGCCTCTGCTTTCGGCCTACTTCTCTGCTTAGTATTATGGCCCCCCTGCTTCCGGCCTAATTTACTTGCTAAATGCAGCGCTGTAGTGGCTGTAATGCGGTGCTTATCTTCCCTTCTGCGAGGCCTTAGTTGGGGAGAACCCGGAGTCGAGTCCCCCCCTCCCAGGTTAGCCCCAAGCAAGGAGCCCTCATACCGCTAAGCCTCCCGATCAGAGGTTGTGGGGCCGGTCGAGTAATCTGCCACGTACTTTAAGCGCTTGTGTTATTATTAAGCGGGTGAAGATTGATTGGAAGTGGCGGGTTGGTTACTCTCGCAGTCCGTTCGTACTGGTGCGGGTGGGTTGACGACTCATGGCTACAGGGAGATGTGCACAGCAGGTTATCACCACTCCGAACCTGCAGTTTTACCTCCGCTGGTCGGCCTACAAATCGGTTCGCCGGATGTCGCTCACATCCAATTGGTACACCAAGTTGTACAGGAGGGCCTGAGTGATACGGTATGACTACATTCAGAAGTGGCAAGACTGGCCACTGTCACCGACGGCCACATCGGTGAGGCCCGCGGGGTTAGCTCCCCTGCTTGAAGAAAAGCGGTCTAAACTGTGTCGACACATGGTCTTTTGTGTGCGTACAGGTTTGAATACCTGGGTGTGCGTATGCGCGAAATAGAGTTGCGTATTTACCATATGGCGCGATTACGGATATTAGGGCGGAAGGCCCTATCTATATATGTATATATATATGTGTGTAACTGCTGCTTGTTGGAGTTACCATTGTGATCTAGAAGTGGTCAAACATGTAATCTCACTGCCAACGCGATATGAGCCTGCAGGGTCGCACATAAGAGCATGTGGAGAAGTTGGAAGATTGACTGTGTTGGTAAAGGTTACCAATCACCATATAGAATGGGGAAGTCCAGCAATTGTTGCTGTCGGAATTCGTCGGATATGATTCGTCGGATTCGTCGGATCATTCCGTGGAATCTCGACGAATTGTCACAGAGACTCTTCACTCGGCAAATGTTGCCGTCTGATCGGATTCGTCGGAATTCGTCGGATCGTTCCGTGGAATCCCGACGAATTGTTACAGAGGTCCTTATCTCGGCAAATGTTGCCGTCTGATATGATTCGTCAGAATGCGTCGGATTCGTCGGGTTGTTCCGTGAAGACTCGACGAATGCTGTTCCGTGGAATCCCGACGAATTGTTACAGAAACCCCAATTCTGCTGTGTGGTCTACGGATAACGATTCTTCTAGAAGCCTGTTTATGCTTTGGGTATAAATAGATCTTCTTTTAGGGTTCTTTGAGCAGACGAAAGGTTCAGCAGATGGAAGGGTTCCGCTCTCGCCCGAACCCTAGACGGAAGGAGTTCCGTCGCTCGTTCGCCTCCGCCGACCTCCTCTCCGTCGATTGTCGCCAGTATTGTTCTTCCTGAAGCGGATCTAGCAATCCGTGGAAGTGCAAGGTGCAACTGTTCTTCCTTCCGAGTTGCGTGCGATGCGACTTGGCGTTCTCCTGGCTCGTGTGGACTGCTGTAGAGACGTAGACATAATTCTACGTGAGAACTCTCCTTGCCGCCAACAGGAATCCTCTTCTTGGAGCATCTAGGTTGGATTCGATCCAATCCCGCAAAGGTAATTTTATACCTAGCATTTTTATTTACTTCTTGATTCAATATTCATGGTCGATCCAAGTCTTTTTGGGTTGTTTCTCTTTATTTCCGCTGCGCCTACACTGATGTATGGTTCTAGAAAAACCCAACACTGCTAACCCTCTTCCTTGCTTCGGCTATTTTATTTCTGTCCTTTAGCCGCCCCCTGGATATGGATCTGGGGGGGATGTATTTTCTACTTAGCTCTGTGACTAACGGTTATTTCTTATAACCAATCACAGGAGATGGGACAGCAAGGAGCCCCCGCACCACAGGATGATATACCAGCTTGGAGATGGCCCGTTCGATTACCCCAGCCTCGCCCCTATCTTCCGCGACGTGAGTCCTAGATTATAGGACTAGACTAGGATCTTTTGTTTCGTCGATGTAGCCCCGAGGCATTAGTTGTAAACATTAGGCTTCAGCCCTGTTCTAATATGTGAATATAAGCTGTGTGCTTGTTTTTATGTCTTTCGATGGCTTCCGCTATGCGTTCTGATGTGATGTTATGATTCGTGTGCCTGACAAGGAGACCGCTCGGTTCTTGAAAAGGGTGGAACGTTGCCACCCGGAAAGCACTAAGTGGTCATCCTTGGGCAGTAAGATCCCCCCTCCCTGAACCAGGTTTAGTTTGGGGAGGGGGGCGGGGGGGGGGGGGGGGGGGGGGGTGGGTCTTACAAGTATGACACCTCCCAACCGATACCTTATGTATGCCCCTAAGAACACACATGGTATCCGCGTACTATCTAGTAAGTAACGCCTCTTAATTGTCTTTCTCGAGCCTCCAGCTCATCGGACCATCCAGTCCTCCTTAGATAATACCGAGCCTACCGCTCACAGAAATAACCCAGTCCTTCCTTATAATATACCGAGTCTACCACTCGCAGGACTTAAACTGTCCTTATACCGATATGTCCCATATTTAGGACGAGGATTATCTTATCAAGTTATCCTACTTAAACAACTCTTGTCTATTGTTTAGTTGAACTTAGAAGTTTTAGGGTTAACCTTGGACTTTCCAAGGGCTACCCGGTGAAGGGCTCGCAACGGTACTAGGAGGTATGATGGGGTGACATCCCAAACCTCCCTTTCTCAAGATATTTAATCTTGTTGGTGGCTACCCATTCTTACATACCCACTTCCTCTCTAGTTACTCTAACTTCATAAGGTCATTTACAATTACCGGGACAAGGAAGTGACGATGTTCAATTGAACATCAATCCTTGCCCTTTCTTAGAGACTAGCTACACTTTCACATCATCTTTCAATCTCTATTTAAAGGTTCCATCCTGATATTAATCACGACCTTTAATTGTTGGTGGATCTCCCTTCATACCCCTAACACATCGATATTAAAATCATGTATTGATAATTTTACTAATCGCACCCCAACCCTTACTTCTAATATATGCCACTAATGGTTAATCCTCCAATCAATCCAAGCCAATACAAAGATCTGGGAGTTTATAACTCTATGTAAAAAATCAGTTTTTACTATTCGCAGACCAATTGCCCTTAAGTGAGATAACATGACTAAAAAGAGAGACTACATGATCCTCTAACTAATAGGTGTCCAATCTAGTTTCAGAAGTTGTGTAGATGTCAAAATTCAAATTTCCAAATTTTTCATATAATAAAAACATATATGGGCATATTTAAATAATTTCATATAACTCCGGGAAGGCTAGATTTTGAACATAATATATCATTTGCCATAGGAAAATAAATCTAAATAAAATTCCAGAAGTTAGTTATGGTCCAAAATTAAGTTCAGAAGAATTTCATAATTTTTCTCCCTAATATAATTTCAGAAAATTAATTATATGTCCATGGGTACAAAATCTAATTTGTGAAGGAAGTATGATAATTAATCAATAACTAAACCTAACAAAATTTCTAGAGGTCAATAATGAGCTCACAAGTCTAACTACTTAATACCATAATCTTCCACCCTCATTAACTCAACATACCCATTTATTAATGAAAATAATAAGGTTTCACTTTGTGAAGGAAGTATGATAATTATCTAATAATTAAATCCAATAAAATTTCCATATATTATTAATGAGCTCACAAGTCTAACTACTAATTTTCATAATATTTCAGCAACATTAATTCAACATATCCATTTATCAATGAAAACAATAAAAAGTTCCACTTTGTGAAGGAAGTATGATAATTAGTCAATAATTAAATCTAATAAAATTTCGAGAGCTCAATAATGAGCTCACAAGTTTAACTACTAATTTCCATAATATTCCAGCATCATTAATTCAACATATCCATCTATCAATGAAAACAATAAAGTTCCACTTGTGAGGGAAGTATGATAATTATTCAATAATTAAATCTAATAAAATTTCCAGAGAACTCAGATGTCCTCATAAGTCCAAATACCTAATTTCATGCAACCCTATATCTATTAACTTACTTAAAAGTGGAATAAAGTAAATTGGTGTAAATTGAATAATCAATAAATAATGGACTATAATATTTCTAAATATTCCAGCAAAAATCTACAGAGTGTAATGTCACTCTTCTAAGTGAATCCCAGAGTCTCATAATATTTCAGAAAGTTTTGACCATAAAATATTCAATAAAGCTCAATGTGACAAAATCACTTAAACCCTAATTTCCTAGGGAAATCAACCCCAAAGTTCATGAATTTCCCTGAGATATAATGTCTCATAATATCAAGTGCATGTTTTAAATTTCATAAGAATTGACCAAGGGAATTCCCATCAATTCTCAAATCATTATAGTGTATACACCATTTTGACCCTTCCATTGTACTAGGTTTTTGCACGAGAATTTCCCTCATGTGCATGAGTCCAAATGGCCTCAATTTTTAACTAGTGACTATTTATGGTCTACTTAACATGCCACCTACAATTTTGGTCAAGTTGGGTTGATTTAACCATGTAAATCTAGACCTACATTATGGTGCTATATGCACACCAAAACTTTCTCCTTTGCATGCATGTGGAATACACCAACATGCATAGGTCCAAATGACCTTAAATTTTTACCATGGACTATTCTTGATCTAATTAACATGCCACCCAAGATTTGGGTCAATTTTGAGTTGATTTAACCATGTAAATCTTGTATTATATTGTAGTGCTATATGTACACCATTCTCCCATACACTACTATCACATGCATGTGGAATTTCCCAAACATGTACATGCCCAAATTGCTTGGAAACTTTACCATAGGCAAACCATGACATAAAAAGATCCCCACCAAAAAATTGGGGTCTTTAGGGTCCACCTAATTTAATCATGCATGAATAATTAAATTACTACAAAAACTATATGAAAAGTTTTTCCAAAAATTCTCATTTTTGGGCAGGGGATGAATTTGGGCATGACTCATGCATGTTCAAAAATTTCAGCCAATTTGGAGTTGTAGAACTCCCTAAATTAATTATTTGGTGCCTAAGGCACTCTATGTACACAACCCACAAAAATTGGTGCTGAGGGATCTACAGCCCCCAAAATCACATGAAATAAATTTCTAATCTTAGTTGAGACATAGATCTACAACTTTTATATATAACATTTTTCTTGATTCAACCTCTAAGATATATAAAAATCAGTTTGAAAAGGTATGTCGACGGTGTGACAAAATGCATATTTATATATTGGCCTGCAGATAGCCAGCAGGGAACAAAACCGACGACATCCTTGCGTCTTCTTCCTTGAGCTGACAACCCTGATTTCACCTACCTGGAACATCTTCCAAGGGCTTTTCCCGACGATTGGGCCACCTCCCTGGCCGGCCACCGCCACCACCACCTCCGTTGAGGTGGTGGATATCGCTTGGCGGTGGCTCGGCCGCCGGAGGGGCTGTTTCCGGCGATCCCGACATGCTCCAAAAACCATGGAAATTCCTTTTTTTCACTGGATCAAGCTCAATTGAGCCTGATTTCGCTACCTAAAGATCTAAGAATCTAGCACGAGGGGAGGGGAGGAGAAACCGGACCTATAATGGGTTGAGGTTGAGCTATTTCTCCTGGTACCATGGCCGAATCTTGATTTTGAGCTCCTTACCATTTCCTTTATTCCCCATCAAATCCAGCAATCTCAGGCTCGATTCCAATTCCCTTCCACCTTCTGAAGTTAATGGGGGTATGGATTTGGGTTGAGGAGGGCTTAATGTGGTGTTGCCATTAGGAGGAGCTCGGCCACCACCTTGGATGCTCCTCTTAGCTGCCAAGTGGCCTCCATCTTGCATGGATTCTACTGGAAATTGATGTGGCAGCTGAGAGAGGATGTTGGAAGGAGGAATGGGAGGACATGTGGAGGGCATTCAATAAAATCATGGTTGTCCTCATTCAAAAATAAGGGATTTCCAAATTTTGCCCTTTTGCATGTCATCTTCTCCTAATTTCTGAGGGCATGCAAGATAATGTGTCATTGGGCTGCAAGGTGGGCCTCTGGTGGGCCTCTGGTGGGCCTCCTATGGAGGCCTTAGCCCATGAGGATTTGGTTTAATCTCATTTAAGCTCAATTTAGGCTTATTTGACCAATTGTTGACTTCTAGGGTTCAATTAGTCAACTGGTGGGTTGACTGGTCACATATTTTGGTATTGATTCCCTTGACACTACCCAATGTTGATTGGATTATGGTGATGCCCTAATTGGGCCAATTTAGCCATTATTTGTGATTTTGACCAAAATTGGAGAAAAGTTGACTTTGGTCAAATTGGACCAATTGATGACCACTTGATGGAGCTTTTGGGTCCATTGGGTCCCCTATGATGTTATAATACTAGGGATGAAGTCAATTTCATGTTTTTGGTGTCAATTGGACCTATTGGTGAAGGATTGATCTATGTTGAACTAAAGTTAACTTAGGTCAATGTGGACCAATTGGTGAGCTCATGATGGGGCTTTTGGGTCACTTGTGTCTCTCTTGGGGTTGGGGACATATTGGTATGCTCAATTTGAGTTGGTGAGTCCAATTTGAAGTAAATTGGCCAAGGTTGACCTGTGCACTTTTGGGGTGCTTATAGCAATTTTTCTTAAGTTCAAGTTGACCTAGGGTCATACCATGACCTTTACTCACAACCCAACCCTAACCTTAACCCAAGGGGGTCTAGAAGGAATATAAATGTTACACCTACCTGTGGTCGTTAGCCCTGATCGGTGATGCTTGATTGTGATGCACATTTATGTTAAGCCTAGAATGCGTGCCGGAGAATGACTCCGCGAGATATGTCATTATGAATACAGGACTTGGGTTCTAGAGGTCTTTTGGAGATCCTAACGGAATCCCCATGCTTGAGGTGTGGTTGAATGCAAACCTTCACCACGAGTTTTGAAGTAGAGTGTTTTGAACCTCCTTCGTTGGTTATGTTTGCGAAGCCTATGCCCTCTTGGAAGGATTAGGTGCATAACTTATCTTTTTTGTGTAGCATTTGTATATATGTTAAACCCTTATGGGTCGAGGCAAAGCCATACCCGCTTCATGCTAGTGGATCACGATGCTAAAGCACGGGCAAAGCTGAACCGAACCCGTTTCCATGCAGATCGGCGAGAGGTCCCAACCTCTTGTGCATCGTGCGATCATGGGAGAGGCCGTAGAAGGTGTTCACCTAGACCGACCAAAAGCTCTTTTCCAACCTAAGGTTGGATAACTTAGGGTGGTATTGGTACTTGTGGAAGAATACTTTGGAGATATGTCTTATGTCCATGAAATGCGGGGTTATGAGTACCCACGTTTGTGTTGTTATTAATTGATGTTATGTTAGCCAAATGCGGTTGCTTAGGCGGTTGCGGGGATCCTCCAAGTGAACCCAACTAACATCATATGCATACCTAGGTTCCCTTTTCTTTGATGCTCAACCTAGAAGATTGATTGTGCTTGAAACCTCACCTTGTGTATAGTAGATGCACTTTCTTTATATTATTACATGTTGCATGTACGGCTTGCTTGCAGGTTAGCAATGCCCCACCCCTGATCTGGCTAGATTGGCTGGGGGGTGGGATCGTTACATGGTTTGCGGTTTGCTCATATATGACCCTCATTTACCTCATATTTGTGGATGGTGTGGGTGCTGGTGAGCCAAGCGAGAAATAGCGGGTTGAAGCCATTGCTGCGTTGGCCCTTAAAGGCCAGCCTATTTTACTATTTCCATGTATTGCCGGCCTGCGTGCCGAGTTAGTACATTTGTTCAATGTAAGGCTTTAAGGCCATAACTTTATGGTGATATTCCTGAGATGGTAGACATTCTGAAATTAATATTTAATGAAAGCTTCCGCTTACGCTTTGTTTAAACTCTGGTGTAGTTCTTTTCTGTTTATCATCTTTTAACGTCTAGCTAGTGTGTTCAATATGATATGGGTCCCGACCGGACCTATTATTATATTGTTTATACTAGCAAAGTGTAACAATTTGGTATCAGACCTTAGGAGTCGATCCGTAGTTTAGCGAATTTGAGGCCGAATTCCTTTTTAAGGGGTGGTGTGCACATGTTGTGTGTTCACCTAAAATGATAAAAACTAAAACGAATCTCCGCTTAAGAATGAAAAACTTTCTTGTTTGTGAAACCTAAGTGCTCCATGATAAGTTGTTTGCTATATTTTCAGTCACTAAATTGTGCGTTACACGATTATAGTTGACTAGGAGTGGTGCTGGGCAATCTCTGTTGGGTTTTCTATATACCAATCATAATGATATGAACACATCAAAATGTGCGCAGCGGAAGAAATAACAAGAAAAACCCAAATAGTAAGGATCTTGCAGATTTCATGAATCAAGAGATTAGCAAAGCAGAATGCGATATACCTTTGCAGGATTGAGTCAATACTCAACCAAGATGCTCCAAGAAGAAATCAGGTAGACGAACTTTGAGTTCCAAGTACCGAAATGTATCGACCTCTCTATAGAGATCCACACAAGGAAGGAGAACCCCAATGCCTCATCGCACAAGGTATGGGTCAGAGAAGAACAACCCTCTGCGTCCCCACGAACTGCTAGGTCCGTTGGAGGGGAGGCGGCGATGATCGACGACGAATGGGCGAGGTCTGCGGACGGGGACAATGGAACACTTCCGAGTCGTCTCTTCAAAAATCATGAAAAGGCTTGATATATTTCAGAAGACCTAATCTCATTCCTTTTATACGCAAGGCATAAAACAGGCTATCCGCAGACCAGAGGAAAAATAGAACATTTCTGCCAGGATTTAAATTCATCGAATACATAATAATTCGACTAAAGTCTTTAGACGAATTATCATATTCGACTATATACATTTGACGGATTGTCTCAAATTCGACTAAACGATTTAGACGAATTCGAACAGATAATTTTGACTAAACACTTTAGACGAATTATCATATTCGACTAAAGAATTTCGACGAATTGTCATATTCGACTAAACACATTCGACGAACTTGAATAGATAATTCCGAATAATCACTTTAGACGAATTATCATATTCGACTAAAGACTTTCGACGAATTGTCAAATTCGACTAAAGACTTTCGACGAATTCTGCCAAGTCCTAAAGAATCGTTGAAACCATTTCGACGATTCTTCAAGAGTACTTGTTTCCCGTTTGAGACATTCTCAATTCAATTCCAAACAGTCATAGGATTGGTCCTCCACTCATATCCAATATGAGTGAGGCCAACACAATCCTTTCTCCAACTTCTCCAAACGCTTTTATGTGCGACCCTATAGGCTCATATTGCGTTGGCAGTAAGACTAACTGTTGATTGCTTTGAGATCACCTCAGAATCTCCAACAATCTCAACCCCGTAACACTAGCAAAAGTAGTGCATCCGTTGAGGTGCCAACAACCACTCATTCTGCTGAAATGATCAGATTAGTCGCTGAAGCTGTCTTTACGATGATCAATTCTCAGCCAGGATGGTTTGCACAGCCTACTACTCCTACTCTGGATGTGTCCCCAATGCCTGTTGTTGTAGTGGAACCTATAGTGGAGCCTAGGGGGGAACATAGACTCGAGCCTGTAGCTATGGGACGAGCTCATGAACAACAACTGAAGCACTTTCTAAGCTTCCATCCTCCAACCTTATCGGGGACTGAATCCCCAATAGAGGCAGATGATTGGCTGTCAAGGATAAAGAGAACTCTAAAGGCGACAACAACTGATGAAGCTATGATGGTCATCTTAGCCACTTTCCTTCTGGATGGAGAGGTAGTGCTTTGGTGGGAAGAACTAGAGGTGTATAAGTTTGGTGGTAGAGAGATTACTGATGTCTTGATGACAGAATTCTCAAAACTGTTCCTCTAGATGTTTATCCCATCTGCCCAGCGCATTGCATTGTAAAACTAGTTTCTGTTGTTAACTCAGGGTGATCACTCTGTAGACGACTACTTGCATGAGTTCACCAAACTAGGTTGCTATGCGAGCTCTTTAGTGGAAGATGGGGAGGCAAAGACATAAAAGTTCTACGAAGGACTTCGAGATGAGTTGAGGCTGCTTCTAGCAGGCCCAATGACTTTTGTCTTTCAAGTTCTGGTTCAAACTGCCAGATATATGGAAATGGATATGCGGAGGGTGCATCACGCGAAAGGCCCACTACAAGAAAACAGAGTTTTGGCCAGGGCAATTTGCCCTGGCGAAAGGTCAAAAACCGTGGCTAAAGATCTTTTGCCACGGTCTAGCCACGGAAAAAATTTGTGGCTAAAGGTCGCGTGGCAAAAGATTTTTAGCCACGGATTGGCAATGGCAAATAGTATTAGCCACGAAAAAATGTTGTCGTGGCTAATACCTTTACTTTTTGCCACGATTTTAGGCCCTGGCAAAAGGTTATTAATAATGCTAAAATGGGGGTTTTTGCCACAGCTATCGGCCGTGGCAAATAACTGGCTATTAGCCACGGTTTGAAACCTTGGCTAATAGTGAATTCGATATTTTTTTAAAAATTATTAGCCACGGTTTCAAACCGTGGCAAATAATATATTATGTATTAAAAAAAAACAAGAGCAGCAATCTTAATTAGAGCAGGACCATATGTTGTTGCAATGTATGCTTTTGCTTGTAAAGAAGCTTCTAAATCGCGAGTAGCAACTCATATGTAAAAAACAAACTAAATATAAACTGTTAAATAAATCCTTCACAAGAGATAATTTGAGTATCCTCACATCCATATTATTAAAAATTATACCCAATATTGGAAGCACAAAAGCAAATTTATTGACTTAGGATTGACTCATCAAATAACAGGAAATTACAGGAAACTTCATTCTAGTATGCTGCTTCCTAAAAGTTTTTATATAAAATTACAAGAAATTTCAATCTAGTAACTGCAGCCAAAAACATGTCCAGGCATGGAGGGGTTGCTTCAGTCAGCACCTGTGGGCAAACCTGCAGCAGAAAAGCAATTAATTCATCAATAACATCAAAGATAATAATCCAACAACAAATACAAATGAGTATATCACCTGAAAAAAGACATTTTTGTATGCGTTCAAATTATCATTTAACCACTTCTCTTGGCCTGTCTGCTCCTTCCTAAAAGCAATAGAAGCCAATTTTACACCAAAAGTAAAAGGGGTCGCCTCCAATACAGTTGCTAAAATCTGCAAGAGAACCATGTAAGAATAAAAATGACAGGCAAAAATTAAAGAAAAGAGATACCATCTTCCTCTTCCCATGCCCTCATAAACATGCATTCAGAAAGAAGCCAAAGTAAAAGGGGGCGCCTCAATGCAAAGAAGCCAAAGTTTCACTCGCTGACCTCTCAGTCAAAACCTGAATTCTAAAAGAACAAGAGGAAGTCTAGTTCGCGGATCCAGCTCCCTCTAATGTATCGAGATCAACTACTGCACGGGGTCCCATGACATGTTTCACTTGTGGAAAGGTGGGACAAAAAGCCCGAGTGTGTCAAAGTTGTCCCCCGAAGGCAGAAAACTGAGCAATGGACTATGCTCGTGTGGTGGGTTCAACTTATGTGGAGAAAGGCAAAGCTGTGGAGTCTTCTGCTTCCCAGCTTCCTCTGACCCAGCCGAGAGTCTACTCGCTTGGCCAATAGGAAGCCATTCGACAAAATGATGTCGTCACAGGTATGAATTATAATTTAGCTTTTAGTTTGACATGATTTATATTTCATGCGCGACTATAAATTTGTTTGCGTGTGCAATTAAGCTTTGTCCTAATTTTCAACTATTTGGCGAGAGCTCTTTTTGATACTGGAGCATCTCACTCCTTCCTGTCTAAGGACTTCGTGGTGTGAATCAGAGTGTCATCTACCTTGGTAAATGATAGATTGGAGGTAGTGCCACCCAAGGGGTCTCGAATGAGCACATATAGGTTGAGTTGTGTAATGGTGAGGGTTAGGAATCAAGAGTTCGACCTAAAAGCATCACTATTACCACTTGTTGAATTTGACATAATCTTTAGCATGGACTGGCTCTCGAAGCAACGAGCATGCATAGATTGTAATCTGAAGGAGATTACTCTGGGAAAGAACACCGTTGATAAGACCACATTTGCTGCCATACGAGGAGCGAGCAAGACACTTATGTATGCTCTCCAAGTGGTTAAGGTGGTGAGGAAAGGTGTGGAGTTGTTCTTCACTTTGTTGGAGGCTTCGAAGCCTAAACCCAGTATAAGTGATGTCCTGGTAGTATTGGAGTATGCTGACGTGTTTCCAAACAAACTCCCTGGGGCTCCCCTCAGCGAAAGATTGATTTCTGTATAGAGTTGGTGCCAGGTGCCAAGCCTGTGTCACGCTCACTGTACCGAATAGGGCCAAAGGAATTAGCAGAACTAAAGTTTAGTTGCAAGAACTGCTAGAGAAAGGCTATGTACATCCAAGTTCATCCCCTTGGAGTGCACCAGTCCTCTTTGTGAAAAAGAAGGACGAGAGCTTGCGTCATCGATTATCGAGAACTGAATAAGCTGACAAAGAAGAACCGTTACCAAATTTTGAGAATCGATGACGTGTTTGATCAACTGGTTGGGTCGGCGGTGCATTCTAAACTAGACTTAAGGTCCGGTTACTACCAGCTGAGAATAAGGGAATGTGATATTCCAAAGACGGCGTTCAGTACCCGTTTCGGGCACTACGAGTTCATAGTTATGTCGTTTGGCATCTCAAATACACCGTCAGATTCATGGACATGATGAATAGACCGTTCTGAGAGTACTTGGACCAGTTTGTGATCATCTTCATCGACAACATATTGGTATACTCTCAGCCCGAAGAGGAACATGCAAAGCATCGGCACGCAGCCTTGAGCACTTTGAAGAGGAGTCAATTATACGTCAAGTTCTCCAAATACAAGTTTTGGCTATCGTCAGTGGCATTCCTTGGTCATGTTGTTAGTGGTGAGGGAATCAAAGTTGATCCATCAAAGATAGTGACAATGCGAGAGTGGTCTGTGCTGAAAAACATGGCGGAAGTCCAAAGTTTCTTAGGACTTGCCGACTACTATAGGCGCTTCGTGGATAAATTTTTGAGGATTGCACTTCCTCTCACTAAGTTGACTAGGAAAGATCAGAAATTCGCTTGGTCGCCCGAGTGCACATGAGATTTTGAGGAGCTAAAGAGCCATCTGACCACGACGCCCATCTTATGCTCGCCAAGTGGTATGGAATGCTACAAGATATATAGCGACGCCTCAGTGAGCGGCTTGGGTTGCGTCCTGGTATAATTCAAAAATATGATTGCTTATGGCTCCCGACAGTTGAAGGTCCATGAGAGGAACTACCCGGTCCACGACTTGGAGTTAGCGGCCATGGTATTCACTCTTAAGCTATGGTGGCATTACCTTTATGGCGTAAAGATTGACATCTTTACAGACCACACGAGCCTAAAGAACCTGCTAAATCAGAAGGAGTTGAATATGCGGCAAAGAAGGTGGATGTATTTCCTCGGGGACTACACCTTTGATATTTGTTATACTCCCGGAAATGGAAACGTTGTTGTAGATGCGCTGAGTCGGCGGGCTCCTGCACAAGAAATTTGAATTTTGATGTATGATGAGCATCTAATCTGTAATCTAGAGTACTTGGGGATCACTTGTGTCGATAAGAGAGAGTCTACTTCAGCATGCTTCAACTGGATGAAGGTTCAATATGACCTTATCGACCGAGTTTGACAAGCTTTGGAGCTAGATGAAAGCATGAAGCGTTACAAAGCAGACACTGTGGATGAGTCTAACGCTGAATTCTCCTTTGATGATGGTCTTTTATGGAAGAAAGCTAGATTGTGCATCCCAAAAGTTGCCAAATTATGGGAAGAATTGACGTGCGAGGCTTACATTACAAGTACTCGATTCACCCGGGGAGCACAAAGATGTATATGGACATGAAGAAACTTTTTTAGTGGCTGGTTATGAAGAAATACATTGCTCTCTACGTGGTCAAGTGTCATACTTACACATTGGTGAAGGCGAAATGTCAAAGACCTGGTGGGTTTCTAAAGTCTTTGCTGATTCCGGAATGGAAGTTCGACGATATTTCGATGGATTTGTGCACGGATTGTCGAGATCGCGACATGCAAACAATGTCATTTGGGTGATCGTAGATCATTTGATGAAAGTATTGATGAGTCCCAATTATATACACATTTTCGGACTCATCTGGGCTTGTTTTCACGCACTTGCACTTCTCTTCTAGTTCATTATTGCTTATATTTCACTTAATCACATTCCTTCACAAAGTGCACTCTTTGGGCCCGTTTTGGTGTGCAATTGCGCGCTATGTTGTTGGGGTAAGCACATGGTGCTCCCCAACCCTTTTTTATATATTTGGATTGAGCTGGAAGGGTATTCCCAGATGTATGATTGATGTTTGGTGTTGTGCAGTGGGTAGATTATCAATTATGCCCAGTTTTCATGTCTGCATGAATCGCACGGTCGTGCGTTTTCTTGACGCACGGTCGGCTGCGATCGTGCACGTTCATTTACGGCCCAAAACAACATTCTGAATTTGGTCGTGCGTTTTTACGCACGGGCGTGCGTTTGGTCGTGCATGAGTAAATTCTGCAATCTGTTCTATTTAAACTGCGCTTTTTAGGTTTTTCAGGAACCCGAACAGTTCCGCGATTTCTTCCGCTGTCATGGATGAAAGCTCCGTTTTCTCTCCTTCTTCCTCCACCTTTTGCCCAAGGCCACCTCCATCATCCAAGTGCTTCAAGAAGAGGAGGCTACACTCATCTTCATCACTAAGCTAGGAGTTCTTCGCAGCAGACATGGCCGGATTGTAGTTTACCGGAGAAGACGGGTCCATTGGGAGGAAGTGACAACCCTCCTCTACCCCGGACGATAGCTGGGACCGAGCTAGGACGCGGATTGACAACCCGCTGATTCCTACCGAGAATCTACAGTAAGCCTCCAAATTTGGTCGTATCTCTTGCATTTTTCTCTTCTTAGGTTATTGTTGCTTGCAGTGTAATCTTCTATTTTATGATGATGTTTGTACTTTGCACTTGCTTTAATTTGTATTTCATTGTTAAGAAATGATATCATTTGTGTATGAGTGCTTGAGGTGAGCTCTTGTGGTGATTATGGTGTGAGAGATTTGGGTTTGCTACACTAGCAATTGCTAGGTGTGAGCTTTATGACGAGGTGCTTGCGACCCTCATTCCGCCGGTGCAATTCACTACATCCGCAAGCCTTCTCTTCCATCCGTCTAGTGAAGCGTGGCATAGCGGCCCGTGTAATCCATTCGCCTAACGAAGCAGCTCGCTTAAGGCCTACACAGTTCGATTCCGTTTGCCTATTCGTCCATCCGCCCTTTCGAAGCAGCGCGGTCAAGGCCTGCCTAGTCTCCATCCCGCCAAGCGAAGCATTGCATAGCGGCATTGCATAGGAGTAGTTTAGTTATTTTCTTTTATTTCCACAACCAAAACCCCCCGTTTCCGCAACCCATCCGACTTAAGGACTTCAATCTCAAGTCCTTCCTCAATAGTAAACTCCACCTTACTGTGTTCCTTCGAGATCGATACTTGTGGATTCTCTCCCACATTTTATATTACTTGAACGATCGGTACACTGCCGTTTCGTGCCGCAGTCTTGCTACCGCCTATAGCGGTGTGCTAAGATTTGCGCATCAAGTTTTTGGCGCCGTTGTCGGGGAACACAGACGTGTGAGTTTTCTTGAGAGGGAGAGCCGAGAGATAGTAGTTCTTCCAGTGTGTATAGCCGCCTTATTGTTTTTGTTTGCTTTTTAATCATAGAGTGTTGGGAAAATGATTTCTCTTAACCCCTGGAAAAGAGTTAAATATGAATTCTTAGAATGAAAAATAAGGCTAAGTAAATATGCGTCGAATGGTATTCGACGCAACGTCGAAATGTAGTCGACATTTCCTTCAGAATGAGTCAAAGTAACTTTAGGAAGACATCGATGTATGTGTTGTCGACGCTACTCTGATTTCCAGTCGATGCATCTAATGTAGTCGACGCACCTTTGTCATCACACCTTCCTTATTCTCCTCTCGATGTCCAGACAGGATGTATTCGACGCTTGCGTCGAATAGTAATCGACGCACGTCGATCTTTATGACAGAATTCAAAATCGCAAGATCTCTTTCCTTATCTTATAGATCTGATTTATATGGAATCAATTTATGTCTTATAGCCGTTCTGAATCTTTCTTTTCCTCTATTAGATTCTTAGCTAATTTGATAAAATTCATTATGGACATTATTTGAAATTGGAATGAATTCTTTCCTTCTATTGGTATGCTAACTATGGAAATGTTTCTATCCTTCTAATTCTCTTTCCTCCTATGTGTATTATTTGAATGAACAGAGCTATATATATATATTTGAAGGAGGTCGACAGAAAGAACAAGGAGGGATCCACCATTTTTACTCATTGAAAAAGAGGAAAAGCTCCCAAGTGATAAAGAGAGAATTGAGAAATAGCCATGCAGCAATATTCAAGCATTATTCTTCTCCTACTTCTGAAGTCACTCTGCTGCAAATTCTGATAGCTCTCACATAAGAGAGAAAAGCTACAAATCTTCTTCTCTCTATAGAAGAAAGATTTAATTCACTTCTTATGCTTCCAATCTTCTTGCTAGGAAGAAGATTCATTCTTGTTCTTATTTCTTTCTTCTTTCTTATTCTTACTTAAACATTGTAAAAGAGTTTTTAGAATCTCTCTTCAAAAAATTCACTGTACTGGTTCTAAGAGTCTCCTTTTCAAAATACTCAGTTGGTTCTGTCTCCTTGTCAAAAGACTCAGGGTGGTTCTAAGAGTCTCCTTATCAAAAGACTCAGTACAAGATAGTGAATTTCCTACCAAGGGGGTAGAAGAGTGGACTACCCAAAGTTTGGGGAACAACTATATCTCTTTGTGTTGTGCTGTGATTTCTTTTCTTGCATTTACTTTCTTTATTTGTTTAATTCTTGTTGGTGTGTGTGGGAAGCTCTAATCTGTGATCATACACATATATATATATATATTAACTTTGCACAAAATATTTTTAATCTCTATTCACCCCCCTCTAGAGAATTCTAGTGAGGTTAACTGTGCACTTTCAATTGGTATCAGAGCTAGGTTGATCTAAAAAGGATAACTCCTTGATCAAAAAGGTCCTACCTTTCATATATATATATATATATATATATTTTTCTAACAATTATTTTTCACATGACACAAATCAAAGATTATGCTTCCACCAGACCACCAATTTGCAACCTTGAAAAGTTTGCACTTTGGAAAACAAGAATTAGAATTTATTTAAACTCTATTGATGATGAATTGTTTAATGTTATCTTGACAGGTCCCCCCAAGCCATTCAGAAAGGACTCAAGTGGAAAAGTGACTGAAACACTTGCGCCAAAAGCTGAGTGGACAGAGGAAGAAAAGAAAGCCCAAGGATATGATGCCAAGGCTATGAATATCCCAGTCTCAACCCTCTCAGATGAAATCTTCCAAAAGATTGCTGATTGTGAGTCAGCTAAGGAAGTATGGGAAGCTCTCACCAAAATGGTAGAGGGAAGTGCTGATGAGAAAAAGGATAGAAAGACAGTACTCATCTCTCAATATGAAAACTTTCAGAAGAAAGAAGGTGAAAGTGTTGCTGACATGTATGCCAGATTCAGCCTCATAGTGAATGAGTTGAAGACACTTGAAAAGGACATATCTCTCATTGAGATAAATGACAAACTGCTTACTTGCTTCCCTAGCTCTTGGGATTCAAGAATCTGGCCAATTAGAGACTCCAGAAGTCAAAGAGAAATTTCAACAGATGTCCTGTTGGGCAAATTAAAATCCTATGAACATCTGTTGAAGACAAGAGCAGAGAAAGAAGAGAAAGAAAAAGCTCCCTCACTCTCAAAAGAAAAGAGTATTGCATTGAAGGCTGTTGAAGGTGAACCCTCTACAAGTGATGAGGAGCTGATCAGTATGCAAGCCAGAAGGTTTAAGAAGTGGATTAAATCAGAAGGATCCAGAGGAAGAGACTCAAAAACCAGGTATAATAAAACACCTACTAAAGAGATTATATGTTACTCTTGCAGGAAACCTGGACATATTGCACCTGAATGTCCTAAGGAGATCAGCAAAAAGAAAGATCTGAAAAGAACAGATCTACAGAAGAAAAAGAAGAAAGAGAAAGGTCTCATTGCTCAATCATGGAGTGATTCAGAAACTGAAGAAAGCACCTCATCTGACAATGATCAAGAAGAGACCAAGCTGGAGGAAACCTGCTTGATGGCCACTGAGAAGCATGATGACACATCTATGGTAAATATACTTGATGATGTAGATTTATCTTCCACTGACTTCAAAAACAATTTCAAAGTATTCTGTTTAAATTTAATCAAATCTGAAAAAGAAATAGATGAACTAAGAAATGAATTAAAAACTCTCAAACAAGTGAACACACAGTATAATAACTATGAGCTCAGTCTAGGACTCTTAGAAAAGGAATTAGACAAAATCTATACAGAAAACCAAACACTAAGAAATGAGCTAGCAAAAGCAAAGTCCTTTGAAGACTCTCTAAATGGGAGAAGTCAGAAGCTCAAGAACATCTCTAAAAATCTTACTAATAAATTTAGACAACTAGAAGATAATACTAACTTAGAACTAAAATCTCAATCACCTAGGAAATCTGTTTGGAGACATCCCATTCACTCCACTAGGGAAAGACATTTGACAGGAGAAAGATCACAGAAAAATCCAGAAACAACCACTGTCTTTAATAAAATTAATCTCATTATATATAAAGGAATCCTAGGAAGATATCCTCAGGAAAAATTTAAACTTTCGTCAAATACTTATCAATGTGCGTTGACCTCTAATCGACGCATACAACAAAATGCGTCGACTTCTACCCGACGCAACCTCTCTCATGCTTCGACTAAAAGAAAACGCAGAATGGAGAAAGCGTCGACTTCATATCAACGCAACCATAAACCTACGTCGAATACATATCGATGCAACCAATCAGACAGACATCTCTCCTCTACCAAACAACAATCTCAATCCATCTCCTTTTACTATGATCACTACTTCTGTAACATCACCAAAGAAAATTGGTATGATAAACCAATGCCCCTAAAGGAGGAAGGATATTCAGAAAAACCCACTTACTCTCTTTTTAAATTTCACACTGATGGGAGAAAGGGACCCCAACTCAGCAGGGTTCAAACTAATGTTTAAAATTTTATGTACAGATGTATCACATCTCCAGGCTGGTGTGGTACTTAGACAGTGGATGCTCCATGCACATGACATGATGCAAAACCTGTTAATCAACTTTGAGGACAGACTTGGACCATCAGTAACTTTTGGAGACTCTAGCTGTGGCCAAACCAAGGGCTTTGGAGATTTCAAAGAAGGGAAAGTCACCTTCAAGAATGTGGCAGTAGTCAAAGGACTGAAGCACAATCTGATAAGTATAAGTCAGATATGTGAAAATGGTAAGTATGAGGTAAAATTCACCACACTATTCTGCCATATTATTGATATCAAGACTGGTGCCACAGTACTCAATGGAATTAGAAAAGGAAAAGTATATGTAGTGGACTTTAGTTCCTCACCCACAGAAGTCTGTTTATTCAACAATATTATTGATAAAAGTGAACTATGACATAGGAGACTAGGTCATCTAAACTACAAAACAATTAGTAAACTAGCAAAGAATAACCTAGTCAGAGGCTTACCAAAGGGTAGGTACTCTAAGGATTCTCCATGCAGACCTTGCCAACTAGGAAAACAAACCAAATCATCCTTCAAACCAATTGGTAAGGATGACTCTCCCAGGGTCCTTTACTTACTACACATGGATCTCTTTGGTCCCATCTCCACTCAGAGCTTAGGTGGAAAATCCTATACCCTAGTAATTATGGATGACTACTCTAGATTCAGCTGGGTATTCTTTCTAAGGGCTAAGTCTGAAACCCACAAGACTCTCTCAAGATTCATAAAACAAATTCAATCTGAACTCAATAGTCAGGTTTCCATAATCAGAAGTGATCATGGGACTGAATTTGAAAATCAGTTTATGAGTAGTTTCTGTGAAGATATAGGTATCAAACAAAGTTCTTCAGCCCCTAGAACTCCTCAGCAGCTCAAACATTCCAAGCAATGCTGGATGAGCACTGCTCCCAGATTCATTCCTCAATCCTACACATGCACACCTAACTAGATGGGGTCAGTGCCTCTGTGCAAAGTCTGAAGAACTCTCTCTCTTCCTCAAGAGTTACCAAGTCTTTCTTAACCTCCTTGGCCAAGAAGGTCAAGAAGGGGGAGAAGCTAGATGAAGAGCAGCCCTCCAATCTTAAACCTCCCTCACACAAATCCCCTCCTTCTTCAAAATCTGACAGTCTTGCACTGCTCAAGACAATTGGAAATGAGATAGTACCTGAGCTACATAATGATGAACAAACAATAGAGGTACTCAACATAGCAAGAGATGCTGCAAATCAAGTGGCACTACTACAAGGGGAGGGAAGCAGAGCAGAAAATGAGGCTGAAAAGGAAGAAGGTGAGAAAGAGCTGAATACTGCTATAAATCAAGAAGAAAATGAACCAGCTGCTGGAACTGAAAAAGGAAATGAAGCTGATGCTGGAAAAGAGAAAGAGCCAGATGCTGTGATGGCTGAAGAAGGGGCTCAGGAGTCAGGGGCAGGGGGAGCTGAGACTCAGGGGGAGCAAATGGCTGAGACCCAGGGGGAGCTGAGGGAGTCACCTGCTACTGGGAAAGAGCAATCCACAATAGTATTCAAGAGAAAAAGAAAGACTCCTCCTACCCCTCCTGAATAATACTTGAAAACAATGCTTCATATACTTTATGATTGGTCTGAACATGAAGTTTGCTTCTGATTGTGTGAAATCTTCATTATCTGTACAAATGCTTTGCTATGTTAATTATATGCTAAATACAATTTCTCTCTAAATAGGGTTAAGACAAATAGGGGGAGATTGTTGGGAAAATGATTTCTCTTAACCCCTGAAAAAGAGTTAAATATGAATTCTAAGAATGAAAAATAAGGATAAGTAAATATGCGTCGAATGGTATTCGACGCAACGTCGAAATGTAGTCGACGTTTCCTTCAGAATGAGTCGAAGTAACTTTAGGAAGACTTCAACGTATGTGTTGTCGACGCTACTCTGATTTCCAGTCGACGCATCTAATGTAGTCGACGCACAATTATCATCGCACCTTCCTTATTCTCCTCTCGACGTCCAGATAGGATGTATTCGACGCTTGCGTCGAATAGTAATCGACGCACGTCGATCTTTATGACAGAATTCAAAATCGCCAGATCTTTTTCCTTATCTTATAGACCTGATTTATATGGAATCAATTTATGTCTTATAGCCATTCTGAATCTTTCTTTTCCTCTATTAGATTCTTGGCTAATTTGATAAAATTCATTATGGACATTATTTGAAATTGGAATGAATTCTTTCCTTCTATTGGTATGCTAACTATGGAAATGTTTCTATCCTTCTAATTTTCTTTCCTCCTATAAGTATTATTTGAATGAACAGAGCTATATATATATTTGAAGGAGGTCGACAGAAAGAACAAGGAGGGATCCACCATTTTTACTCATTGAAAAAGAGGAAAAGCTCCCAAGTGATAAAGAGAGAATTGAGAAATAGCCCTGCAACAATATTCAAGCATTCTTCTTCTCCTACTTCTGAAGTCACTCTGCTGCAAATTCTGATAGCTCTCACATAAGAGGGAAAAGCTACAAATCTTCTTCTCTCTATAGAAGAAAGATTTAATTCACTTCTTGTGCTTCCAATCTTCTTGCTAGGAAGAAGATTCATTCTTGTTCTTATTTCTTTCTTCTTTCTTATTCTTAAACATTGTAAAAGAGTTTTTAGAATCTCTCTTCAAAAAATTCAGTGTACTGGTTCTAAGAGTCTCCTTTTCAAAAGACTCAGTTGGTTCTAAGAGTCTCCTTGTCAAAAGACTCAGGGTGGTTCTAAGAGTCTCCTTATCAAAAGACTCAGTACAAGATAGTGAATTTCCTACCAAGGGGGTAGAAGAGTGGACTACCCAAAGTTTGGGGAACCACTATATCTCTTTGTGTTGTGCTGTGATTTCTTTTCTTGCATTTACTTTCTTTATTTGTTTAATTCTTGTTGGTGTGTGTGGGAAGCTCTAATCTGTGATCATACACATATACATATTAACTTTGCACAAAATATTTTTAATCTCTATTCACCCCCCCTCTAGAGAATTCTAGTGAGGTTAACTGTGCACTTTCATATTATTTGTTATTATTTCTTTCTCTCCTGTTTTAAAGTTTTAGGCAAGTTTAATCCAAGTAGTTTTATTAGTTTGTGTAAATTTCCTTGCAAAGAATTTCAGTTTCATTATATCTGCTTTTATTGTTGAAAATGTCTTCATGGGATATTTCTCCTGGCACTTACGACATGATGGTCTATTGTATAGACCAAATGAAGGAGTTGAATGCTAGGCAGTTGATGAGTCCCAAATATATACACATTTATGGACTCATCTGGGCCGATTTTCTAGTCTCTGCACTTCACTTTAGACATGTTTTCACTCATATTTGACACTCCATGCTAAGTGCACCTCTAGACCCGTTTTTGGTGTTATTTCATGTTCTTCATTTTTAGTAGTTTTCATGGATTGTTAAGTGCCACTTTCAGTGGCTAGATTCATGGTTGTGCTGGAACAGGAGTCGTGCGGGTGTTCCCGGTACAATTCTGTACAGGAACACTGCGCGCGATCACTGTTTCTATCACGCACGACCACTGGTCGTGCGCCGCTGATCGTGTGCACTTAACCCTATTTTTTGAGTTCTGTCTCGGACAATGCGCACGACCACCAATGATATTGCGCACGACCACCGGTCGTGCGCCACTGTTCGTGCGCACTTAACATCAATTTTATGAGTTTTGTTTCAACCAGTGCGCACGACCACCTACGATAGTGCACACGACCACCAGTCGTGCACCACTGGTCGTGCGAACATGGTATTTTATAAATTTCTTACATTGCAGGCTCCACCCAGGCAGGCGCACAATCACAGGATTCCAGCGCGCACGACCACTGGTCGTGCGCCAATGATCGTGCGCACTGTTTATTCCAGCGCCTATAAATATTCCTGCTCGCGAATTAGGTTAGGATCTCCGCATTTTCTTCCGCCAGTCCGCCGTTTCCTGCTCCAGAGCGCCCGATTTCACCCCTCCATCGCAACCCACCATCAGGAGGTGCTCCGGGCTTGTTCTTCACGCCATTCTTGAGCCGGAGCTTCCTCTCGGCCTCCTCCTTCATCCTAGAGCTTCAAGGAAGGTTTAGCCGCCATCGCCATCAAGAAAGAGGAAGTTTGCAACCTCTACCGGATCGTGACACGAAGAAGACGGGCTCATTGGAGAGTAGTGACAGCTCTCTCTACCCGGACATAGTTGCGGACCGAGCTTGGACGCGGATTGACAACCCGGCGATTCCAACCATGAATCTACAACGAGACTTCGGATTCGGTCGATTTCTTGCCTTGTTCTTCTCTTATTGATGTATATGTTGCTAGAGCTAACATTATGATGAAGTAGGACTTAACTTTATTTGCATTTCTATACATTTCATGTCTATGTGAAATATTTTACTGTTTGAGTTGCTTGAGGTGCGCCCCATTCCATCCTCCATCCCGCCGTCACGTTCGTGTGCCGCACTAGCAATTGCTAGTGGCGTGCTTGTCGACGAGGTGCTTGCGACCCTCATCCGTATGCCTACTCTTCCATCTGCCTAGCGAAGCGTGGCATAGCAGCCCGTGTAATCCATCCCGCTTAACGAAGCAGCGCGCTCAAGGCCTGCATAGTTCGATTCCGTTTGCCTACTCGTCCATCCGCCCTTGCGACGCAGCGCGCTCAAGGCCTGCCTAGTCTCCATCCCGCCAAGAGAAGCACTGCATAGCGGCATTGCATAAGAGTAGTTGTAGTTGTTTTCTTTTATTTTCCAAAAGCCAAATCCCCCATTTCCGCATCCATCCGCTCGAAAGGACTTCAATCTCAAGTCCTTCCTCGATAATAAACTTCACCTTACTGTGTTCCTTTGAGATCGATACTTGGGGATTCATTCCCATTTTATATTACTTGAACGATCGGTACACTGCCGTTTCGTGCCGCATTCTTACTACCGCCTATAGTGGTGTGCTAAGATTTGCGCATCAGCAGTGTAGGAACTTCGTTTGCTTGTTGTGTCGAGGAGAGGGTCATGAATTGAAGGACTGTCTTAGTCTTTTCAATCCTGACCGCTCCCCCTCCACTCATGACAACATTGTCCCTACCACTCATTCTTTACCCGTGGAGGCAATTGCCTACTCACCCCTTGAGCTTAATTCTCGCATCGGATCTTCTCTCCCTGTTTATGGCTTCACTCCTAGTCATGATAATCACTCATCTGTTGGCCAACAAGGAGAGGATTTCGAACTTATGGATGCACCTGAGTGGGATGAGGAAAGTATTTTTTCCATTGGGGAGTCATTAGCGGATCTTTTTGTGGAGGAACCAAATCTTTTTGTTCCTCCAGTTTCTTTGCAAGATCTTTCTACACATATTTTTTATGATCCTATCGAAGTAAAGGAGTGGGGTGATGCTTCTGACTCGGAGGGTGCTCCAAAGTGGGATGAGGATGTCATTTTCCCTGAAGGGGAGAATGAATACTTTGAACACGACGGTGCACCTCGGTGGGATGAGGAGGATACTCTCTCTGATGAGGAGGTTTGCACTTCTTCATGGGACGAGGAGGTCCAAACCACCACTGAGGCCCTGAGTTCTCAAGTTCCCCTTGCTATGATATTTACGATGATGATAGTGATCTATCCTTGGATCCTATCGGGAGTGAAACCGGGATCACTCCCATAATTACAGATTATTTATGTCTTTCTTCTATTTTGTTTCCTGACCATCTTTCTTGGCTTGAACACATGCAGGGGGATTCAGTAGTGGTAAATCTTTTGGAAGCCGAATCTGAAATGCCCTCCACTGCTGATCCACCTTTATCTCCTCTTCCTGATATTTTTAATGCTTATTCTCCATCCATGCAGGATTTTGAGTATGTTGACCCATTTTTGGGTAATGATGAAAACCAATACTGGCAGGGGAAATACAGTGCAGTGATGATGTTTCCCTTGAAGGATTGGCTGCAGGGAGGCAAAAGATATTCATATCCTGTGCTAATGTCGGAAGAGAAGAAGAAGGCGAAAAAGAAAGAGATTTGGGGATGGAAGATAAATCCTACTTTCTGCCCCTACTGCTGGGTCTTCGGGCCCATTTCATTCATATCTAGTTACTACTTTAAATCAACGTATAGTTGATTTCTTCGATGGATGTGTAATAATAATAAGTAAACTTTATTATTATCTCTTTTATGTTTAGACAATGTTATTAAAACTGCATAATACAGGTATTAAGTCCAGCTTAAGGACGGTAAACAAAAGCGCTGCTGGGAGACAACCCAAGTCTCTTTTGTTTTTATTTCTCTAATACGCTAATAGTTTAGTTTTATATATATATTTTTGTGTGGAGTCTTTTGCCTGCAGGTGTGCGGAAATTTCTTTGGTGGCGGACTCTTGGAGTGAAGTTTTTAGAATTTAACGCCAAATCTTCTGGTATGCTCATTTCTGAGCATGGGGTAACCTCTCCTCTTTTCATTCTCTTACACTCATGTTGATATTTCAACTTACCTTATTGTGCAGATTAATTCTAGGGGAGAGATGTTTGTTACCCACTGTGCACGCACATGTTGCATTGCATACTAGAAGTAAGTTTATTTTATCTATAAAGTAAATTTGTTCATATGCATCACACACCGTTTCAACCGCACGAGCGGGCACTCGCTTGTTTGCATGCTCCCGTATATTCAATTCTTGGTTGTGATGTAGAAATTGTTGTATTAGCCTAAAAATTGCAAGATGGAGTGGCATGTTGACTCTTGTAGTGCTCTAGTTGAGTACTCGTGTATTGCATAGGGATTTGAGTAGAATTAGTTTTTATTTATGCTTCTAATTTATAATTAGTAGATTTGCGTAGATTTTAATTTATTTTACTCAAAATGGTGAATGTGGTTGAATCTAGTGGTGGCGGTGTATTGTGTGTAGGCGAGCGCGAGGTTCGTGTTACTCGAGTCGGGAGGAAGGATTACCTTTCTCGGGGGCTAAGAACTCGCCCCAAGCGACTCTCGAAGCATGGGTGCAAATGATTTGCAAGTTGAGCGTGACGTAGGCCATCTTTTTGGCAAGCTTGAGCTTTCTTCTACCTTTCCTATACGCTAACCATTGCTAGCCTATTTTGTGCCTACCCGATCTTTTGGTTCAGCTCCACCATACTTCACCAAGGCCTAAAAGCTAATCCTATTATCGCAACCAAAATTAAGCTAAAAGCATTTATGAATTGTAATTTTCCAATGCGGTGCGGTAATGCGAAACTTCAATGTTGATGTGGAAGTTTTAAAAATGTCTATGTGCTGAGAATTGTGCTAATTGACTTGGGGATAAAAAGAAAAGAAAAATAAAAAAAAAGAGAAAAAATAGATATATATCCCCAACGTTTTAATTGAAACATCTAAATGGTATTGATTGTTGTAGGCCGTGTGCACACCCAATTTCAAAGTCAAGTCTGGGGGTGTGTTACACGTGTTTTATTGTGGCTGCTTTGAATTAGCGCTTTTGTGTGCTCATTTGGGTTGCGCTTAGCCTTCACGTTTATCTTTGCATTCCAAACCGTAACCTAAGCCTCGTGTAAACCCCAAAGTCCTATTGATTCATCTTGTAAGTTCACTAGCGCCGTGGAGAGAGTGTGACAGGGAAAGCTTATGGCTCTCGACGTTGATGGATTTCAACGGAGATAATTCTGAGTTTCGGTCTTGGGTAACACTCACCTTCGTGTCTAGCTTACTTTCGTACTACGCGTGACCACGAGATTCACCAACATTCCATTTTTGAGTAAAAATAAATTCCTTTTTACGCATCTACACTTTTTATAAATTAGCTAGCATATTTAGAAACCTCTTCTAATAAACCTCTTTGCACACAAGTATGCAACTTCGCATTCTATTCCATGATTGCAATTTTTTTGGCTAGCTATGCTTTTCCTACTCTGCTGGATTTGTTTGCTCGGGACGCGCAAACAGGTAAGTCTGGGGGGTGTGATGAGTCCCAATTATATACACATTTTCGGACTCATCTGGGCTTGTTTTCACGCACTTGCACTTCTCTTCTAGTTCATTATTGCTTATATTTCACTTAATCACATTCCTTCACAAAGTGCACTCTTTGGGCCCATTTTGGTGTGCAGTTGCGCGCTATGTTTTTGGGGGTAAGCACACGGTGCTCCCCAACCCTTTTTTATGTATTTGGATTGAGATGGAAGGGTATTCCCAGCTGTATGATTGATGTTTGGTGCTGTGCAGGTGGGTAGATCATCAATTATGCCCAGTTTCATGTCTGCATGAATCGCACGGTCGTGCGTTTTCTTGACGCACGGTCGGCTGCGATCGTGTGCGTTCATTTACGGCCCAATACAACATTCTGAATTTGGTCGTGCATTTTTACGCACGGTCATGCGTTTGGTCGTGCATGAACAAATTCTGCAATCTGTTCTATTTAAACTGCGATTTTTAGGTTTTTCAGGAACCCGAACAGTTCCGCGATTTCTTCCGCCGTCAGGGAGGAAAGCTCCGTTTTCTCTCCTTCTTCCTCCACCTTTTGCCCAAGGCCACCTCCATCATCCAAGTGCTTCAAGGAGAGGAGGCTACACTCATCTTCATCACTAAGCTAGGAGTTCTTCGCAGCAGACATGGCCGGATTGTAGTTTACCGGAGAAGACGGGTCCATTGGGAGGAAGTGACAACCCTCCTCTACCCCGGACGATAGCTGGGACCGAGCTAGGACGCGGATTGACAACCCGACGATTCCTACCGAGAATCTACAACAAGCCTCTGGATTCGGTCGTATCTCTTGCATTTTTCTCTTCTTAGGTTATTGTTGCTTGCAGTGTAATCTTCTATTTTATGATGATGTTTGTACTCTGCACTTGCTTTAATTTGTATTTCATTGTTAAGCAATGATATCATTTGTGTATGAGTGCTTGAGGTGAGCTATTGTGGTGATTATGGTGTGAGCGATTTGGGTTTGCTACACTAGCAATTGCTAGGTGTGAGCTTTGTGGCGAGGTGCTTGCGACCCTCATTCCGCCGGTGCGATTCACTCCATCTGCAAGCCTTCTCTTCCATTCGCCTAGTGAAGCGTGGCATAGCGGCCCGTGTAATCCATTCGCCTAATGAAGCAGCGCGCTCAAGGACTGCACAGTTCGATTCCATTTGCCTACTCGTCCATCCGCCCTTTCGAAGCAGCGCGCTCAAGGCCTGCCTAGTCTCCGTCCCGCCAAGCGAAGGATTGCATAGCGGAATTGCATAGGAGTAGTTTAGTTATTTTCTTTTATTTCCACAACTAAAACCCCCATTTCCGCAACCCATCCGACTTAAGGACTTCAATCTCAAGTCCTTCCTCAATAATAAACTCCACCTTACTGTGTTCCTTCGAGATCGATACTTGGGGATTCACTCCCACATTTTATATTACTTGAACGATCGGTACACTGCCGTTTCGTGCCGCAGTCTTTCTACCGCCTATAGCGGTGTGCTAAGATTTGCGCATCAAGTATTGAACTTCATTCCGAACCGGAAGGATAATTCCGTGGAAAAACTAGCCAAGCTACGTTGATAATATTGTACGATTGCACAGAGTTTCCCGTAGCATCGTTAGTGATCGAGATGGGCGTTGTACATCAAATTACTGGAAGCTGATTCACCAATTATTGGGTACCAAGCTAAAGCTTAGCACGACCTTCCACCTGCAAATAGATGGGCAGACCGAGAAAACCAATCAGACAATGGAAGACATGCTCCGGATGTGCGCCTTAGATTTTGGAAAGAGATTGGAGGACCATCTCTATATGATCGAATTTGCATACATCAATAGTTACCAGGCAAGTATTAAAATGACACCCTTCGAGACACTTTATGGTAGAAAGTGTCATACGCCTTTGGCTTGGGTTGAAACCGGCGATACGAAATTGTTGAAGCGCAAAGACGTGGATGAAGTGAATACATCCATTCGGGCAATAAGGGAGCAATTGTTAATTTCCTAGGATAGGCAAGGGAAGTACTACAATGCAAATCACTGAAATGTCGAGTTCACCGTTGGCGACTGGGTTTATTTGAAGATCAAACCATTCAAAGGAGTATCGAGGATCCGACACTTGAAAAAGCTAAGTTCAAGGTACATAGGACCGTTCGAGATCTTTTAACGCATTGGTGAAGCTGCCTACCGGCTTGCTCTATCTACGGAGCTAAGCGGTCTACACGATGTATTTCATATTTCAGCGTTGAGAAAGGTTGTGAATGAGCCTACACATATTGTTACGGTTGATGATGTGTCGATAGATGGTGGGATAGCGATGAGAGTCAAGCACATATGCATCGAAGACACCGAAGTGAGATAGTTGCAGAACAAATCAATTCGGATGGTAAAGGTCCATTGGGATAAGTGCGGGAGAGAGGAACTCTCTTGGGAAAGAGAGTAAACCATGCTTGCGGAGTACTCCGAGCTATTTCTCACAGGTATAAATTAATTTTGTACTTTATTGTTTTCGTAATTTCGGGACGAAAATCTTTTAAGGGAGGTGGAGTTGTAACACCCCAGTTTCTACCGCCGAGCCGTAGCTTCTACCGCTGGTGATAGCTTTATTGACGGGAAACTTTGCTTTGTCGTCGAGAAGTGTGGTCGATAGAATATCGACAAGACGCTAGCGCTGGGCCGTAGCACTACCGCCGGCGGTATGTCTTCAAGTCGATACGAGTTCCAGCATCGTCGAGAGAATGAGACAGTGTGCTGAAGGTTAAGTTCAACCCCTAGCGCGACGCAGTAGCACTACCACCGGGTGGTAGGTGATGGAACAGATCTGTGAAATAGCGATCGTGGCGGTCAAATCTTTAAGGCTTTGATCTGACGACTTAGAGTTGTTCCAAAAAGTATTTGGGCTTGACCAGAGGAAGTTTTATCCTTATTATTACAAGTTCTTTCTCTCTCCAAGCTTGAGAAAGAGGAGAGTCAAGGAAGAATAAGGAGACTCTTTCCGCCATTGACGGAGCTCCGAATCGCGAGTCGTTTACAGATCCACGGAGAGTGGCCTGATGCGGTTCTTTCCATCTGATTGAAATCTCGGATTCATGGAGCCAAAGAGAGCGGAAAGGGTAACAATCCTTCCTCCCGATCTTAGAACGTGTTTTAGTCCTTTCATCCCTTTTCTACGCTTGCATAGGGTTGTCTCTTTCACTAATTAGTGAAGTGTAGGACTCCCTTTAGTTCTTCGAAACTCCGAGTCGATTGTGTCCAACCCTGACATTAATTGCATGTAGAAATTCAGTAGTCGTACGGATTTAGGCATTTTGTGTGAAGCCTACTCGTGGCCGTTATCCTGGATCAGTGATGTGTGATTATGACGTGCATTTAGGTTAAGCCTAGAATGCGTGCCGGAGAATGGCTCTGCGAGATATGTAATTATAAATACGAGACTTGCGTTCTACAGGTTGTTCGGAGATCCTAACGGAAGCTCCATGTCTGAGGTGTTTTTGAATGCAAACCTTCACCATGAGATTTGATGTAGATTGTCTTGAACCTCCTTCGTTGGTTATGTTTATGAATCCTAGGTCCCGTTGAAAGTATTAGGTGTGTAGCTTACCCTTTGTGTAGCACTTGTATGTGCTAAACCCTTACAGGGCGAGGCAAAGCCATACCCGCGTCGTGCTAGTGGATCACAACGACTAGAGCACGGGAAAAGTTGAACCGAACTCATTTTCATGCAGATCGGCGAGAGGGCCCAACCTCTGGTGCGTCGTGTGATCATGGTAAAGGCCGTGGAAGGTGTTCACCTATACCGACCAAAAGCTCTTTGCCCACCTAAGGTTGGATAACTTAGTGTGGTGTTGGTACTTGTGAAAAAGTACTTTGGAGACATGTCTTATGTGTATGAAATACGGGGTTACGAGTACCCACATTTATGTTGTTATTAATTGATGTTATGTTAGCCTCATACAGTTGCTTAGGCGGTTGTGGGGATCCTCCAGGTGAACCCAACTAATAACATGTACATACTTAGGTCCCCTTCTCTTTGATGCTCAACCTAGAAGATTGATTGTGCTTGAAACCTCACCTTGTGTAGAGTAGATGTACTTTCTTTATATTATTAAATGTTGCATGTACGGCTTGCTTGCAGGTTAGCGGTGCCCCTCCCCTAAGCCGGCTAGAATGGTCGTGGGGGGGAATCGTTACTCTGTTTGTGGTCAGCTTATAGCTGACCCTCGTTTACCTCATATTTGTGGATGATGCAGGTGTTGGTGAACCGAGCGATAAATAGCGGGCTAAAGCCCATTGTTGCGTTGTCCCTTGAAGGTCAGCTTATTTTACTGCTTTGCATGTATTGTCGGTCTACGTGCCAAAGTATGCTTTTTTTATTTAGTATATTTGTTGAATGTAATGCTTTAAGGCCATAACTTTATGGTGACATTTCTGAGATGATAGACATTCTGAAATTAATGTTGAATGAAAGCTTCCGCTTCCGCTTTGTTTATACTCTAGTGTAGTTAATTTCTGTTTATCATCTTTTAACGTCTAGTTAGTGTGTTCAATATGACGTGGGGTCCTGGTTGGACCTATTGTTATATTGTTTGTACTGTCAGGGTGTAACACTCGTGATCTCTAAGGGGAGCCTCTTGCGAACCCGCACCCTTGATCCAGGAAGCTCATGTTGGCTATGTCCGGTCCATTATTCCCCTTGGGCATTCATGAGGGAACCGAAGTCAAGGAGTTGCATCATTTAAACACTACCTTTCAATGTTCACTTATGATATTAATGAATAAAAAAGTTCATAGTTTAGTAGATCTTAGAGTATCAAGACATGCTATAAATTTAACGGTTCAGGTATTTAGGAGAAAAACTCATAATCATAAGCAGAGGTGCATCATGTTAAGATTAATGTTTGTTAGCGAGAGTTTTCTCTACTTGCATTAAGTAAGGCTGAATCAGATGGTGGTGGGTAAGCGACGCAAGCAAAATTTAGAAACCTAATTTCAGACCTGATCAAGCACAATCATGGATGATATTTGAATTAATGGAAAAACCATATGCTGACACACACAATCAATATCACATAACTTAAACAAGTGCGGGCTTAGCAAAAATTACATCCCTCAAAGTTGAGGAGAGAGGAGATTACCACGAGAAAATGGAGAATTGGCAGCGCTTAGGTTACGGAAACCCTAAATCGGAAGGGTTTTGAGTGATCCCACCAACTGATTCGATGAGCGGCGCCGAAAATCACAAAGACAAAGCAGTTAGTGGATTGTAAGAGAGGCATAAAATTGGATCAACGTATCTACGCATTTTGGAGTGAAAAGATTTGCAAAAAATTTCAAGAAAATCTAAATAAATGGGAAAGGAGGAATTCCTTACCTAAGGAAGCCCAAATCTGAGCTCAAGGAGGGGAGTTAAGGAAAACCCTATGAGTCTCTTTAAATCACCGACCAAATCAAAGAGGAAGAGGGATGGAGGTGGCTTCCAACCTTTGAAGAGGAGGGAAGAGGGCTGTCGACCTCAAGAAATGGAGGGAAGAGGGTTACCGACCTCAAGAAATGGAGAGGAGGAGATGACTGCCCCTTGGAGGAGAAGAGCTGATATTGCTGGCTTAGGGGGGAGAGAGCTATCAGCCTGAGAGAAAGAAGAGCAGGAGAAGTCGGCCATGGGAGCAGAGGGTGAGCGAGAGATCAACGCGATTGGAAAGTGCCGCGCGCGAAAGACGGTTGACGGGAGCGGAAAAAATTGGGAGCCCTAACTTCGAAAACAAAAAATGAGTGGGATCGGGGGGGGGGGGGGGGGGGGGGGGGGGTGCAGCTAAGTATTAGAGGGAAAAAGAGCTAGTTAGGTTAATTACAAAACTACCACTAATTAGATTTAATTAATTTAAATCACCCTCCTTCAGTTATTATTATCATGGGTTGTTACATTCTCGCCTATTCGGACTTTTTGTCCCTAAGACTTTGGAGGATTCTCAGAATGGGCCTGTTATGGTGAAGATTCAGATGCCATTCAATCCTACAAGATTTGCAAACCACGGCATAGAAAGCTAACTATTAATATAATTAAATAGAAAGGAGAATAAGTTCGGAGACTAACCAAGATCAAGAGAAAAGTTATGGATACTTGCTATGCATATCAGATTCAAGTTCCAAAGTGTACTCCTCGGACTTGCCATGCGTCCAAAGCACTCTGACCATGGGAATGGTTTCTTTCGAAGCTTGCATACTTGATACTCCACAATCTTAGTGGATTCAACCAAATACGCAAGATTGGCTTCAGGAATCACAGGAATTTCTTCAATGATGCGGTTAAGGTCACATATGCACTTCCAAAGTTGACTAACATTGATGACGTTGTGAACACCGGTAAAATAAGTCGGTAGCTGAAGATGATATGCAGATCCTCCGACACTCTCTGAGATAGTATGCGGTCCCATGAACCTCGGGCTAATCTTATGATGGCGACCAAACCGTTTCACCCCGAGAGTAGGGGAAATATTCAGGAGGACTTGATCACCCACATCATATTCTAATGGACGACGGCGCTGGTTTGCATACTTCCTCTGCCTCTCGATGACATGACTGAGCTGAAGTCGAGTCTTCCTTGTGGATTCTTTCATTTCTTGAAGTAACTCAGGCCCCAAAACAACCTTTTCTCCCACTTCCGACCAATAAAGAGGGATCCTACAATGATGCACATACAATGCTTCAAAGGGGGCCATTTTGAGGCTCTCTTGATAGCTATTATTGTAGGCGAATTCAAATAATGGTAGGTGATCATCCCAATCCCTCTTGTAGTCTAGAATGTAATATCGAAGCATGTCTTCAAGTATCTGATTAACCCATTCGGTCTGACCATCGTTTGTCGGATGATAAGCAGTGCTCGGGTTGAGTTTGGTTCCCAAAGATTGTTGGAAGCCCTTCTAAAAAAGTGATATGAATCTCAATTCGTGGTCTGAAACAATCTGCAAAGGAATCCCATGAAGTCTAACCATCTTTGATACATAGATCTGAGCCATCTTCTCGATGGAATGACCTTCCTTATATGAGATGAAGTAAGCCACTTTAGTCATACGATCTACTATGACCCAAATCGCATCATGCCCCTTAGAGTGCGGGGAAAACCTGTGATGAAGTCCATAGAGATGTATTCCCACTTCCATTCAGTGATAGACATGGGTTGCAAAAGACCACCAGGATGATGGCGCTGAGCTTTCTCCTTCTGGCATGTCAAGAATTGAGAAATGAAGCGAGCTATGTATTTCTTCATACCAGGCCACCACACAATCTATTTCATGTCATGATACATCTTATTATTGCCCGGATGACCAGATATGCGGGATTCACAAGCTTCACGACATATACGATCAAGCAATTTATGAACATCAGGGATGCAAAGATGATCTCGAAAATGCAAAACATCGTCACAGTTAGAGAAATCTAGAAGAGTACTAAGTTCAACCTTTCAGCGAATGCACTGGAGTAAGGGATCAGATGGCTGCAAATCATTTACCTGCTCCACCCATAACGGACCAAAAACTTCTTCTTGACCCTCAGTGAGATGGATATGTCCATCTGATCGAGGTCATCACTCAGGGCTGCAAGAGTAGCTGCCATGGGTGCATAGGAGGAAACAGATGCCTGACGACTCAATGCATATGCTACTGAATTGGCTTTACCAGGAACGTACGTGAGCTGCAAGTCATAATGTGCTATGAATTCGATTCATCGCCTCTGATGAATATTGAGATCTTTCTGAACAAAAATATACTTCAAGCTCTGATGGTAAGTATAGAAGTGACACTTCACGCCATAGAGATAATGCCGCCAAAGTTTCAATGCAAACACCACCGCAACGAATTTCAGATCATGAGTGCGGTAGTTGCGCTCATGAGTCTTCAACTGCCTAGACCCATAAGTAATAACACGATCATCCTGCATCAAGACACATCCCAAGCCAACTCCGGAAGCATCAGTGTAAGCTGAAAATTTTGTCCCCTCTGAAGGGAGACCTAAAACTGGCACCGAATACAAACATTGTTTCAATTCCAAGAAGGCCTACTCATACTGATATGACCACTCGAATCTAGCTTGCTTTTAAGTTAGCTTTGTTAATGGAGAAGCAAGAGAGGAAAATCCCTTGACAAAATGTCGGTAGTAGCCAGCCAAACCAAGCAAACTGCGAATTTCAGTAAGGGTAGAAGGTCGCTTCCAGTCCATAACTTTAGAAATCTTAACAAGATTAGCGGAGAGTCCATCTTCTAAAATAACATGCCGAAGAAAGCAACATGATCCAAACAAAACTCATGTTTCGCCAGCTTGGCATATAGCTGATGTTGACAAAGTGTGGAGAGAGTGATTCTAAGATGTGCTGCATGTTCCTCATGAGTCTTGGAATAGACCAGAATACCATCAATAAATACGGTGACGAACTTATCTAGATATTCATGGAAGACACGATTCATCATATCCATAAAAGCAGAGTGTGCATTAGTCAAACCAAAGGACTTCACTAAGAATTCAAAGTGTCCATACCGAGTCCAGAAGGCGGTCCTGGGAACGTCAGATTCCTTGATCTTCAGCTGATGGTAACCCGATCTAAGATCTATCTTAAAAAAGACGTCACTACCCTTGAGCTGATCAAAGAGAGCATCCACACGCAAAAGGGGAAACTTATTTTTGACTGCCACCTTATTTTGATCCTGATAGTCAATGCAAAGTCTCATAGAACCATCCTTCTTTTCACGAAGAGAATGGTGGTTCCCCAAGGTAAAGAGCTAGTACGAATGTACCCATGCTTAAGTAGTTCATCCAATTGTGATCTAAGCTCCTCTAGTTTGTGCGAGGCCATACTGTACGGAGCTTTAGATATGGGGAGCGCGTCTCAGGATCTAAGTCAATGGAGAACTCCACATCTCGATCAGGAAGCATCCCAAGCAATTCGGTAGGAAAACATCATGGAACTAAAAAACAATCGGGATGGATTCAAGTTGAGGTGTGGCAGAATCCAAAAACAAGCATATACAAAATAAGCAGAACATCCTTGACCAAGACGGCGAGTGGCGCGCACAACAAAAATTGCCTTCATGTGAATGCGGGTCTGAACATTAACGTTGTACTCCTTTCCATCGATGCTGAGATTGACCCTCTTTGCCAGACAGTCCTGTTTTGCTCGATACGCAACCAACCAATTCATGCCTAAGATCACTTTGAACTCTGTCATATCCAGAACTTTGAGATCGACTGAGACTCGCAGTTCACCAAGCATGATCAGACAATTAAGGCCACCTCTATTTGAAAGGTGCAGATGACCAGACACAGAGATCTCATAAGGGACCTCAAGTGGCGAAGTAGTCCAACGATGAAGGTTCACAATATGATGTGCAATTAAGGAATGAGACACACGAGAATAAAAAAGAATTGGCATCCACTTATTCGTGACCCTAAATCTCCCTAGAAATGGAAATCACATACACAAATCATGGTTTTTCGATACTAAAATAGCTAAAATAAAATGCAAAAATCTAATAACAAATCATTATATACCAGAGATGACATTGGTAGATGCGAGCGCCTTGACCCGAGAGATGACGTTCAACACAGCTTTGCTCTTCTCTTGAGCTCCGGAAAGAGATCGCAGAGCCTGAGCATAAATTGTGCTTTCCTTCATGAGATAGTCTTGGATATGATGACCAACTTGTCCACATCTGTAGGAGGCAATCCTTCAGCAGCTGAACCGACTTCTTGCAGTAAGCATAGACAGTGGAGGTAGCGACAAGCATCGTCTGAGGTTGTTGTGCAGGAACAACCATCTTCTGCTTCTTCAAGAGGTTGCAATAAACTTACACAACATGTCCCATCTTGTTGCACACACCTCATTAGACTTGAGGACTTGGTCATAAGGTGGAGCCCCCTTTCTCTTGTGGGAAGATGTGGTGGCATTGCTTATACCATGCTGGTCCTTCTTAGCAATATGCTTTACCTCAACAGCCTCCACTTGCAGGGCAGCTTCTACAGTCTCAGCATAGGTGGTGGCGCCATGAGCTACCACGTGCTGGAAAAAATCATGGTGAAGTCCCTTCACAAAGCGACTGATCTTCTTGGCCTCATTTGGCACCAACTCCACAGCAAGGAGGGATAGACGAGAGAACTCCTTTTCATACTCGGTCACTGATCTGTCTGGCTGCTGGAGGGACAAAAACTTCTCGGTGAGCATGCCCCACTCTACAGAAGAGAGAAACTTCTCCATGATGGCTTCCTTGAATTGACCCCAGGTCATGTTGGCAGAATTAGGGAGATTGCGGCGCTGAAGCCACCAGGTGTAAACATCCTCAATCAACTGGTAGGCCGCAAGAAGAACCTTCTGAGCCTCTATGTTGGAACCTTAGCTTTTGATTTGAGTTAGGATCCACCCCTTTGATAAATAACTTAGACCAAATTCTCACTAAGATAAGAAAGCTGATAATAATGATTTGAGTTAGGATTCATGATTTAGATTTAAGTTTCCATCTTAAAACACATCATAACTTAGATAAATTTCCTCAAGTAAGAAAACTAAGAAAAACATCAATTAAATATAATGCGATCGAATCGGAGAAAATATAAGAAAATAATATAAGCTCTCTGCGTTCGACGAATGTCGAACGACGCTCGACAAATTCTAGCCAGCCAGCGCTCGACAAAATTCCATCAAAACAGCGTTCGACAAATGGCGAGCAGCGTTCGACGAATTCAGTCAGAATAATCTCAGCGGCTAGACATTCTTTGAATGGCGCTCGACAAACTCAAGCTCAGCGGTCGACAAATCTCTTTCAGAACAGAGCTCGACGAAAAATGTTGTCAGCAAATATTCTTATTATACAGCTGTACTAACATTATTATATACATGCTTTTCTGATATAGCCATTGCAGGAAATAAAAGTTTATAGCCGTTTGCAGATAAGTCAAAGATGGAAACTCCTCTTCCCAAGGAATAAAATTAAAGAGACTTTATCTCTTTCCTGATTCCCAGCAAGAATTCAAAAAGCCTTCTCTGGATTATATATGAAGAGAAGAGCAGAGTACAAATAGAGTGACAGAAAAAATAGGAATAGATATAGAGAACACACAGATACAAAAAGAAGTAGATCAATTTCATATATCTTCTTTTTGTTAACATCTTCTTGCAGATCACACAAATCCTGAGGCACCAATCACAACCATTTGCACAGGATCATCACTGCATAAGAAGAAAGGAGTGTTTGTACAATCAAGAGAAGAGGACTCCAGAACTGTCATCAACTTACATCAGACAGGGGGAGCTCTTCAACATCTTCACCAAGATCCATTCAACTTCAAATCAGGATCTTCAAGAGTCTTCTTATACAGAGAAGAACATCAAACATTTTAGTTTTCCTTTTTCTTTTTATTTCTTTCCACCTCTTGTACAGGGTTATAACTCCCTTCAAAAGTTAACTCCCGGTGATAGGGCACCTTAGCAAAAACCTGCATCTTGGTTAGAGCACCTTATCAACAGCTCACCTGGTGTGTGGACACCTTATCAAAATCACCTTGGTGTGAGGGCACCTTATCAAAAACTCCTAGTGGATTCCTACCAGTGGGTAGAAGAGTAGATGTACCCAGTTGAGGGGAACTACTATATATCTTGTGTCATCTGTGGATTACTTGTTTGGTTTATGTTTTTATTTTCCTGCGATGTGTTTATCTATATGCACTCTAACTATTTGATTTTATTACTCATACAAAAATCAGCAAACTAACTCATATATATATATATCACTTCATTTTGAAAGTAAAAATTAAGCAAGATCTTTTAATAAGATAAATAAGAACTAAACCTCCACTTTCACTCTGAAACTCCAGCATACGCAAAGTGCTTCTCCATCTGGGAGAGCCACTCAAATATGAAGAAGTAGTCACGATCTCCATTGAAAGATGGCGACTTTAGCCTTTTGAATGCCAGAGTACCTGCCATTGCTACAGGAGGAGCAACCGAATTTGACGAAAGTGGGGTGACAAGGTTGATGACAAGCAAGCTGGTTTCGGGATTAAATGTAGGAGGTGTGGCTCTAGGAGTGATAGATATTCCAGCTGTCCCCATGCGATTGGAACCAGAGGCAGGATTAAAAGTCTGGCGATCCTCCTCCAAACGAGTGAGATGATCCAAAATTTATATCAGAAGCTTGGTAGTTGCATCTCCAGATGCCCCCCGTAGAAGAGGTAGCATGCTTGCGAATTGGCCCCTTAGAAGCCATCAAGAAAGAGGTACAAGAGAATCGGGTAAGTTTGGTAATCAAGAAGAACAAAAAGGATTGAGACTAGAGGTTCTAACAGTTTAGTACTGTCAGATACGTAAATCATGTAATAATTACATCATTTTCATTGGACAACTCTAGGTAATGATCATGCAAATGCGATAATAGAATTATGCGCAATAATAAATAATTAGTAAATCCATGTATGTACAATCATCATCTGTTGTTCTTAGCTTATCACTTGTGCAATGAGTTATGTTATGCATGCAATGCTATTGTGCCAAAAATGCATTCCTAAGAATGTTCATGAATGAATACACATGTCATGTTAAGTGCCCATATCACTTTCATGCATATTATGTTACTAATGTCATCGAACTTGAAAATATTAAATTGCCAATAGCCATTTAATATTCACAAGTGGTGTATATGCTAGTGGAAATTCATATGCACATAAAATGTTAAGTTTGCCCATAACCCCTTAACATTCATGTGCATACTACTCATGATTATGAGTGGGGTGCAAGTGTTTCAGCCGAGCACAACCGATAATAATAATGTGAGTGAAGAAATGATGTATATATATAATAATGGAATTTCAAAATACTAGAAAAATTATAAGATACTTTATCTTTAGAAGCTTAATCTAGTTATGATACCAACTATCCCGACCCGTCTAAAAGAAAAGGTCAGAGCGCTCTTCGGGCGGGTTGTGATGCCACAGATATGAGGGAAAGAAACAACATGTCTGTAAGGCAGGAGATAAATTAGTAATATTAGATTTAAAATAAAAATTTTTAAGAAAATACATTAGCTTTATGCAAAAGCTTTTAGAATATGGCAGTGAAAAGTAAAATACTCATGCATTTTAATAAAAATCATGTTACAAAATGCTGGTACAAATTTCATACAATTAAAATCTCAAGAAAAATGAACATGCAACATATTCAAATGCAGTACATAATTTATAGCCCAGCAGTTGTCCATGATACAAGAGAAAATGTTTGATCTTAATTATTATAGGAAAGAAAACATTGTCCTGACAGTAATGGAAAAATATACAACCTGACATAGCAATAAATAAGATAAACCTCTAGGAACACGGGAACTAGACACATACTCGGCTCAGGTAGCAGGCGGTGCAGTCACGAACACTAAGGCAAATCCAAAACAAATAAGGAAAAAAACCTCAGAACATTGATATAAGTAAGTATAGAAAAGTACAACTAGCAATGAGTAAGAACTGTACAAGTAAAAAATTTCATGAAACAAAACTAGCAAAATGGGCAAGTAAATAAGTCACGTAGAAACAACCATAATTATTAGCCTAATCCAGAATGTAGCATATACTCACTCATGCACTGACATAAATTGTAACAAATGAAATATACAAGTGTTTTTATTTGATACACAAGATTCATGATTCAGAAGGATTAAAGTTCAGATTCAGGACTTATAAGAGATTCAGAATTTATGCTAGTGATCGCTAAGGGGCGGCTCTTACGAACCCTCACCCTTGAGCCAGACAGCTCATGCTAGCTATGACCGGTCCGATGTTCCGGTTAGGGGTTCAAGAGGGAACCCAAGTCAAGGAGTTGCATCATTTAAACACTACCTTTCAATGTTCACTTATGATATTAATGAATAAAAAGGTTCATTTTTTAGCAGATCCTAGAGTATTAAGACATGCTATAAATTTAACTATTCAGGTATTCAGGAGAAAAACTCATAATCATAAGCACAGGTGCATCAAGTTATGATCAATGTTTACAACCGAGAGTTTTCTCTACTTGCCTTAAGTAAGGTTGAATCCGACGGTTGCGGCTAAGCGATGCTGTCAAGATTTAGAAACCATATTTTAGACCCGATCAAGCACAATCAAGGATGATATTTGAATTAACGGAAAAACCATACGTTATCACACACAATTAATATCACATAACTTAAACAAGAGCGGGTTTAACAAACATTACCTCCCTCAAAGGTGAGGGGAGAGGAGATTACCATGAGAAAATAGATATTTGGTTGCGCTTAGGTTATGAAAACCCTAAATCGGAAGGGTTTTGAGTGATCCTACCAACTGATTCGATGATCAGGGCCGTAAAATCCCAAATACAAAGAGGTTGGTGGATTACAAGATAGGCATAAACTTGGATCAATATATCTACACAATTTGGAGCGCAAAAAATTGCAAAATCATTTCAAGAAAATCTTAATAAAGGAGAAAGTAGGAGCTCCTTACCCAAGGAAGCCCAAATCCAAGCCCAAGGAGGGGAGGGAAGGAAGGCCCTAGGAGTCCCTCTTAAAATAACCGGCCAAAGCAAAGAGTAAGAGGGATGGAGGTGGATGTCAACCCTTGAAGAGGAGGGAAGAGGACTGTCGGCCTCAAGAAATGGAGGGAAGAGGGTTGTTGGCCTCAAGAAATGGAGAGGAGGAGATGTCGGCCCCTTGGAGTAGAAGAGTTGATGCTGCCGGCTTGGGGAGGAGAGAGCAGGAGGAAGAGCAGGAGAAGTCGCGCGACCTTAGGCGGCTATCGAACAAAAATCCACACAATCACCTACGTCGAAGCCTATGCAAAAATGCGAAGGAAAATTGCTTAGGTTGATGATGTTCGGTTCGGGTGTCTTGTGGGTGATTGCCGACTTCTGGGTGAACACTAGAAATAAAAGATTTTTTATTATTTGAAAATATTTGGACAAATGATTTTAGTGAATCTAGTTTATTTGTTAGAGCGTTATTTTTATTTATCAATTTTTATGCTCTTTTGCAATAAGAAGCTCTTTTTTAAATACTTGAATTTTTCTTTAAGTTCATTACAATTAATATAAGGAATAATATTTTCAAGTGTAGAGCATGAGTGGGATTTAACCCTTGGCACATCAAATTTTGATTTTTCATCAAGTTTTGCTTTTAAGTCTTTATTTTCTAAACGCGGTATAGAATTAATATTCTTAAAATTTTCAATTTTATGTTTAGCAATATCAAACATACGAAATGAAAAAATTGTCTTAGATTCAAGAAGGGAAGAATTCTTTGTGTTTATAGTGCAATTTGAAGAGATGACATTTGAATAATAAGATGTGTTGATATCTTCTCTTCCACTTAATGTGCACACCATGGAGCCATCCGAACAAGAATTCCCTTGAATATTTATGCAATTGTGTGAATTCTCCAAATATTATAATGGCTCCAAACCTGTAGGCGGAGCATGTAGGGACTCAGTACCTCCCAACATAACATCATATGTTTTTTTAAGGAATTTCAAAATATCATAGCAGTGCTAAAAGTATGAACACGTTTAAATATATCTTTATCAATACCACAAAACAAACAATTCATAGCTTTAGCATTTGAAATACATTTATTTTTCTCAAGTTGATTATAATCATTTATAGGCTTAGAAAATATAATATTATTCTTTAAAATAGATAGTGAAATATACTTATTTATAGTTATATTCTATACATCAATACCAATATAAAAACAAAATAGTTTTCATTAAATCTTTCCATTTAGCATAATGATTTCCAATGAATAAAGGAGGAATTAAAATAGACATGGCATCACAATTTAACGGGGTTCTAAGGTTCTCCATCTAATACTCTAGGTTGTTAAGCCTAAGACGAGTAACCTGGCTCAGATACCACTTATTGGATCATCAGGCGCTCTAAGAGGGGGGGGGGGGGGGGGGGGGGGGGTTGAATTAGGGTGTTTATCAAATTTCGATTTAAATTAAATACTTAGATCAAAATATATTATAGAACATTTTTTAGAATTAAAAATGAAACCTTCAAAGTAATAAAACAAGTTACATGATTTTATTTCACTGATATTTTGATTACAAAAGATGATTTCCATGACGCAAGAAATCAAGGCGGTGAATATAAAAACTCTTTTGTTTTCTATACCGACCATTCTTCCTAAGGATGGTTGGACCTAGCTTATCTCTCCCTAGATAGGCCTCAAGCGTCCCCTAGACGTACTCCCTAGATCTAGTCTCCAACTCACGAGGTGAATTCCTCCCTAAGTCATTCACAGACCTAGTTGTCTACACATGGGCAAATTTCTCCACTTAACAAAAGAGTAACAAAAAAAGAGAAAATACAACATAGAGAAATAAAAACCTCTGTAGTAAACTCTCTACGAGAGATCTGAAGGTGAGGACAAAGGCACAAGAGAGATCGTCATTATAGTCACATTTGTTCTTCGTGTAGAATGATTGTTGATGAACTCCTCCTTCAAGATCTCCCTTTTGCGATTAAGAGTATTATCATGATAGCTCTAAATATCTAGGATGAGGCCTTACACAAATAACTTTGGAGTTGTGGCTCAAGTTATCATGGAATGAAAAGTGGAGCGGCCTTTAAATAGTTTCTAAGAGCTAGCGCCAATAGTTGATTCTACCACGATGTGGTACCCATAATGGTAAGAGATCTGCACACCAGCCAGGAATGGTAAGCGTGTTTCTTATTTTGGGCAACCACAACCGTGCTGCGATAGGGTTATCGCCCTGCGATAGCTCAATATATGCTCATGATGTCCATTTGATCTCGTGCTCCATTTGGATCCTCAATTAGTAGACGATCGCTAGACATGCCTTTCAATTATTGTTGCGCATTAGTGTTAATGCATCACGTTAGCTTCTTTATAATTTGGTTTAGCTTCTCCCGCCAATGATTTCATTTGAAACTGTGGTGCCATCTGTCTTATTGTCACGATCGCTACCGTCAGCGGTAGGTCCTACTGCCCCGCGGTAAAACATTATTCAAACCATCTTTTCCATTTTTGTATTGCATTTCAAGTATGCATTTAATGTGGTATTGTACATTTATTTCCTGCACATTATAAACACAAACAAGCTTGATCAAATACATAATGGGATTTGTTATTCTCAAACCAAGAGACGTGGAATGCATGTTCCAACACCTACTTTTGTGGATTTTAAATTACTCAACGTCATGATGGAATTTTCATTTGTCAAGGTAAATATGTTCATGATATGCTTAAAAAGTATGGATTTGATAACCTAACACAAGCTAATACACCAATAAGTACATCACTTAGTTAGAGAAAAATGAACCCAGAATTCCAATTGCTCAAACTTTATTTCGAGGCACGATTGTATCCTTGTTGTACTTTAGTTTGTCTAGACACAACATTATGTGTATCGTATGCTTATGTGCTCGCTTTCAATCTGATCCTAAAGAATCTCTATTAATAGAGGTTAAACATACTTTTAGATATCTAGTATGCACATCTAAACTAGGTTTATGGTATCCTCATGATGATTCTCTTATCTTGCATTGTTATTCAGATTATGTGGGATGTTCATTAGATTATAAGAGCACTACTGACACATGTCATTTCTTAGGGCCTTCACTAGTTTTGTGGTTGAGAAAAAAATAGAATTTTGTTTCCCTCCCCGCCACTGAGGCAGAATACATAGCACTATGGAGTTGTTGCGCACAAGCCCTATGGGTGACCCAAACACTAGTGGACTTTGGCATTCATCTAAAAATGCAGAACTAATATGTGACAATAAAAGTGCAATTGATCTAACCAACAATCCAGTTCACCACTCTAGGTCAAAACACATTGATGTTAGGCACCACTTTATTAGAGATCACATAAAAAATGAGAACATGAAAGTTAGCTTCATTGGTACTGAAACACAACTTGCAGACATATTCACAAAACAACTTTGCGATGCACGATTCAACTGACTTAGATTGGAGTTAGGTATTTTGGATGTCTTAGGCTAAATTTAATAAATCTGTAACTTTTGTAAATTTTTGTGTCTTTTTGGTTGTATTAGCTGCACCTTATAGTGTACACACAGAAGCTATAAAATTGAAAACAAAAATTTCCAAAAACATGTTTTTATGCAAAAACATAAATCCATGTTTACTATCACCACAGAGTAAATGCTACCGCTGGCGATAGCCTATTATTTCTGTTTGATTAATTCTCTTTGCACTTATTTTATTTTGTTGTCATGGAACATTCTTTTACTAATTCACACAAAAATGATTCTATGTTTTAGAAAACATTTATGTGTGTTTCTTATTTCTTTTCTCTAAAAAATCAAAATTAACTAGAAAATTTACAAAACAAATTAAAAAAACAAAAAAGTGTTTTATATATTATATTGAGTTTTTGTTCTGCTTATGTTATTCGATTTCATATTAATATAAAAATCTCAAAATTTGCTAAAATTACATCGATCAAATCAAGCATGAATAAATATAACATTTAAAGATTCTCTGTAATGTAAAATTTTCATTTCAAACTTCATTGCACATTGTCTTGGTTAATTCATGATGTATGCATTATCTTAAAATGTTCACTGAAAAACATATGTAAGAACCTTATGTATTAATGCTTAAGTATGAGTGATGTCTTATGTTAGATAATAATTCACATGTTCATTTATTTTGATTCCTACATTTGTTCATAATCCTACTAATGCACACATGTGTAGTGCAATGTTATAACTAGTTAATATGCATAGCTAAATTACCTATACACCATTGGATTGCCCTCATGCGATCCATGGATATTCATTCACTCACATTAGAGAAGTGTGGTTTATAAATAAAATGAATGTTTGCCTACAAGTGAATTCAGAGTCCTTGGTCCTTAAAATTTTAAAAACAAATGACAAGGATAACACCACCAAACACTGCTTCCCCTTCTGAAAAGTCTTGATAAGCATTGTGAGGTTGAGCACCTTAGAAAGAATTGTAAAGTGTGTTGGAACATGCATTCCACATCTCTTGATTTGAGAATAACAAATCCCATTATGTATTTGAGCATGTTTGTCGTGTGTTTATAGTGTGCATGAACTACAAGTTCAATACTCCTATGTGTACAGTGTAAAATGATGAAGATGGTGCTCAGAATATGGTGCTAGTGTGGCGCAATAACTTCTACTGATGGCGGCAACATTGCCTACAAAGGCAATATCATCGAGATGGGAAAATTGGCTAGAAAGGAGTGTCGGCTAGAGCCATTGCTAGCAAGTACTATTGTGGGCGGTAAGAGTTAACACTTGGCGTTAACTTATGGAATGTCCTCCATTCCACAACTGATTGAGGAGCAAATGAGAAGGAGTTCTGACGGCGCAGAGGCTATATTGCTAACGCGGTGCGTTACTTGTTAACATAGCGCGGTAAGAAGGGTTGCCTAAAGTTGAGCAGTGCGACTACCATTTCGGGCTCGATCTGTGTGCCTCTTACATTCCTTATAGGCTACCGCCAGGCGGTAACACTGTAACATCCCATTTCGCGCTAGGCCGCTCGGAGACGTTTTGACTCGCCTTGGGTCAGTTTTGGGCAAGGGAGGATTCCGTTCGACGAACATCGAAGGGGCAGCTGCATTCGACGAAGTATCGTCATCCTGTGTTCGACAAAGTATCGTCATCCTGCGTTCGACGAAGTTTAGGCTTCCTGCGTTCGACGAAGTTTAGGCTTCCTGCGTTCGACGAATTATAGGCTTTCAGCGGTCGACGAAATATATTTATTCAAGCGGTCGACGAAATTGAATTAGGCAGCGTTCGACGAAATTGAATATGCAGCGCTCGACGAAATTGAATAGGCAGCATTCGACTAAGTTCTGCGTTCGACAAATTAGAGGCATTTCGCGTTCGACGAATTAGAGGCATTCCGCGTTCGACGAATTAGAGGCATTCTACGTTCGATGAATTAGAGGCATTCTGCGTTCGACGAATTTGCAATGTCCCTGCGGTCGACGATTCATCCCATCCCAGCGGTCGACGAAGCTGTAGCCGTTCAGCGCCCGACAAATTGTTCTGCGTTCGACGAACGCGCCGTTCATTCTACGAATTTACTGTTCCCGTTCGACGAATCTGGGCGTTTTTCTTCCCGTCGCCCGATAAAGCCTGAATGCTTATATTTTAGGCTAGAAGTGGGATTAAAAGTCAATAGATGGCTAGCACAAGTCTTGGAACTTGGAGATTGCATTAAATGCTCATTAATGTTTTCTCTCTCTCTCTCTTCATTCTCCATTAAGCCAAAAGTGCAGAACACATAAGGGCTGATCTCCTAATCAGAGAACTATTCATCTTCTTCTTCTCCTTCTTCTTTTTCTTCTTCTTCTTCTTCCTCTCCCTTCAGGGAATTAGATGGGGGGAATCTTTGAAGGAGCAAAGCTTGGAGGCATTTGGAGCTTGGTCGACCACCACCCACCTGCCATGAAGATGAGCTCCGTCCATGGCCGAATTAAGGTGACTTCCTCCCCTCTCCCTTGGTGCTAGCCTCTTAGATCACAATAGGAGAGATGAAGGCTCAAGAGAGCTTCTCGTGTGAGATTTAATAGAGTTTCCTTAGGAAGACCAAGTCGGAACCTCAAATTTAGGGCACCATTCACCGCGAGGTTCTTGGAATCATTTCTTCTCTTCAAGAGGAAGAGATGGGATTTGATTTGGTTCAAACCCATGGTCGTTGAGGGAGAGTGAGGGGAATGATTATTTAGGGATTTTTAGAAGTTGAAAAGACCTAATTTTGTTTGGGGAAGATGATGAATAATCCTCTGTTAATTAGGGTTGTTAATTACATAATTGTGTGATAAATGTGATGATAGCCCCCTTGCTAATGAAGTTTTCAATTTATACCTTTGCACTTGGTTATTAAGGAAAATTGTGCGCAGCTGGGTTCAATCCAATTTTTAGGCTTGACCCCACTGGAATTAGGCTTCAGGCTCAACATGAAAGATGTAGCCCTCGGAAGAGCTTTCCGACGATAGGTTACCCATTTTCTAAAGTGACCTGTAGCTCCCTAAAAGCCCAGTCGAGTGGACTGTCCAGAAAGCTGGGAGGTGGTCAATGCATGTTGTTTTGCTGTCCAGATTTCTGCAGTTGACTTCAGAGCAGATTTTTGGTATGACCCACTTGTAATTTGGTTTAGGACTCAACATGAATGTTGTAGCCCTTAATGTTAGCTTTCCAAATTGGGGTGGATCATAATTTTTGGACAACTGTAGCACCCAGAAACCCAGTTTTAGTAAACTGTGTCATAACACTTCCGATCTCAGTATTTTGTGGATTTCTCTTATTATAATGGTTGGATGCTCATGAAAATTGGTGGAGACATAGGTGATAACAATATGTACATCCCTATTGAAATTCATACTTTATTATTAAGCAGTATTAAAGTTATTGCCGTGTTATTTCATAACTTGAAGGGGATATAAATGCTGAATGTGAAGCCTGTTTGGGCCGGAATTTTGCATGAATCATGTGTATGCTAGCATTGGCTTGTGATAATGATTTCAGATTTATTTCTGTTAAGATGACCCCTTGAATGAACCTTCAATTGTAGGTGTATGTGGAATCATAAAAAGGTCATGTATGAATTAATGTTCATATCGCTTGATAATCTATTGGATGGTGTAGATTGGTGATAACCTCTCCATAAGGTTAATAGCTTTAATCGTGTTGAAACACGTTGTGATTTGTACGTAAGACGATTGAATATTGGTGATATGTTCGGGCTTACATATTTAGTAAAATATGAATATGGCACAGTACGCACAAGTTGTCCTATAGGATCTAGTAAGGTAATTTCCATGTGATACACACGCTACTGCTTAGAGTCGTGACAACCCGGTATGAGTAGCATTGACGGCTTGGTGTGGATTATAAGATATTGTTATATCTTGTGGTGAAATGTTAAGGACACGATTGTTGGGGGCCTTGGATGCTAGTTAGTATCAGTTGACTTGTATGATGTGAAAAGGAGAAGACTCCTTCAGTGAGTCTTTGGGTACTTGATAGCACGGGTTATGCATGGAATTACATGAATGTGCATGGTTTACACTTGGAGGTGTGATGACACTGGTTGTAGGATTACTTGTAGTTGGGGGATTACTTGTGGCAGGTCTACGGGCTTGCTAGTCGTGACACCGACAGAAGCCGGCAGTTAGACTCTAGACCGGTTGGATTGGACTCTTGGTGCTCACCTACCCAAGTCCCCTTCCGTGTCCTTGAAGGCCCAGCTTGATGCGAGCAGTACGCAGGGTCTCCGCTGTGTGTTCTTAGCGTTGAGGCGTACATAGGCCTAGGTCTGGTAGTGTTCATTCCCACCTAGTTGTGGAGGAGCCCGGTCCACAGTCTCCATCTGGCCACGATGCGAGGTGCCTGAGTGGTTAGCTACCCTCGAAAAGCGGGAACTACAGGTCTATGTCGACATAGCAAAATGCATGGGTGAGTTCATCATATCATAATCATTGCATTGCATTCATCCTTCATAATCATAACATTGCACCGCATCGGGTCCATCATATAAATTAATATGGGCTCTTTTATATGATGGGTCCCAAATTGGAAACCTTAACTTATAAGTTTGTATGGGCATTCATATAAGTTAAGGTACGATATGAACTGCTTACTCCTGTACTATTTCATCACTTGCTTACACTTTGTCATTGACATACTACTTGTTAACTGTGTTTCTTATACACTGTCGTTGAACTGCTCTCTTTTGGTGTGCTTTATTATATATTTGTTATAATTGCCATGATTACATCTACCTTTGACACCTCTTTTTGTTAGTACTGATTATATTGCAGCTTCCCTTTCTTCCCTTTCGCCTGGTGCCTTGGAGTCACCGGGGGAGCGGATGTGAAGCCACTTAGTCTTTATGACTAACGATTGTTGCAGCCCTCTTTTTAGGAGCACTTAGTTGGAGTTGCAGCGTTCAACACAGGAGGCCAGACAGATCAGGTGTGCAGGGCTGGAGACCATGATACCTTGGCTACCGTCAGTGACAGAGGTGAGTGTGTGTTTTGAGATGTTGCCCTTGGGGCATTTAGCTTGATACCCTAATGATTTGCAGGAGCTTGTGTAGCTTTTTGTCTTTCTTGTACTTACTATTGGGACATTATTACTTATTGTGAATCTATGGATTTTAATGCTTTCTTTTATTGATGGGTTGGCGTTGTTTAGTTGGTTTGGCCGGCAGGATAGGCGTCTTGTGGGGGAGGCTAGCTCGTGTGCTGGCGCTTCCGCAAGGCGGTTGTCCTGGGCATAAGACTCTACTCGGTCGTGTCTTGTGTTCCGGGAGGGGGTCTTACAAATGGTATCAACTTGCAACGATCGTAAGATAAAGAAGTCCATTAAACCACTAGGCCACCCATGCTAGCTAAATTAGTTTGAGGACAAACTGATGCAGCGGAAGCGGTGGCGTGCCCATGTGTGATTCACATTATGTATGCCCACTTTTTCCCTATAGAAAGTGCCAACCTAAGCCAAACTCGTACCCTTACGTATAGATGCTGGCTCATTCCGAGACAGTAATTGGTATTCCCATTCCAACAATTAGAGTTGGTTTGGCATAGGATTGATGGCCAACCTAACTAGGATACCTTTTTGGTCGACTTAGCATGATATGTCATGACGTACCCTAGCCTTAAACTGATCTTGGGGATGATTGGGCCAAGCAATAAGTGACCTTGAGCGACTAAGGGAAGAGTTTAACGTGAGTGTAAATGCTAGAGACTCACACCCTGAGAATCCTATCCCAGATATGGAGTAATATTATCACCTTACCCAAACTTTTAGGGCAATCTCAATGAGATTGGTGGCTGTAGTCTATTATCAGCTTAGTAAGAGACCGCCAAGCTTGTCTTTTATACTGTATGTGGATACCTCTCATTTCTGTTTATGTAGAAGGCTTCATACAGAGAAGATATGATAAGAATTCGGATCCAGAGAAGGCTCATTTTGGGAAGAATATGTTATATTGGTAGTAGAAGAAACTCAGTCGAAGAAATACGGGGGCTTATCTCTTCGTTTATTGGGCTAATTATGTACCGTCTTGGGTTCCTTGAGGGTTTAAAATTGTTGTAATTTTTGACATTGGAAGTGGAGACCCTTGAAGAGTTAATTCACCTTAAGCAAGACAGACTGCTAAGGCCATATTCGGGTTGATAGGAATTTTTATTAGCGGAATAAGAGAGGAAAGCTTTTTGAAGATGATAATTTTCTCTATATTGTTCTAAGATTATGGGGATAAGTAACGAGGAGAGTAGTAAATTAACGCTTGGGGATTGCAGCCATGTTGTAATAACATTATAGCTGGGAAGTTAATGAACCTTTCTGCATGCATTACTGGTATGATGATAAACTACCCCTGAGTTTGGAAATTCGTGGTGAACATTCCCTTAGTGTTGTAATTACTTGGCATTTGCGAAATTAATAAGTGTTCGGCGATGGAGTCAACAAGTTTAATATGACTTGATTGATGATCTAAAATCCGAAAAGCTTTTATAAAATAAGCATGCATGCCATGGATGATCGTTGGCAGGGATGGTAGGGCGCTTGTAATGGATTTGATTTAGTTTATCATATCGTGAAGTATGCCCTACTTTTGGTTGTCTGCTTAACTCGTGTCGAAGGGAAAATCATCCCGAGCCTTTCGCCTTGGTTCATGTTAAGCTCAAACGTATATAATTGTACCGGGTGATTGGATGTTATTTGCACATGCTCTCATTACAATGAGATGCAGCTTGGTCGCCACCGTAAAAATTTCAATTTCTACATCATGGCTGATATTTAAGTGCGTCGATACGGGGATCTATAGGGTAAGAACTCTAAGTCGAGGAGGATCTGCCCCTAAGGTTTGTGCTCATTCGTGAGATGAATGTACCATATGGGCGGTGGAAGAAATTTAGTCCAAAAATGTACGGGGGCTTGTCCCTTCGTTTATTGGTCTATTTACGTACCGACTTCATTTTCCCTTAGATCCCATTTATTCAAATAGTATGTGAACGATGATGATCGAATTCGTGATAACCTATCAAAACGGGTGAGTGTGTCAGGGGTGTTGAGACACGCCGTGAATTGAACACGTGAATTGAATATTGAGGATAAGTTGCATTTACTTATTTAAGAACATATGAATATGTGTCTATACGTACAGGTAGGTGTACGAGTAATTGTATTGACCCGACAAGGCAGTCCTCTAAAGGCTCTGTACCGAGACCCAACCATTTAAATCACGAGATAAAAGTAGCACCAATTTTTTGAATCCGAAGTTAGTAACATCGTTTTTGGTAGTTGATGGATTGAAAGGGCATAATGTCATGGCAAGTGCGATGGGGTGATTGCAGGACTTGACTACTATATGGATTTCAAGTCAAGCGGTAAACATCCATGATGTTTAACCATTGTAATTATCTTGCTCCAAGAAGCTTAAATTTTTGGAAATCTCCTTATTTTAGCTGCTGTTATGGTGGCTGTTGGGGTAACTCCAGGAATTGTTAATCAAGAAATTTCCTTCTTCTTTTAGTGGCTGGTTGGGTTAAAGCTCCAGAAAACTTCGTTATTAGCAATTTCATTATTGGTTGTTTGGGTTTAGTTCCAGGAAATTTCTTCATTAAAATCTCATCATGTTTGGTTTTATGTTTGGGGCTGCTATCATACGTGAATTCCTATTCTTATCTTTATTCCTATTCACTGCTAGTTATATTTTAAAGGGGGAAGTTTTGTGTGGTATTCTTGTTGGTCGGCTGAAATTAGTTTATCTGTTAGGGGCTGCCTTATACAGTTCCAGTCTGGATTATTTGGGCTTGCTGCTTATAATTCTATTGGAGTTGTTTTCTTATTCTGGGTTGTTGTATGCAATTAAAATCTTAAGAGTTGCTATATATTTACATATATATATGTATGATCTTTTCCGGTTTGGGGGCTGTTGTATGTATATAAAATTTCTGGGGCTATATATAAATCTATTCTGATTTTTGGGTTATACTTTTCTTCTCCTTCTTGATGTGCTGATATCATGGCTGATAACTGCTGCTATGCAATTGTATTCCTTTTCCCTTCCTCTTTCATGTTGCTCTTCTGGTATGGGACTATGTTGGCTGATCTTTACTTGGTCCTTAATTTAGGAGGGGGCTGCAGTTATAATGTTTTGATTTGGGGCTGCTTCATATGTGTTCTTGTTGGGAGCTGCTCATATGGTCCTATTAGCTATATACCAATATTTCCATCCTGTTTGGTTTTGTTTTGGTGCTGCATATAGTTCTATCAGGATTATTTTTGTTTGGGACTGCTATGTGTAGTTTCTATTAGCTATTGTTGAAATAGTGTGAGTCACTATTGATTCGTATGACTGTACAAGACAAGAGCGCTCACACAATCTAGACCCTATGTATAAATCATAGCAATTGGGAATGTATAAATGAGCTTGATATTGTTAAGGGTGAATCATCCGTGACTGCATGCGGTGAATATGTTTCAATCCCATCCGGAAGAGCCTCGTAACCCCAACCTAAATTTCAGGGACGAAATTGTTTCTTCGCTTATTGGATTTGTAACATCCCATTTCGCGCTAGGCCCCTCGGAGACGTTTTGACTCGCCTTGGGTCAGTTTTGGGCAAGGGAGGATTCCATTCGACGAACGTCGAAGGGGCAGCTGCGTTCAACGAAGTATCGTCATCCTGCGTTCGACGAAGTTTAGGCTTCCCGCGTTCGACGAAGTTTAGGCTTCCTGCGTTCGACGAATTAGAGGCTTTCAGCGGTCGACGAAATATATTTATTCAAGCGGTCGACGAAATTGAATTAGGCAGCGTTCGACGAAATTGAATAGGCAGCGCTCGACGAAATTGAATAGGCAACGTTCGACTAAGTTCTGCGTTCGACGAATTAGAGGCATTCCGCGTTCGAGAAATTAGAGGCATTCCGCGTTCGACGAATTAGAGGCATTCTGCGTTCGACGAATTAGAGGCATTCTACGTTCGACGAATTTGCAATGTACCAGCGGTCGACGATTCATCCCATCCCAGCGGTCGACGAAGCTGTAGCCGTTCAGTGCCTGACGAATTGTTCTGCGTTCGACGAACGCGTCATTCGTTCGACGAATTTACTGTTCCCGTTCGACGAATCTGGGCGTTTCTTTTCTCGTCGCCCGATAAAGCCTGAATGCTTATATTTTAGGCTAAAAGTGGGATTAAAAGTCAATAGATGGCTGGCACAAGTCTTCGAACTTGGATATTGCATTAAATGCTCATTAATGTTCTCTCTCTCTCTTCATTCTCCATTAAGCCAAAAGTGCAGAACACATAAGGGCTGATCTCCTAATCAGAGAACTATTCATCATCTTCTTCTTCTCCTTCTTCTTTTTCTTCATCTTCTTCCTCTCCCTTCAGGGAATTAGATGGGGGAAATCTTTGAAGGAGCAAAGCTTGGAGGCATTTGGAGCTTGGCAGGCCACCACCCGGCTGCCATGAAGATGAGCTCCGTCCATGGACGAATTAAGGTGACTTCCTCCCCTCTCCCTTGGTGCTAGCCTCTTAGATCACAATAGGAGAGATGAAGGCTCAAGAGAGCTTCTCGTGTGAGCTTTAATGGAGTTTTCTTAGGAAGACCAAGTCGGAACCTCAAATTTAGGGCACCGTTCGCCGCGAGGTTCTTGGAATCATTTCTTCTCTTCAAGAGGAAGAGATGGGATTTGATTTGGTGCAAACCCAAGGTCGTTGAGGGAGAGTGAGGGGAATGATTATTTAGGGATTTTTAGAAGTTGAAATGACCTAATTTTGTTTGGGGAAGATGATGAATAATCCTCTGTTAATTAGGATTGTTATTTACATAATTGTGTGATAAATGTGATGATAGCCCCCTTGCTAATGAAGTTTTCAATTTATAACTTTGCACTTGGTTATTAAGGAAAATTGTGCGCAGCTGGGTTCAAGCCAATTTTTAGGCTTGGCCCCACTGGAATTGGGCTTCGGGCTCAACATGAAAGTTGTAGCCCTCGGAAAGAGCTTTCCGACGATTGGTTACCCATTTTCTGAAGTGGCCTGTAGCTCCCTAAAAGCCCAGTCGAGTGGACTGTCCAGAAAGCTGGGAGGTGGTCAATGCATGTTGTTTTGCTGTCCAGATTTCTGCAGTTGACTTCAGAGCAGATTTTTGGTAGGACCCACTTGGAACTGGGTTTAGGACTCAACATGAATGTTGTATCCCTTGATGTTAGCATTCCAAATTGGGGTGGATCATAATTTTTGGACAACTGTAGCACCCAGAAACCCAGTTTTAGTAAACTGTGTCATAACACTTCCGATCTCAGTATTTTGTGGATTTCTCTTATTATATTGGTTGGATGCTCATGAAAATTGGTGGAGACATAGGTGATAACAATATATACATCCTTGTTGAAATTCATACTTTATGATTAAGTAGTATTAAAGTTATTGCCGTGTTATTTCATAACTTGAAGGGGATATAAATGCTGAATGTGAAGCCTGTTTGGGCCGGAATTTTGCATGAATCATGTGTATGCTAGCATTGGCTTGTGATAATGATTTCAAATGTATTTCTGTTAAGATGACCCCTTGAATGAACCTTCAATTGTAGGTGTATTTGGAATCGTAAAAAGGACATGTATGAATTAATGTTCATATCGCTTGATAATCTATTGGATGGTGTAGATTGGTGATAACCTCTCCATAAGGTTGATAGCTTTAATCGTGTTGAAACACGTCGTGATTTGTACGTAAGACGATTGAATATTGGTGATATGTTCGGGCTTACATATTTAGTTAAATATGAATATGGCACAGTACGCACAAGTAGTCCTACAGGATCTAGTAAGGCAATTTCCATGTGATACACACGCTACTGCTTAGAGTCGTGACAACCTGGTATGAGTAGCATTGATGGCTTGGTGTGGATTATAAGATATTGTTATATCTTGTGGTGAAATGTTAAGGACCCAGTTGTTGGGGGCCTTGAATGCTAGTTAGCATCAGTTGACTTGTATGATGTGAAAAGGAGAAGACTCCTTCGGCGAGTCTTTGGGTACTTGATAGCACGGGTTATGCATGGAATTACATGAATGTGCATGGTTTACACTTGGAGATGTGATGACACTGGTTGGAGGATTACTTTTGGTTGGGGGATTACTTGTGGCGGGTCTACGGGCTTGCTAGTCGTGACACCGATAGAAGCCGGCAGTTAGACTCTAGACCGGTTGGATTGGACTCTTGGTGCTCACCTACCCAAGTCCCCTTCCGTGTCCTTGAAGGCTCAGCTTGATGCGAGCAGTACGCATGGTCTCCGCTATGTGTTTTTAGCATTGAGGCGTACATAGACCTAGGTCTGGTAGTGTTCATACCCACCTAGTTGGGGAGGAGCCCAGTCCTCAGTCTCCGTATGGCCACGACGCAAGGTGCCTGAGTGGTTAGCTACCCTCGAAAAGCGGGAACTACAGGTGTATGTCGACATAGCAAAATGCATGGGTGAGTTCATCATATCATAATCATTGCATTGCATTCATCCTTCATAATCATAACATTGCACCGCATCGGGTCCATCATATAAATTAGTATGGGCTCTTTTATATGATGGGTCCCAAATTGGAAACCTTAACTTATAAGTTTGTATGGGAATTCATATAAGTTAAGGTACGATATGAATTGCTTACTCCTGTACTTTTTCATTACTTGCTTACACTATGTCATTGCCATACTACTTGTTAATTGTGCTTCTTATACACTGTCGTCGAACTGCTCTCTTTTAGTGTGCTTTATTATATATTTGTTATAATTGCCATGATTACATCTACCTTTGACACCTGTTTTTTGCTAGTACTGATTATATTGCAGCTTCCCTTTCTTCCCTTCCGCCCGGTGCCTTGGAGTCGCTGGGGGAGCGGATGTGAAGCCACTTAGTCTTTATGACTAACGGTTGTTGCACCCCTCTTTTTAGGTGCACTTAGTTGGAGTTGCAGCGTTCAACACAGGAGGCCAGACAGATCAGGTGTGCAGGGCTGGAGACCATGATACCTTGGCTACCGTCAGTGACAGAGGCGAGTGAGTGTTTTGAGATGTTGCCCTTGGGGCATTTAGCTTGATACCTTGATGATTTGCAGGAGCTTGTGTAGCTTTCTGTCTTTCTTGTACTTACTGTTTGGACATTATTACTTATTGTGAATCTATGGCTTTTAATGCTTTCTTTTATTGATGGGTTGGCGCTGTTTAGTTGGTTTGACCGGCAGGATAGGCGTCTTGTGGGGGAGGCTAGATCGTGTGCTGGCGCTTCCGCAAGGTGGCTGTCCTGGGCATAAGAATCCCCTCGACCGTGTCTTGTGTTCGGGGGGGGGGGGGGGGGGGGGGGGGTCTTACAAACACTACCGCTGATGCTAGTATCCAAGTCTATTTAAAGAGCATATCTCTTCCTTTCAGAGTATGAAAAGTATAGCCACAACTCCTATGTTTCCCTAAAGTTTAGAGAACTTCCAGCACCATTCATGAATGCTAAGAACTCAAAGGAGTAATCAACAAGCTAACTCTATGTGAAGGTTGCACACATCAACTTCGATGATCTCCTTCACATGCCTTTGACCTTATCCTCGAGTTCTACCATTGAGGGAGTTTTTTTTCTAATCTTGTTCTTGTATCTCCTTTGTTTTTGTTGGTAGTAAATTCAATGTAGGAGTTGGTGACTAGGTCTTATGAGACTTAGGGGGAATTCACCATGTGTGGTGGCGACTAGGTCTGAGGTTAGATCTAGGGGCGACTCGAGGCCTTAATTATCTAGTGAGAGATAGGCTAAAGCCAACCGGTCCTTGAGAGAAGGGTCATTATTTTACGAACGCCTCAATTTTGAGCTTCATTGGCATCAAATTTTGTAATCATTCTACTGATATAAAGATATTTCAATCTCTATTTTACTCTACATATTTCTGATCTACTTTATTTCAAGAAAAAGGGAATATCTATCACAAACATCGTACGGTAACTTCTACTGTAGGCGGTAGCAACAGAGACTCAATCTCTCCATAAGAACACCTCTATAAAAGATATTTTCTCAAAAGGATAAAAGCATGCTTTAATTTAAATATCTCGTAGAATATTTTCAACCTATATCTATATTTTTATTTAGATTTAAAATTAATTAAAATCCTTATTCACCCCACCCCTCTAAGGGCCATACAGATACAGTAAAGTGTCTCGTACAAACAATATAAAAATACCATATATTTTACTTCTCTTTAGTACACCTGATCACCAAAACTAAAAATTAAAATAATGTTATGTGATCCACTAAGCAATACTTCATTCCTTAATAAGTCTTAATAAGCATTGTGTGTGCGAAGCACCTTGGTAGTTTTACTATTTTTGTGCATTAGAATTTATGGAAGTAATTTTTACTTTGCATGTTGATGATGTTGTGTACATTCCATTACATGTTTATATGTGCCTTGATTATCACTTATGTATACTTTATCTATTCACATTTTATACACATTATTGTCTTACATAAAACTTCCACTCATGAGAATTGGAACTTACACAAACATACATAATTTTCTACATCAATGAGTAACGGTACTAGATAACTAAGCATGATCTCTATAATGTCTCTCTAGCTTGTTTTGTAAATTATTTCACATTGTATCGCTTTAATCTTTGTTTATTTATATTTTAAATGCTTGGCCAAATCACTTTGAACTATAATTATTTTTACAAAAAATTATATCTCTTGGTTTATAACGCAAATCCTTCTGATATGATATGTTGTTTCTAAAGCTAATCCTTTTTGCATGCTTTATAGTTTATTATGCTTATCCATTATAATGTGCTCTTGTGACTAATATGATTTTCTATATATATACTTCCCTCACAAAGCATTGCATTTCATGACCTTTATGGGGAGCACATATTTATGTGGAGCACACACTTAAAAAATGTCATATCAGTATACTTGCATACGGTCATTCTAAAATATGTTTTCACGATTACTATGTACCACACACCAGTATAAATGAAACACAAATCTTTATGATTGATTTAGCAATATGAGATTTATTATTATCAAAAGGGGGTGTTTGTTGGAACATGAGTTTCACATCTCTTGGTTTGAGCATAACAAATCCTAATAAATATTTGATCTACATTGCTTGTGCTTATAGTGTGCAGGTTATACAAGTACAGTAGTAAAAAAGGTGCATGTGAATTCAATCGGGATGATCAACTAGAGATGATGACTGAAATGGACATTGCCATGCCGCAATAGACAAAATCTCTGACGGTAACTTTCCCTTTAGGAGGACGGCTGACAAAGAGCATTTTGAAAGGAACATGGCGGGAGAAAGGATCCTATTATGTCAAGAGGTACCGCAATGCGAGAACTATATTGCGCAGTGGTAATACTTAGGCAACTCTGACGATAACAACATGAATGAAGAACCAAATGGATAAGGAGATCGCATTTTGGCGGGATTGAATTTTATTCTATCGCGGGGTGATTGAACTTATCGCGTCGTGATAACGGTTGCCTAATAATAAAATCAAAGTTCCATTTCAGGCTAGCTGGAGTAGGAAAAACCTTTCTAAAGGGTACCATCGCGTGATAGCCACTACCATTGGAGATAGCTGTCTGACTCATATGTAAAGAGCTAGTTGCTCCATCTTTTGTGTGCTAATCAAAATATTCTGAAGAGCCCTTTCGTACTTGACATCCAAAGGAGTCCATAGAGCCCATTACAGCATTCATATGAGAGTTTGAAGGCGATTAATATTAAATCATGTTCAACAAGAAGAACAAATGCCTCAACAACGAATATCTCACACGTTCCTTCGTCCACACCTTCAAATCTTCTCTAGGGAGTTTTAATTTTTGAATATTTCTTATTATTTTTTCTCTTATATATTTTATTTGTGGTTTTGATTCTTTTTCATTGAACATAGGGAAATTCTCCCTTGTGTTGGTGACTAGGTCTGTGTAAGGCTTAGGGGGGAATTTGTCTCTTGTGTTAGGCAACTTGACTGAGGTTTAGGTCTAGGGGCGGCCTGAGGTTTATCTAGGTAGATATATGCTAAGGAAATAGGTTCGAGTAAATATAGAAAACCAAAATATATTTTCTACTTATCGCCTTTGATCTTCAGCGTTATAAAGATCAAGTTTTGTAATAGTTTTAAGTGAAATAGAATAATGTCCTTTTGTTTTCTCTCATAAATATTTCTGCTATTGAATTTCAAGTCAAATTACTCAAGTTTTCATTAATTAAAAAGATTTAAAAGGAATTTTCAAAATCTCTTATCTCCCCTCCCTCTAAGGACACTTCTCCATACTAAGTGATCTAATATGACCATCAAGCTTTATCTGAGGAAGAGTCTTTGTCAGTGGGTTTACTATATTGTTATCAGTCAATGCCCTACATATTTTCACATCATCTTTATTGACAATCTTTCGAATTAGATGGAATCGCCTAAGTAAGTGTTTGGAGCGCTGATGAGATCTAAGTTCCTTAGCTTGGGCAATTGCACCATTATTGTCATAGTAGAGATATATCAGATCAATAATGCTAAGAACTATATCTAACTCACTGATGAATTTTCTAATCCATATAGCCTCCTTCGTTGCTTCAGAAGCAGTAATATACTCAGCCTCTATTGTAGAATCAACTACTGTCTCTTTCTTTGAATTCCTCCAGATTATAACACCTCCATTAAGGAAAAACACAAAACTTGGCTCGGAATTTGAGTCATCCTTAACAATTTGGAAACTAGCATCCGTGTAACCCATTACAAGTAGCTCTTCCTCACCACCATACAACAAAAAAAGCCTCCTTAGTCCTTCTCATGTACTTCAGGATATTCTTAACTACTGTCTAGTGACCATCACCTAGATCTGATGGGTATTTGCTAATCATACTCAACATAAATGAGACATTAGGATGAATACATAACCTTGCATACACGATTGATCTAACTGTCGAGGCATATGAAATCAAAGTCATGCGGTGTTTCTCTACCTAAGATTTAGGACACTATGTTTTAGAAAGACTCACACCATGAGACATGGGTAAGTACCCATTCTTAGACTCAAGCATGTTGAACCGCTTCAACACCTTGTCAGTGTACGTACTTTGGGTAAATCCAAGAAATTTTTTTGATCTATCTCTATTGATCTTAATACCATACATATAAGTTGCTTCACCCAAGTCCTTCATAGAAAATCAGTTACCCATGCTGCTCTTAATAGACTGCATGGTTGGAATGTCATTCACAATCAATAGCATGTCATCTACAAATAATATTAGGAATATAATTGTGCTCTCACTAATCTTCTTGTAAACATAAGACTCATCCTCATTTTTGATGAAACCAAACTCTTTATTTTTCTCATCAAAATGAAGATTCCAACTTCGAGAGGCTTGCTTTAATCCATAAATGGATTTCTGCGGTTTACATATTTTAGTGCCTTCATGCGAAGATACAAAATCCTTTGGTTGTGTCACATACACATTCTTAATGAGTTTTTCATTAAGGAAAGTCATTTTGACATCCATTTGTCAGATCTCGTAATCATAGTACATAATAATATCAAGTAGAATTCTGATGGACTTAACCATGGAAATTGGGGAAAAAATCTCATCATAGTCAATTACATGAATTTACTTGAAACCTTTATCTATTAATCTCCCTTTGAATGACTGTGCATTCCCTTCCATGTCGGTTTTCTTCTTGAGAACCCACTTACACCATATGGGCCGTTCCACTTCATGTGGTTCCTCCAAGGTCCAAACCTGGTATACATACATGGATTCTAGTTCAGATTCTATGGCCTCAAGCCACTTCTCTGAGTCTGATACACTTATAGTCTCTTGGTAGGTTGCAGGCTCATCACATGATCCATATGCAACATGTTACAATCTTGAGTTACAAGAAATCCATATCTCTCGGGCTCAAATCTTGGTCTATCAGATCTATATAGAACTTGTTTTTCCTGAGCAGACTCTCTAGCTACAACAAGTTGTAGTCCTAGCTCAGGTTCCATCTCAGGTTCATTCATCATTTGTGGATCTTGAATGTCTTCAAGTTATATCTTGGTATTTCTTCTAGATATGAACTCCAATAAAACACCAATCCTCGCGACAAGTACTTTTCTCTCTAAGTGACTATAGAAATAATACCCTTTAGTTTCCTTAGGATACCCACAAGATAACATTTATCAAATTTGAAATCAAGTTTTTTATACATTTGATGTTGTAAGTATGCCTATCAACCTCAAATATTTATGAAAGACATATTAGGATGCTTCTCAGTCCATATCCCATATGATGTCTTTTAAACCATTTTAGCAGGAACACGATTTAGTGTTAAAGCAATTATCTCCAGAGTGTATCCCGAAAAAAAATTAGGTATATCTACATGACTCATCATAGATCATTCCATGTCCAACAAGATATGATTTCTCCTCTCAAAAAAATCATTATGATGTGGTGTCCTAGGTGGAGTGAGTTGTGATACAATACCACACTCTTTAAGATAGTCTTGAAACTCCTGACTTATGTATTCGCCACCTTGATTAGATTGGAGTGTTTTAACAATGTTTCCTAGTTGATTTTGTACTTCATTCTTGAACTCCTTGAACTTTTCAAAGTATTCAGATTTGAACTTCATAAGATACACATATCCATATCTATTGAAATCATCAATAAGTGTAATTAAGTAGTGAAACCCTCATCTAGTCATAGAATTCATGGGTCCACATACATCACTATGAATTATATGAAAAAGATCATTTGCCCTTTAGTATGACCAGTGAAAGAGACTTTCATCATCTTGCCTAACAAATAAGATTCACATCTTTCAAATGATTCATAATCAAATGAGTCCAATAGTCCATCTCTATGGAGTTTGGAAATGTGCTTCTCATTTATATAGCCAGACAACAATGACAAAGATACATACGATTATAGTCATTTGTTTTTAATCTATTGATATCATTAATGTTATAGATGGGCTAGTTTAAGTTCAAAACATACAGACAATTAAACATTTTTACTATTCCAAAATAAATATCATTCAAATATATAGAACAACAATTATTCTTAATAGTGATCAAAAATCCTTTCATGTCCAAACAAGAAATAGATATAATGTTTCTAGTAATAGTAGGTACATAATAGTAGTTCTCTAACTCTATTACAAGCCTAGTAGGAAAAGGTTGATGATAAGTCCATACAACAATGACATCAACCCTTTCTCCATTTCCAACTCGTAGTCCTATCTCGCCATTAGCCAATATTCTTCTCCTTCTCAGTTCCTACATATTTACACAAATGTGAGAACCACATCTGGTATCGAATTTACAAGATGAAGAAGTAGAAAGATTGAATCTATAATAAATGTACCTGGAGTGGAAATCTCACTTCCTTTCTTCTTATTCAGATCTTCAAGGTATATAGGACAGTTCCTCCTCTAGTGCCCTTCTTTCCCATAATGGTTGCAACTCCCTTCCTTAGTCACTCCATTATTTTCGTTGTAGAAGACTTGGGATAAAATTTAGACTTAGATCCAATCTTAGTCTTCTTAAATCCCTTTGTATTTCCCTTATCTTTATGCGCCATCAGTATGGGGCTAGTAAGCTTAGACTTCTTCGTATTGATTTTGGCAGTTCTAAACATGCCTAGGAGCTCATGTAGTGACTTATCAATTTCATTCATATTGTAATTCAAAACAAAATGTTCATAACCGTTTGACAACGATTGCAAGATCAAGTTAGTGGCCAACTCTTGTCCCAACAAAAACCCCAATCTTTGCAGGTTCTCAAGATACCCAATCATTTTGAACACATGAGTTCCCACTGGGTCATGAGCTCCCATCTTACACAAAAACAATGCCCTTGACACATTATACCTCTCATACAGAGCTTAACCCTGAAAGATTTTCTCAAGGTGCTCAACTATCTTATAGTCATGCAAGGTATTATGTTTCTTCTAAAGCTCATAGTTCATGGTAGTGAGCATGAGGCACTCGATGTACAAGTAGTCATCTTGCTACTTCTTGTAAGCATCTTTATCTACACGAGAGACAGATATTAGTGGATCTTTAGAAGGATCTTCCATTAAGACATAGAGCTTACTCTCATGTTTGAGGCCAATCCTCAAATTCCTGTACCACGCTTCGATAGCTGTTACCGCTGTCAAGAAATTAATTCAGAAACTAGTTCATTTTAAAGGGGTTCTTTGTTACTTATCATGCCCCATGATAGTGCTATTGCCGGTGGTAATGTCATTTTGAGTAGTTTAGAGAATTTGAGGGATACCTATAATGCCCGACCTACTGCGGGTGTGCTATAGGTCTACAGACCAGTGACCCCAACCCATATCCATGGATATTATTGGCTACAGTCGTTAATTCTAAATGGAGGGTTGTTTAGGTTGGGTATCAAACCGCGGACCTCCTTTGATGAGGGAAACTCCAGTTAAGCGGGCAGTATAGGGACTTCATAGGACGTTACCCATCCCAATACTACTCTCGCCTGAGCACGCTTAACTATGAATTTTTTCTACTCTTCATCACCAATTGAGCTGCAGACCAGTGGCCCCAACTCATCTCCACAAATTGATTGACCGCAAATGCTAATCCAAATGGTGGGTTGTTGAGGTTGGCTCTCTAACCGTAGACCTCTTTTGATGAGGGAAACTCCAGTTAAGAGGGCAGCACAGGGACTTCCTAGGAGGTCACCCATCCCAATACTACTCTCACCCGAGCACACTTAACTATGGAGTTTTTCTACTCCTCATCACCAATTGAGCTGCAAGTCAATTGGTGATGAGGACCAGTTTAGAGCTCGCTTATCTAAGAGGTCCGGGGTTCAAGCCCCAGCCTCAACAACCCGCCACTGCAATTAATCGTTGCGACCAATCAGATCAATGGAGATGGATTGGGGTAAGTGATCTACAGACCTGTAGCGCACCCACAGTCTATCAGGCGTTAAAATACCACCAAGCGGTATTAAGATATACTGCAACCATACTATTATTTTGATATTTGATGTGATTGTGATTGATGGTCTGTTAGCCTTATACACATGATTAGGGTGTCGTTGGTAAGTCCCGATTGCATACATGTTAAATGTTAGGCCCCTTGTACATTTTTGCTCAACCTAGAGACATGACTGTTGATAAAGATTTTATAGGTTTACAAATAATTTCAACTAATATCCCGACGTAGGCAAGTATACCTATCGAAATATAGTATAAGAAAAATGTCCTATTTGCCCGGGCCCTGTCGAGTAATCTTACTCATGCAAAATTCTATTAATTTATCGATTCGAAATTGGATTTTGTTATTACGGAGATTTAAAGATTGCAAATTGAAAATTACTAAAGAGAAAAGATCACAATTTAAAAAAACGAAGCACTTGATTGAGTGTTCTTGGGAATCCGATTACAAAAGATGCGTTCTAATTCTTTAAAAAAGAAAGAGTACAAAACTAAAAATAACAACTATGATGATAAGAGGAAAGGGAAAACATACACATAAAAGAAGAACTTCTAAAATAAACTCTCAAACATGTAGCATTCATACAATGTAAACTCTATATCTCTCTAAATCTCTACACTACTCTGAATTCTCTTGAACTTGTTGCCTTCTTCCAACCTCTTAACCTCCACAAATGCCTTGGATTGATGCTCCTTTTATATCCAACATGGAAGGATCTAGAAGAAAAAGAAAATGAAAGGGCGCAAGGGGAAAATTCAGCCACATGCATGAATGGATTAAATGGGGAAATTAAGTAGGGACGTGAAGAGGTGGAGGAGAAGATAAAGGGTTAAATGCATGTATTAAAATGATGGGAAATGAGATGAAGGGGTGGAATATGAATTGAATTTAGAGAAATAAAGAGGAGAAGATGGAAGGCCACATGTGTTGGTGCCAAAAATGGTACCAACTCCACGATCGCTCAAACTGAAGGATGGGGGGTAAGACTGTTGAATGGCTGGTTACTTTGAGCTGAAGGAAAGGCTATTTTATTGATATAAAGCTTGAGTTACAGCTGAGGTTACAATAGAAAAGTATGAAAGAAAGGTATAAGATTTGAAGAAAAGAGCTAGCAAGGAGGTCTCCTGAAGTGAGACCGGAAGGTCCCCGCGGTCTCAAAAACTGAGATCGCTCAAGCCACTGGCAGGAACTGGAACTCTCAAAAAGATCCTCCAACTGGTACCCCTACCCCTCTATTTATAGACGCAGGGGCCTGCCCGAACGGGCAGATCTGGAAGTAACGGGCTGCCCGGAACTGCTGAGATCGCCTGAGACCGCTACTGAGATCGCTGAGATCGTCTGAGACCGCCGAGATCGTCTGGACTTGCTGATATCGTCAGCTGAGACCGCTGAGATCGTCTGAGACCGCTGAGATCGTCTGAGACCGACGAGATCGTCTGGACCTGCTGAGATCGTCAGCTGAGACCGCTGAGATCGTCTGAGACCGCTGAGATCGTCTGGACCTGCATCACCTAAACAGCACAACAGAATCAGCCTAAGGGCGACCTCACGAGGCGAGATCTCCCAAGGGGCGATCTCCTCTCTTTACGATCTTCCCACGGGGGAGGTCGCCAAGGGGAGACCCTCGAGCTGAGATCGGCCAGGGCTGGGCGATCTCCCCTCGGGGGAGGTCGCCAAGGGGCGACCTCCGGGCTGAGATCGCCCAGGGCTGGGCTATCTCCCCTCGGGGGAGGTCGCCAAGGGGCGACCTCCGAGCTGAGATCGCCCAGGGCTGGGCGATCTCCCCTCGGGGGAGGTCGCCAAGGGGCGACCTCCGGGCTGAGATCGCCCAGGGCTGGGCGATCTCCCCTCGGGGGAGGTCGCCAAGGGGCGACCTCCGGGCTGAGATCGCCCAGGGCTGGGCGATCTTCCCTCGGGGGAGGTCGCCAAGGGGCGACCTCCGGGCTGAGATTGCCCATGGCTGGGCGATCTCCCCTCGGGGGAGGTCGCCAAGGGGCGACCTCCGGGCTGAGATCGCCCAGGGCTGGGCGATCTCCCCTCGGGGGAGGTCGCCAAGGGGCGACCTCCGGGCTGAGATCGCCCAGGGCTGGGCGATCTCCCCTCGGGGGAGGTCGCCAAGGGGCGACCTCCGGGCTGAGATCGCCCAGGGCTGGGCGATCTCCCCTCGGGGGAGGTCGCCAAGGGGCGACCTCCGGGCTGAGATCGCCCAGGGCTGGGTGATTTCCCCTCGGGAGAGGTCGCCAAGGGGCGACCTCCGGGCTGAGATCGCCCAGGGCTGGGCGATCTCCCCTCGGGGGAGGTCTCCAAGGGGCGACCTCCGGGCGAGGACAAGGACGCCCAAAAAGAAGGGTGGCGGTGACCTCCCGGGGGAGGAGTCACGCGAGGCACGAAAATAAGACCGCCCAGGTGATAGAAGACCACCAGGGCTCGGACAGCTAATTTGAGATGATCACCGATTTCTGGGTAAACATAATCCCCGCATTTTTTTAAGTTTTGAAAAAACTTCGAAAAAATAAAACTTACCCACGAGAATCGCGATCCACCTTTCCTGTCATAGTAGACCATATATGATAGAAAAATGCAAGTACCTGTGCGAACTTACTACCTCCAAGCATGCTTGAAAAAACTCTCTCTATAAGAGAACTTGCGGCCATTTGATGTTATGTGAGTACCTGAAAAGAACTAGTGTGCACCTGCCTACCTCTGTAAAAGATCGGTTAGAGAAGGTATAAAAGAAACATATGTTACATGAGTACCTGGAGAGAAGATGTGAACACCCCCTTTTTTTGTGCAAAAGATATGTTGAGCAGGTACCTGAAAAAGTGAAGATTCATCAGGTATCTGAAACAACTTGTTGATACTTATCTTGCCCATATTTGGAGTACAATTGATAATTAAGAATGGTGATCTTGTGGTTGTCAAAACATCTTTTGAGGAGATATTAACTTTGGCCATTTGCAGCTGCTATGTTCTGGAATAACTCTGATATCAAATGGCGATCTTTAATATTCGAGATTTTTTTGTAGAAGAATCAGATCATGATAATCCAATAAATGATGCTTCTGAACGCTGTTATGAATTTTGATAATTGAAGGTGTTAAATAATCCAAACCGCTCCTTCTGTGAATGAAAAAACATTTGTCTTTTGAGATAGAATATTGTCGGACTCAGCTTTTCCGACTGCTTCTTTGTTGAATAATAGAAGAAAAGACATGAATACTTTCATGTGCTTTAGACTGCTTGATAAAGAGATGAGCACTCAAGTAGTGATCTTAATTTCTCCAGACTGCCCAAAAATAAGTTGTTTTAAGATGACGATCACAAATGTCCCAAAACACCTGTCAAAAAAGCTTCTTTGAAGAGAACCAGTTAACAATCTTCAATACTTCAGATTGCCAGAAAGTCCTCAAAAAACTCTGAAAATCCCACAAGCAATATCTAACATCCAAGTCCTGGAGGAAAATAAGGCAGCGGTCTAAAAACCTTCTGAGATTGCTGAAGAAACCTGAAAAACCAAATAAAATCTGGAAATCCCACCAGCAATCTCTAACTTCCAAATCTTGGAGAAAATTAAGCCGACGGTCTCAAAACTCTTTTTGTTGAAGAAATTTGAAAGATCAAATATACTCTGAGTATTCCCCCAGTAATCTCTTATACTCGAGTCTATTCACCTTTAGTGAAATAATCACTTACTGCTCACAGAACCCACTGATTAACAAAAATACGGGAATGAAGTAATCCGGAGCAATTCGACATAACTTTTTCCTGGTAACCTTTCATGTGAAATCAACCCAGCCCCAGCCCTACCGCCTAATAAAAGTCGGTAGCGGGAGCTCACAAATCAATGAACATAACCTTTCTTTTAATCTCAATCAGATATCTCAACAATTGATGATAATCATCATATAAGAAGAGATTGAGGGAGAGAAAGGTTGGGAGAAAGGGGGTTGGGCTACCCACTACGCATCTGCGAGTGATTCGAGCGTGATCATCTCAAATTAGCTGTCCGAGCCCTGGTGGTCTTCTATCACCTGGGCGGTCTTACTTTCGTGCCTCGCGTGACTCCTCCCCCGGGAGGTCACCGCCGCCCTTCTTTTTGGGCGTCCTTGTCCTCGCCCGGAGGTCGCCCCTTGGAGACCTCCCCCGAGGGGAGATCGCCCAGCCCTGGGCGATCTCAGCCCGGAGGTCGCCCCTTGGAGACCTCACCCGAGGGGAGATCGCCCAGCCCTGGGCGATCTCAGCCCGGAGGTCGCCCCTTGGCGACCTCCCCCGAGGGGAGATCGCCCAGCCCTGGGCGATCTCAGCCCGGAGGTCGCCCCTTGGCGACCTCCCCCGAGGGGAGATCGCCCAGCCCTGGGCAATCTCAGCCCGGAGATCGCCCCTTGGCGAACTCCCCCGAGGGGAGATCGCCCAGACCTGGGCGATCTCAGCCCGGAGGTCGCCCCTTGGCGACCTCCCCCGAGGGGAGATCGCCCAGCCCTGGGCGATCTCAGCCCGGAGGTCGCCCCTAGGCGACCTCCCCCAAGGGGAGATCGCCCAGCCCTGGGCGATCTCAGCCCGGAGGTCGCCCCTTGGCGACCTCCCCCGAGGGGAGATCGCCCAGCCCTGGGCGATCTCAGCCCGGAGGTCGCCCCTTGGCGACCTCCCCCGAGGGGAGATCGAGCGATCTCAGCCCGGAGGTCGCCCCTTGGCGACCTCCCCCAAGGGGAGATCGCCAGCCCTGGGCGATCTCTGCCCGGAGGTCGCCCCTTGGCGACCTCCCCCGAGGGGAGATCGCCCAGCCCTGGCCGATCTCAGCTCGAGGGTCGCCCCTTGGCGACCTCCCCCGTGGGGAGATCGCCCAGCCCTGGGCGATCTCAGCCCGGAGGTCGCCCCTTGGCGACCTCCCCCGAGGGGAGATCGCCCAGCCCTGGGCGATCTCAGCCCGGAGGTCGCCCCTTGGCGACCTCCCCCGAGGGGAGATCGCCCAGCCCTGGCCGATCTCAGCTCGAGGGTCGCCCCTTGGCGACCTCCCCCGTGGGAAGATCGTAAAGAGAGGAGATCGCCCCTTGGGCGATCTCGCCTCGTGAGGTCGCCCTTAGGCTGATTCTGTTGTGCTGTTTAGGTGATGCAGGTCCAGACGATCTCAGCGGTCTCAGACGATCTCAGCGGTCTCAGCTGACGATCTCAGCAGGTCCAGACGATCTCGGCGGTCTCAGACGATCTCAGCAATCTCAGACGATCTCAGCGGTCTCAGACGATCTCAGCGGTCTCAGCTGACGATCTCAGCAGGTCCAGACGATCTCGGCAGTCTCAGACGATCTCAGCGATCTCAGTAGCGGTCTCAGGCGATCTCAGCAGTTCCGGGCAGCCCGTTACTTCCAGATCTGCCCGTTCGGGCAGGCCCCTGCGTCTATAAATAGAGGGGTAGGGGTACCAGTTGGAGGATCTTTTTGAGAGTTCCAGTTCCTGCCAGTGGCTTGAGCGATCTCAGTTTTTGAGACCGCGGGGACCTTCCGGTCTCACTTTAGGAGACCTCCTTGCTAGCTCTTTTCTTCAAATCTTATACCTTTCTTTCATACTTTTCTATTGTAACCTCAGCTGTAACTCAAGCTTTATATCAATAAAATAGCCTTTCCTTCAGCTCAAAGTAACCAGTCATTCAACAGTCTTACCCCCCATCCTTCAGTTTGAGCGATCGTGGAGTTGGTACCATTTTTGGCACCAACAACATGCTTTGAAATGAAATAAAATAAAATAAAGAGGAAGATAAGGGGGATGGGTTCGGCCATACATGGTTTGATGAAAAATAAAAGGAGGAGAGAGAGGAAATTTCGGACGTGCATAAATTTAAATATGCAATATTATTTCATAAAAATGAGTAATAATTGGAAGCATGGTGAGGTGGCAATATGAGAATATTCATAGAATAATTTCATGCAAGTGGAGGAGGCTAAATGTATTGATTAAATGGAGAAATAACATAAGAGAGAGAAAGAGTGCACATGTTTTGAAATTTATAAAATATTTTATGCATAATAAAGGTGGTCATGCTTGAAAAATTAAATATAATAAACTAAGGATAATTTCATGCATGGTGAGGATAGAGAAAAGGCGGTGGAATGGAAGTTATAATTTCATACAAAAGGTTGGCCATGCAAGGATATTCTTCACGTAGAAGGTTGACATCGTGCATTTATGTCGAGACGTGCCAAAATTCCCCCCAAGTCTGTCATAAAATAAAACAAAATAATATTAGTGCGAATAATTATCAGATACTAATAATAAGATAATTATAATATAATTAAGAGAATATATATATATATATATATATAATTTATATATAAAATATATTAATTATGATATGATAATTTGAGTCAAAATATGCATCATCAACTGTTATCTGAGATATGTAGAATAGTACTTGTTATGCATGTTTATATGTTTTCATGTTTTTGCGAAGTGCTAACTCACAGGGTGATGTGGTTCCCCGGGGTCCGCTAGGATGCTAAGAGGAGTGGTGTCGTAATGTAGTTCTGGTTAGCACATAGTTGACCCTCGTGAACCACTTCTATTGCCTTGATTGTAGGCAAGGTTCGCACGCTAGAGCTCGCTAGCTGGCTACAAAGCTAAAGCCTCATAAAGTGTCCTCTTTCTCCTCTTTTCTTTGATCTACTTTTCCATCGCTTATTTTGTAGTCCTACAAGTCGAGGTAGCTTAAGAATTTGTATATACTATTTATGTCATGGATTTTATGTACTTTGTATGGTCATAAAGCCAATTACTATATTACATGATAGAATGTGGACACTCTCTAGGTTATTCTTCCAGTTTTGGTTGTGTTGGTTGCTTAGTTTGTTGAAGTTTATTCTTATATCATTTTATATTGCTAATATTGTGATAGTTATATGATGTGGGTCCCGGCTAGATCCATACTATATGGTCATTATGGTGGAGGTGTTACAATATATTAGTTCGAATGAACTAAAAGTAGCGGTCAGAGAAGTCGCATGCCTATGGGGAGTAAAAATAGGTTAGAAGAACATTCTAAGCATATAATCTAATTAAACTATATTTAAACAAATCATCGCAACAATTATATCCACTCCTAAAGAAAGAACAAAGTGATCCGTCCCAAGCATAGTGTAAGAAAAAGTAGTGAGAACTAAGATAAGTATTATAGTCACACAGATACCAAGATGGCCTCCAAAGAAATCCATCAATGTCAATGGACATAGGTTCTCCCAGTCACACTTTCTCCACTACACTCAATACCAATCAACTCCACCAATTAGTAAGACTTAATTAGGATGAACATATAGGTTTAGGTTTAAGGGTGAGATATAACAAAGATAAACGTGAAGGCTTTTCACACTTAAACAAAATATTGTTGAGCTTACAATAATAAATAACTATTGCAAAAAGAAGAGACCGACACCCCAGACTTGATTTTTGATATGGTGTCACTCAAACAAAACCTATACCATAGTTTTTTTTTTCTTTTTTCTTTTCTCAGATTTTTTTCATTTCAAAATTTTCAATTTCTTCCAACAAGCACCCAAATATTACAAGTTTTCATCTTTCCACCACATCAAAACATACAATCCCAATTTCATATAACATGAATAATAAGACAATAAGCTCGGGTTTTAAGTGTGTAATTGGTTTGGCAATTTAGCTTTGGTGATGAAATGGTGGGGGTGAATCAACAAAATTGGTGATTGGCTCAAAATTGTGTTAGCAATGGTAGTGAATGTAGGCTAGGATGCATAGGATCAAACAATCCAAAGGAAGGCCTAAATCATATAGGTAGAGTTAATTAATATTTTGCACATATGCTTCGAAGAACGCTAGGGGAGAGTTCTAGACATCGAGAAAGGACACCCCTTCGTCGTGATCTAATAATACACCACTAGTGACACTACACAGCTTTACACTAGTATTGGACAAGATCGTGTTCTGACGAAGAGTGGATATATACTAATGATAATTGGTAAAAAGAAAGTGTAATTAACTTATGAAAAGAAATTAACTCTAAACCTATTTCTACCTGAGAACACATGCACTCGATTTGGAGCAATACACGAGTCTATGGAACCAAATTGCATTTTTATTATAAATTAATCTATCATACACGCCAAAAAGTATATGGAAAACAAGAAAATAACAGTAATTCAGGTCAAAATGTTGTGGGTGCGGAGAATGAAATGCAAATAAGCGATAAAAATCTTAAATTTGGAGAAAATTTTAAAAATATGCGTTAACAAAATGCAAAAATGATGTGTCTGCTCGAGCAAATGGGTAACACAATCTACCCCCCACCCCCTAGACTTAATAATGCATTGTCCTCAATATAAATATATATAATACCGACTATGAGGAATGCAAGAAAAAGAGAGGGTGGGAAACTCATTACCAAAAGCCTGAGAATGGGGCATTCCAAAAGTGACTAAATCTGAATAAGAATCTGAATTTTGCTCCCGTCTTTGACTCGCTCAAAGAAAAAAGATTCATCTAATGCTACTTTTTGGGTTAGTCCCTAGCTGGACTTATGCAACACACACGTACAAAATCTGAAAAATTGTAGAAAAATGTGGATAACATTAGGGTGCCTCCCAAGAACGCTTTGTTTAACGTTCTTGAGCTGGACCAAATACTTGCATTAGTAGTTATAAAGTATGGTCTAAACAGGAATATCAAAAAGTTCAAATGAGTAAATGAAGTTCTTAAAAAAGCTGAAAAGTTTCACAGAGTAATGTTTGGGCAGAGGTTAGATATACACGGATTTGTAATACGTCTCAGATTGGAGGGAGGAATAGGACGCGGTGCAGTGTCGGTGCTCAGCTCGAGTGAGTAAATTTCCCAACCAGCTTTGCGTTGGATAATTTCCAACTTGCGGCCGAATGTTCCGCACGCTCCTCTTAGCCCTTTCTCCGCAATTCTACTTATAGTGATCTCCACCGGGCAATGTTTGCCTCAAAGCAAACAGAAGAATGTTCTGCATTCCTAAGGACAAAATCCTGCTCCACCGAGGTGGTAGAAGCAAGGTCCGCCCATCAGACTCTCTTAAATTTTTGGTTCAACAAGCCCCCCTTTCCGGGATGCATCGCCAACAAAAATGATATTCTCTTTAGCTTCATCTTCAGTTATAGTCGCCTCCTCTGTAGGCTCCAACACCAACACATTATATTTAACTTCTTGCTCTCCATCAACTTTCTCCTCATCCATTCCTTTTTCTTCATTCTCAGCTCCTGCTCATGAACTTAATAAATTGTTAAAAGTTTCACTACACCAAACTGTAGCGTCACCAACACAAGAAGCAATGGGGTCAGCAAATGTCATTTTAGGAGGGAAAGAGATGATTCCCTCTGCAAGATGCAAAGTGTCGCTCAGAGTTGTAAGTAACGGTAGGGCAAAAACCAGTGGTGAGTCTTTTTCTGGTGGTCCCATTACTTGGAACTCTGCAGCTATAATGCTCCCCTCTAAAGTGATCTCTACTTCATTATCTTCCCCAATAGTTGTAACACCCTTCCCATCTACCAAAATAAGTGGCACGACCTCCTCCTCATTAGTATTGATGTTGAACTTGTCAACATCCTTTAGTGCAATAATGTTCCGCGAGGAGCCTGTGTCCACCAAAACTTGAGTGGGCACGCTATTTATTTCACAATCTACCTCGATACCCCCACAAAAATTTGGAGCAAGGTCGAAGATATTCCATCCTTGCTCTCGTGTTATTCTTCGATTGACTAGGGAGGGTACCGAGAATTCTCTCTATGATTAACTTAGTAAGCTGAGCAATTTGTGTTTCGAGACTTTTATCGTGCCATTTTAATTTATAATAAATGATTTTATGCAGTTAGTGTGCTGATCAAGCTTATCTTCCCATGATGTGCGCTCTTCTTGCTTATTTTGGTGTTATGGAGGTACATATTGTTGAGGGGGACGAATTTCGCTTGCTTACCCCACCTAAGTTTGTTGTTGCCCATCTCTCCATCTTAAATTTGGGTGATAACGCCACATGGAATTGTACGTGTTGGAGAAGGGAGGCCCTCTTTGTTGATTACATACATTGTTAACATCTTCAAACACATTAGAGATCATAAGATCAACAATGGTGCTTCCTTGATGGCATTCAAAAGAGTGGTGCCCAGCAGCACCGCAACTTCGGTATGAAACAACTAATACAGGGGAGGTAGCGGGGTGTTCTTCCCCTTCAAACTAACCTCTTCAATTTTTTTTGACATGTCCCCTAGTTGGTCGGAGATTGCGATGTAGGGATCGACTTCACAAAGACCCGCTACCGCCTTTCTAGGAACACCTCTCCCATCGTCTCATTGGGCATTCTGAAGCGCTAAATTCTTCATAATATTCAACATCTCATCCTAAGTTTTTCCCATCATAGAACCACCAACGGCAGAATCAACATTCAAATGAATTTTTTGATCAAGAGCCACGTATAAGGTATTCACAAGTGTCCAAAGAGAGACATCATGTTGAGGACATCTCCTTAGGAGCTCGTTGAACCTTTACCACACTTCCACAAGGAACTCTTGATCATGCTACCTAAAGATGTGGATTTCATTGCGCGCTGCTAGAATTTTTGCAGAGGGAAAAACTTCGTTAAAAATGCGTTGACATGATCAAGTAGCGATACTTCCGTTGGTGATGGAATAGATCCAAGACTTAGTTTTATCCCTAAGAGTAAATGGGAAAAGCTTAATCCGGATGGTATCATCAGACACTCCATTATCCAAAAAGTATCTCAAATCTCAAGAAAATTACAAATATGTTGGTGGTGGTCCTCCAAAGAAACACCACAAAACTGAACAGAATTTCTTAACATGTTTAATATAGAAGGCCTGATCTCAAATGGGAGATTAGTAATGGGCAAGCTCAACGTAGGATACACACTGCCCGTGGTAGGGGTAGTGCATTCATATATTGTGCAAGAACATGACTGCACTACCTCTTCCTCAACATGAATATTTGGATCAAGAATCACATCATCAATATTTTGGGGATTCGGAGGTGGGTTATTATTAACCATGACCCAAGCTTGTTCTCTTCTCAGATTTTGTAGTGTTAGCTCGATTTTAGGGTTAAATGGAACTAAGTCACTCCGTCTCTTTTCTAGAATAAAATTAGAAGCAACTAAAAGAAATAAAAAGACTAAAATCAGAAAATAGAAAATGCAGTAAACAAAAAGATGCAATAAACAAAGGAACACTTCTTTCTCTTGACTCTCTCTCATCGGGAAAATAACACAAGTCGTGATCCTCGACAACGGTACCAAAATTTCTATGGTCGAACCAACTATACGGCAAGTGCATCGTTCATTGTTAAGTAATAAATAAAATGGGAATAAGTCATAGAGTATTGAATCTCTCACGGAACACGGTGGAGTGGATTTATCTATTGAGATAAGACTTGATATTGAAGTCTTATAAATCAGATTTGTATCGAGGGATTTGGTTGTTCGCTATCAACTAGTGTAAGAAAAGAAATCTTAAATAAAGTGTGGGTCACCTTCTCCGCTTCGATCCTCCGCGGGTCATAAACACCACTTCGCTCGTTGCGCCTAGCAAAAGTTAAGGCCAACCTCTCGCTCACCGGCTCGTGTATATCTCAATGACACCGCATCTCGGTCTTCACTAACGCAACCAAAGCTCAAGCGAACACTTGATAAACAAACAACAACAACAACAACAACAACAAGAGGTTAGGCCTCCTAAGCTACTCTAAAGCAGATGAACACAAACAAGCTCAAAATCGCATATAACATTCAAAAACCAAGATCACATCATGTTCATTCCTACCATCATCAATATAGAAGAAACAAATGACAATCTCTACCAAATATGCAGAAAAAGATGATAGGAATACAAACAGTGTCGTGACTCTTCCATGGATGTGAATGGTCTCCGGAGTATGAGTCCGTGTTGGCCTTGATCATTGGCTGTCATCTGGAGTATAAGAATCGTGGTCACCAACTCCCAATGAGCCCGTCTTCTCGAGGGTTTTGCAAGATTCATGTTACTTCTTCAAGATATTAGCTTGCGGAGAGAAAGGAATGATTGATCATCACTTTAGAGTCCTTGGATGATGGGGAGAGCCTAGGGGATGATCCCTAGCCCTTGGTGAAGAAAAACGGTGAACTAGAGAGCTTCTTACGGAAGAAGAATGAATTGGATCCTGAAATCCCATCAAAATCGGGTATTTATAGGCAAGCAAAAAATTGACCCGCACACGGTTAGGCGCACGACCAGTGGTCATGCGCGAAGGATTTTCCACTAATCGTGCGCAACGGAGCCTGGACTAGAAGTAAAAGGTGCGGCGCCTGGAGGAAAAAATAATGAAATGGGCACGAACATTGGTCGTGCACGAAGGAGGTCTAGTACTCGTGCGCCTAATCGTGTGATCCTCGGGATAATTTTGGATAAATGACCACGCATGACCAATGGTCGTGCACAAATAAGTCCACGACACGTGCGAGAACAAAAATGCATGACCAATGGCTTCCTTAAGGAATAGGGCCCAAACACCCAAGGGAAGCTACACGAGGCTTGTACCTGCAATGAAAACTCCAGGCCATGCAAATAAAAGGACATCTGCACATATATACATCAATACAAAATAAGAGAATGAGATGGGAGGGAGAGGAAGTCTCCCTCATGCATGGAATGAATGAAAATAAGCTCTGAAGTAAGGATAAGATGCTCGTATGACATAAGAAAGGATAATAAGTGATTTTATGCTAGAATCAAATGAATAATAAGCAAAATCACAGGAAAATCAAGCTATACTAGAGCCAAAAACTCTATATAAAATATGCTCATCAAATACTCACAGACTTGAATTATTGCTCATCCTGAGTAAACCATCTACTCATGAGGAGTACGAGAGGCTAATTACAAATAAAAAATTGAACTAAAAGTAGTGGACAGAGAAGTCTCATACCCATGGGGAGTACAAATAGGTTATAAGAACTTTCTAAGCATATAATCTAATTACACTATATTTAAACAAATCATCATAATGCTTATATCCACTCTTAAAGAAAGAACAAAGTGATCTGTCCAAAGCATAATGTAAGCGAAAGTAGTCAGAACTAAGATAGGTATTATAGTTACACAACTACCGTGGTGGCCTCCAAATAAATCCATCAATGACAATGGTCATAGGCTCGCCCAGTCACACCTTCTCCACTACACTCAATACCAATCAACTCTAATCAGTAGGACTTAAATTAGGATGAACGTATAGGCTTAGGTTTAAGGGTGAGATATAAGGCTTTCCACACTTAAATAAAATATTTTGAGCTTACAACAATAATAACTATTGCAAAAATAAGAGAGTGACACCCTCAGACTTGATTTTTGATATGAGTTCACTCAAACAAAACCTATACCATAGCATTTTTTTCTTTTCTCTTTCTCAGATTTTTTTTCATTTCAGATTTTCAGATTTTTCAATTTCTTCCAACAAACACCCAAGTATTACTAAGTTTTCATATTTCCACCACATCAAAACATACAATCAAAATTTCATATAACATGAAAAATAAGATAATAAACTCAGGTTTTAAGTGTGCAATTGGTTTGACATTTTAGCTTTGATGATGAAATAGTGGGGGTGAATCAACAAAATTGGTGATAGGCTCAAAATTGTGTCAGCAATGGTAGTGAATGTAGGCTATGATTCATTGGCTCAAACTATCCAAAGGAAGGACTAAATCATATAGGTATAGTTAATTACTGTTTTGCACATATGCTTCGAAGATCGCTAGGGGCAAGTTCTACAAATCGAGAAAGGACGCCCTTCATTGTGATCCTGTAATACACCACTAGTAACAGTACACATAACTTTACACTAGTGTTGGACAAGATTGCATTCTAACGAAGAACGGATATATACCAAAGATAATTAATAAAAAATGAAAATTAACATATGAAAAGAAATTAACTCTAAACCTATTTCTACCCAAAAACACGTGCACTCGACTAGGAGCACTGCACAAGTCTGCGGTCCACTACCAATTTCCATTATTTGATTATAAACTAATCTATCCTACACATCAAAAAGTAAATGGAAAATAAGTAAATAATAGTAATTCACGTCAAACCATTGTGGGTGCGGAAAATGAAATGCAAATGAGCGATAAAAATTTAAATTTGGAGCAAAATTGAAAAATATGCGCTACCAAAATGCAAAAATGATGTGTGCTCGAGAAAATGGGTAACACAATCTACCACCCCCCCCCCCTGCGACTAAACTAATGCATTGTACTAAATGCAAATATATATATATATGAGAATGAATATGAGGAATGCATGAAAAAGAGAGGGTGAGAAACTCGTTCCCAAATGCCCGAGGATGGTGCATTTTGAAAGTGACTAAATCTGAATATTGCTCACGGCTCCGTCTCAATCAAGAAAAATCAGCCACAACACCAAATTCCTATCGGGATTTGGACAAAAAAACAAACAAAGAGACAAACATATGTATATGTACATTAGCACAAGGATAACACAAATATAGTCATGCAAACACACTCAAAAGGATTCATCTAACACTGCATTTTTAGGTTAGTCCCCAGCTGGACTCATGCAACATACACGCATACAAAATTTAAAAATTTGTAATAAAATGTGGATAACATTAGGGTGCCTCTCAATAGCGCTTTGTTTAATGTCCTTGAGCTGGACCAAATACCAATATTAGCAATTATAAGGTATTGTCTAAACAGGAATATCAAAACATTCAACAAAAGTAAACAAAGTTCTTAAAAAAACTAAAATGTTTCACAGAGTAATGTTCGGGCAGAAGTCAGATATACGCTTATTTGTAGTATGTCTCAGATTAGAATGGGGAAGAGGGCGCACTGTGCTTCGGCTCGATTGAGAAAATTTCCCACTCATCCTTGCACCGGATAATTTCTGACTTATAGCTGCACGGGTCGCGGGCTCCTCTCTTTCCTATCTCCGCAATTCTACCTGTGGTGATCTACACCGGGCGATGTTTGCCTCAACACAAACAAAAGAATGTTCGAACATTTCTAAGGACAAAATCCTGCTCCACCGAGGTGGTAGAAGCAAGGTCCCCCATCACACTCTCTTTAATATTTTGGTTCAGCAAGCCCCCCTTTTCAGACTGCCTCGCCAACAAAAAAGATATTCTCTTCAACTTTGACTTCAGTTACAGTTGCCTCCTCCTAAGGCTCCACCACCAGCACTTCATCTTTAACTTCTCCTCGCTCTCCATCAACTTTCTCCTCATCCTTTCCTTCTTCATTCTTAGCACCTGCAAATGAACTTAATAAATTTTTCAAAATTTCACTGCACTGAAGTGTAGCGTCATCAACACAAGAAGTAATGGGGTCGGTAAATGTCATTTTAGGAGAGAAAGAGATGCGTCCTTATACAAGATGCAAAGTGGCGCCTAGAGTTGTAAGTAATGGCAGGCCAAAAACCAGTGGTGAGTCATTTTCTGGTGGTCCCATTACTTGGAACTCCGCAGATATAATGCTCCACTCTAAAGTGATCTCTACATCTTTATATGTTCCAAATAGTTGTAACACCCTCCTCATTTGCCAAAATAGGTGGCACAACCTCCTCCTCATTAGTATTGATGTTAAAATTGTCAACATCCTTTAGTGCAATAATGTTCCGCCAGGAGCCTGTATCCACCAAAACTTGAGTGGGCACGCTATTTATTTCACAATCTGCCACAATACCCCCACAGACATTTGGAGCAAGGTCGGAGATATTCCGGTCTTGCTTTCTCCGGTTATTCTCTAAATGACTAGGGAGGGTACCGGGCATTCTCTCCATAATTAACTTAGCAAGTTGAGCAATTTACGTTTCGAGACTTTTTATTGTGGCGTTTTGATTTACAATGAATGATTTTGTGAAGTCAATGTGCTGATCAATCTTATCTTCCCACAACGCTTGCTCTTCTTGCTTATTTTGGTGTTGGGGAGGTACAAATTGTTGAGGGGGACGACTTTCGCTCGCTTGGCCCACCTAAGTTTGTTGCGGCCCATCTCCCCAACTAAAATTTGGGTAATATTGCCACCTGAATTGTACGTGTTGGAGAATGGAGGCCCTCGTTGCTGATTAACTACATAGTTAATGTACGATCCCTCTCCCGCACTAGGAGAGTTCCCAAAACTTATGCCCAGAACCGCCGCCTTACGGTGGCGTTAACACGCGAGTTATCCGCCTCCGCAAGACGTCGATCCTGCCGGCAAGAACGATCAAACAGGCCAACAAGAGATAAGAAGAAAAACTAAGTAAAATAAATCAGGTCCACAATCACACAAATCTGTATATATATATCCAAATGAATACAGGTCCAACAATGAGTATAATAAATGAAAGAGAATATGGGCTTATGCCCGGTACATGTCCAAAATAAAGTAAAATCACTCTTTCACTCTACATTTATGCAGAAGCTATCGAACTTTTGTCAATCTGACATTAAGTAGTGGTGCTGTGAAAAAACTGCTCGTCGAGTCTTATCATCACGTCATGTTGGTCGTACTGCTGATCCAGCTCCTCGGAATCCTACGGTCACAACCGACCATTAGTCATAAAGACTAAGCCAGTTTTGTCCTCGCCTCCCCCCGTGACTCCTAGGTACCGTGCTGAAGGACGAAGCGGATGACAACAAGGGGTAAAAACAAGCAGGTGACAAGTGGCAAAACTAGCAAGGCATATGTACTAAACAAGTATTGAAACTGATTCTAAGCTAGCACAAGTATGGTATATCAGCATTAAATAAAAGCAGACAAAAATGAGCAGATATAGTAATAAGGAAGAGCAGCTACAAAAATAACCTTAACTTATGGGAATGTCCATGCAAACCTATAAGTTAAGGGATCTAACACTAATGTAAACTCATTGTATAAAAGAGCTCATACTAATTTATACGATGAGGTCTTGTTTATGTGATGATGTTATGTTATGTTGTGCAATTCAATGATGCAACTCACCCACCCGACTCTATACGTACATACCTTTTATTAGTTTCCTCTGTTCGAGTGTGTCAACTCAGGTACCTGGTTGTGATAAACAGGGCAGTGGATCGGGCTTGTCCACTTCTAGGCTTATGTCACACATCTCCTAGCTTAGACCTTACGTACACCCCTACGAACACACAAGGTATCCACATACTATCTGGTAACACCACCTCTATAATCCCTTCTCGAGTCTCCGGCAAACGGGGGCAGTGGATTGGGTCCTCCACTCCTAGGCTTATATAGGAAACTACATCTGTCCTAGATCTTTATGTACGCCCCTAAGAATACACAGGGTATACGCATACTACTTGATACAACAATGCCTCTAAGTGAAACACCGAGCCCTCAGCCCGGAGGACTTGACTAGTCCTTCCTTATAATACTGAGCCTACCGCTCGCAGGACTACCTAGTACTTCTAGACAATACTGAGCCTACTGCTCAAAGGACTAAACCCATCCTTCCTTATGCAATACCGAGCCTACCGCTCGCAGGACCTAACCCATCCTTTCCTTATATAATACCAAGCCTACCGCTCGCAGGACCTAACCCGTCCTTTCCTTATATACTACCGAGCCCACCTCGCGCAAGACCTAACCTGTCCTTTCCATAAATAGTACTGAGCCTACCGCTTTAGGACCTAACCCATATTTCCTTATATAATGTCGAGCCTTTCGTTCGCAGGACTTAACCCGTCCTTCTAATATACTGACCCTACCGCTCGCAGAACTAAACTATCCTTCTAATAAACTGAGCCTACCGCTCGCAGGACTTACTATCCTTGTATCATTCCATCCCAAATTTGGGACAAGGTTTACATTTACAAATCTCCTACTTAGACTACTCTTGTCTACCGTTTAGTTCTACTTAGGAGTTTAGGGTGAATCACGGGCTTCCCGAGGGTTACCCGGTTAAGGGCTCGTAACGGTACTAGGATGTGTGATGGGGTGACACCCCAAACTTCCGTTCCTCAAGGTATTTATTTTTATTGGTGACCACCCCTTTCCCACTAACTCACTCACATTGTTACTCTTACCACTTAGATGAATTATGATACTAAATCTATGTCTACCCTTAGGCAAACGATCTTTTGGGCGATGCTCTACTCGAAAAATTTTCCAAGACTCGGTAGATTCATCGAAATCCCTCGACGAATCCAGAATCACTTGACGAATTGCACACACAACTCAACGAATTTTCTAAGTCTCAGTGGATTCGTCGAATTCACTAGACGAATACAAAATCACTCGACAAATTATACAGTCAACTCAACTAATTTTCTAAGTCTCTACATATTTGTCGAGATCACTCGAAAAATCCACAATCACTCTACGAATTATACAAAAAAAACTCGACTAAATTCTAAGTCTCGGCGGATTCGTCGAGATCATTCGACGAATCTAGAATCACTCGACGAATTTATACAAAGAACTTGACTACAACTCTCTCACTCTACATATATGTGAAAGTTATCGAACTTTTGTCAATCTGTCGTTAAGTAGTGGTGTTGCGTGAAAAATGCTCCACGAGCCTTGCCAACACGTCCCGTTGGTCGTACTACTGATCTAGCTCCTCGGAATCCTATGGTCACAACTGACCGTTAGTCATAAATACTAAGCCAGTTTTGTCCTCGCCTCCCCCCACGACTCCTAGGCACCGTGCGGAAGGATGAAGCAGAGGACAACAAGGGGTAAAAACAAGCAGGTGACAAGTGGCAAAACTAGCAAGGCATATGTACTAAACAAGTATTGAAACTGATTCTAAGCTAGCACAAGTATGGTATATCAGCATTAAATAAAATCAAACAAAAATGGAGCAGATATAGTAATAAGGAAGAGCAACTACAAAAATAACCTTAACTTATGGGAATGTCCATGCAAACCTATAAGTTAAGGGATCTGACACTAAGGTAAACTTACTGTATAACAGATCCCATACTAATTTATACGATGAGGTTTTGTTTATGCGATGATGTTATACTATGTTGTGCAATGCAATGAAATAACTCACCCACCCGACTTTGTACGTACATACCTTTTGTTAGTTCCCTCTATTCGAGTGTGTCAACTCAGGTACCCGGTTGAGGCAAACAGGGCAGTGGATCGGGCTTGTCCACTTCTAGGCTTATGTCACACATCTCCCAGCCTAGACCTTACGTACGCCCCTAAGAACAAACAGGGCATCTACATACTATCTGGTAACACCACCTATATACTCCCTTTTCGAGTCTCCGCTCAGGTACACCCTGTTGAGGAAAACTCAGGTACACCCTGTTGACCAGTCCTTCCTTATAATACCGAGCATACCGCTTGCAGGACTACCTAGTCCTTCTAGATAATACTGAGTCTACCGCTCGCAAGACTAAACCTGTCCTTCCTTATGCAATACTGAGATTACTGCTCGCAGGACCAAACCCTTCCATTCCTTATATAATACCGAGCCGACCGCTCGCAGGACCTAACCCATCCTTTCCTTATGTACTACCGAGCCCACCGCTCGCAGGACCTAACCCGTCCTTTCCTTATATAGTACTGAGCCTACCGCTCGCAGGACCTAACCCGTCCTTCCTTATATAATGTCAAACCTTCCGCTCGCAGGACTTAACCCGTCCTTCTAATATACTGATCCTACCACTCGCAGGACTAATCCGTCCTTCTAATATACCGAGCCTACCACTCGCAGGACTTACTAGCCTTGTACCATTCTGTCCCAAATTTAGGATGAGGTTTACATTTACAAATTCTCCTACTTATACTACTCTTGTCTACCGTTTAATTATGCTTAGGAGTTTAGGGCTTCCTGAGGGTTACCCGATGAAGGGCTCGCAACGGTACTAGGAAGTATGATGGGGTGACACCCCAAACTTCCCTTCCTCATGGTATTTACTTTTATTGGTGACCACCCCTTTCCCATGGACTCACTAACATTATGACTCTTACCACTTAAATGAATTATGATACTTAATCTATGTCTACCCTTTTGAAAATGCTCTTTTGGGCGATGCTCTACTCGACATGTTTTCCAAGACTCGGCAGATTCGTCATAATCCATCGACAAATCCAGAATCACTCGACGAATTACACAGACAACTCGATGAATTATCTAGTCTCGACAGATTTGTCGACTTCACTCGATGAATCCAAAATCACTCGACGAATTATACAGTCAACTCAACTAATTTTCTAAGTCTCGGCGGATTCGTCGAGATCACTCAACGAATCCAGAATCACTCGATAAATTATACAAAAAAAACTCGACTAAATTCTAAGTCTCGGCGGATTCATCGGGATCACTCGATGAATCCAGAATCACTCGACGAATTTAAACAAAGAACTTGACTAATTTAAGTCTCGGCGGGCTCGTCGAGATCACTCAACGAATCCAGAATCACTCGATGAATTATACAGTCAACTCGACTAATTTTCTAAGTCTCGGTGGCATGAAGGACCTCTCAACAAATTTACCAAAGCCTCTCGAAGAATTACCTAAGCCTCTCGATGAATCACCTGCAAAACACTAAGAGTTCTCTATATAGTAAGTTCAAACTTGCCAATAAAATTTCATCCAAATTTCCATAGGTTCAAATTGCTATCAAAAGCCTATGCACAAATTTTTATGGTATTCCAGTGTCAATAATTTAAGATATGAATTTTCTAAGTTATAACTCCAAACTCTACACTCTGAATGAAGTACCAAAAATATATAACCAAAAATTCCATCAAATTTCTAGAAGTTCATATTGTTATCAAAAACCTATGCACAGATTTCTATAGTATACCCGTGTCAATAATTCAAGATATGAATTTCCTAAGTTATAACTCCAAACTCTACACTGTGAATGAAGTACCAAAAATATGTAACCATAAATTCCATCAAATTTCCAGAAGTTTATATTGTTATCAAAAGCCAATGCACAAATTTCTATGGTATACTAGTGTCAATAATTCAAGATATGATTTTCCTAAGTTATAACTCCAAACTCTACACTGTGAATGAGGGACCAAAAATATGTAATCATAAATTCCTTGAAAATTACCAAGGGTTCATAATGTTATCACAAGTTTATGTCCAGATTCCTAAAGTATCCCAGTGTAAATAATTCAAGATATAAGTATTCTAAGTTATAACTCCAAACTCCACATTGTGAATGAAGTACCAAATATATATGATCATAAATTCCAAGAAAATTATCAGAGGTTCATAATGTAATCACAAGTTTATGTCCAGATTCCTAAAGTGTCCTAGTGTCAATAATTCAAGATATAATTATTCTAAGTTATAACTCCAAACTCTACATTGTGAATGAAGTACCAAATATATATGATCATAAATTCCAGGAAAATTACCAGAGGTTCATAATGTTATCACAAGTTTATGTCCAGATTCCTAGAGTATTCCAGTGTCAATAATTCAAGATAGGATTATTATAAGTTATAAGCCAAGGTTCTACTTTGTGAAGGAAGTATGAAGTTTACTCAATGATTAATTCTAATAAAATTTCCAGAGCTTCATACTGATATAACAAGTCTGTATACAAAATTTGATAGCCATCCAGCATCATTAATTCAAGGAATTAATTTCTCATGTTATAAGCCCAAATTCTACTTTGTGAAGGAAGTATGAAGTTTACTCAATGATTAATTTTAATAAAATTTCCAGAGCTTCATACTGATATAAAAAGTATGTATACAAAATTTGATAGCCATATAGCATCATTAATTCAAGGAATTAATGACTCAAGTTATAAGCCCAAATTTTACTTTATGAAGGAAGTATGAATTTTACTCAATGATTAATTCTAATAAAATTTCTAGAGCTCCATACTAATATAAAAAGTCTATATATGACTTTCTAAGACATTTCAGTAAGCTTTGACCCCATAAATACTCACTTGGGGGTCTATGTGACCAAATCATATGAAATCAAGTTTCCTAGGGAAATCAACCTAAAGGTTGATAATTTTCTCTATAGAGTATTATCTTATGGTCCTATGTGCATGTTTTAAATTTCATGAATGTTGACCAAGGGAAAACCTTTAAATTCTATAAACATTATTGCTTAAGAACCTTATTGATCACCTTTTATCACCTAGATTTTTGGCATGTGAATTTCATTCGCATACAAGAGTCCAATTGGGCTCCACCTTTAACTAGGGCATATTCATGGTCTTATTACCATGCCACCCAAAATTTGGGTTAAGATAAGTTGATTTACCTGTGTAAATCTAGACCTACATGGTAATGCTATATGCACACCAATTTCCCCTACACATGCATGTGGAATACACCAACATGTAAAGGTCCAATAGACCTTAAATTTTTACCATGGACTATATTTGATCTAATTATCATGTTGCCCAAGACTTGGGTTAATTTGAGTTGATTTACCCATGTAAATCTAGTGCTACATGGTAATGCAATATGAACACCAAATTTCCCTCACAAATGCATGTAGAATACCCCAACATGCAAAGTTTCAAATGAAACTTAAATTCTTACCATGGACTGTATTTGATCTAATTAACATGCTACCCAAGATTTGGGTCAATTTGAGTTAGATTCTCAAAATGTGGTCTAGTGTTATTAGCACACCAATCCCCATCCTTCATGAACTTGCATGTGCATCCCCCCATTCACTAAGTCAATTGACTTAAAATCTCTACCAGAGGTATATTGACCCTTAGTATCATCTAACACATTTTTTGGGTCACTAGTTGTTTCTAAGTCATGAATATCACATGTTCATGCTTTATTAAATAATAAATGAAACCATGGTAAAATAATTTCCAAATATAACAAAATTTGGTCAGGGTGTGGAATTAGGTATAACCTACCTCTGCATAAAATTTTAGACTTTTTGCCCAAGGGGTTTGGGAGAATTTCACAAAATTCTCCCTAGGTCACATATTAAAATTTAACTATAATAGATTTCACTTGCATCTGGATAACTCCATATGCATGGGTCCAAATGGCCCCAAACATTATCCAGGGACCTAACATGACATGATGAACCTTCCACAGAAAATTTGAATGGATTTCAGTTAATATAACATTAGATCTAGGCCCCATGTGGAAAATGAAATATTGAATAAAACCATGCATGCCCCAAATTTCAAGTCATTTAGAGCAATATATCTCCCTAAATAATTTCTAAAGTTCTAGGGAATCATATGTACATGCCTCACCAAAATGGATGCCCATGGAGGTACGTTGCTCCAAATTGAGTGAAATTAGCGCCCATGTGAATTTAAGACCTAAGGATACATTTTTCCTGTTGAGCACTTTTCATGAATCTGCCTCTAAGAGTCCTTAATTTAAGCATGAATATATCTGAATATATGTGATAGAAATCATATAATATAAGAGATAATATGGCATGCGTTTAGCTGATCCTTGATCAAAATCGACGGCATCCAGCCATCTCCTACCTCCAGCCGACGGTCCCGATTAACTTGAGTTGGGTTGCCTTCCAATGCTATTTCCCGGCAACTGAGCCACCTCCCTGGCCGGCCACCGTCACCACCACCTCTGTTAAGGTGGTGGCTATCGCCTGGCGATGGGTTGGCCGCCAGAGGGGTTGTTTCTGGCGATCCGGAACATGGCAAATCCATGGAAAATCTCCATTTTCTCACTTTGAATCCAGCTCTGTTGAACTAAACACCTCTCCTGAATGATCTAAGAGACTAGCACAGAGGGAGAGGAGGAGAAACCGTACCTTGATAGGCTTGAGGTTGAGCTATCCACTTAAATGCCATGGCCGACCACCTCCTTGAAGCACCTTGCCAATTCCACTATTGTCCACCAAATTCTCCTCTGTAAATCTCCAGCCCAACTCCTTGATGCTTCCTAAAGCTAATGGTGGCCTTGATTTGGGCTGAGGAGGGTTGTATATGGTTGTGCCATTTTAGGTATTTTGGGTAGCATTGTTTGCTCCTCCTTGATTCCAAATGGCATCAATTCAACTGAAATTCGGCTGGGGGGGTGTAATTGAGATGCTCAATTATGGATTTGGGAAGGTGGAAGGCATGTCATGTGGAGCTCATTCTCTATTTCCTTTTCTTCTTAATTCAAAATTGGAGAAAAACCTAAACTACCCATGCATGCCTCCAAAATTCCAGAAATCAGAAATTGGTCCTTGTAATTGGGCTCTTGAGCTACTGATTAGGCTTAGTAGTAAGGCCCTAGCCCATGGGGTTTAGGTTCAATTGAGTCCAAATGCCTATTTTGACCTATGTTGACTTTCTTGGTTGACTTGGTCAACTAATGGGTTGAGTGGTCCAATATGTTGGCCTTGAGTCCCTTGACACCATACAATGTCTATTGGGTCTTGGTGATGCCCTAATTGAGCCAATTTATCCAATATGTGTAATTTTGACCAAAAATGGGGGAAAGTTTACTTTGGTCAAGTTGGACCAATTGATGGCCACTTGATGCGCCTTTTGGGTACATTGGGTCCCTATGATGTTATAAGACTAGGGGTGAAGTCAATTTCATGTTTTGGGAGTCAATTGGACCAATTGGTGAAGGATTGATTTATGTTGACCTTAAGGGTACGTTGGTAAATTTGGCCCAATTGGTGACTCCATGATAGGGATTTTAGGTTCATTGCACCCCAATTAGGGTTTATAATATAGTGGTGGGGTCAATTTGATCATATGAAGTCTAATTGACCCTATTTGAGATGAATTGGCCTAAGTTAACCTATTTTGACCCATAGTTGATTTGGTCAAATTGGCCAAAATTGGTGACCCTAATGGGGCTTTTTGGGTCGCTTGGGTCTCTCTTAGGGTTAGGGACCTATTGGTAAGCTCAATTTGAGTTAGTGAGTCCAATTTGAAGTAAATTAGCCAAGGTTGACCTCTGCACTTTTGGGGTACTTATAGCAATTTTCCTAATTCCAAGTTGACATAGGGTCATTACATGACCACTACTCACAACTTCAACCCTAACCCTAACCCTAACCCAAGTGTTCTAGAAGGAATAGGGATGTTACAAATCCCAATAAACAAAAGAATAATTTCGTCCCCGAAATTCAAGTTCGGGTCTACGGGGTTTCATGCACAATGAAAATGAAGAATCTTCTAGAAGGTTTAAATCGTACTTAAGGCGAAGGGTCCTGGGTATTATTGTTGCATGGGACCCTTCGGTTCCCATGTGTACTCCTCTCATCCATTATTGAACCAGAATTCCTCGACCAAGGGAACCTTCTTCTTTCGTAGGACTCGGACAGTGATTTCATCGATACAGATTGGTTTCAAACAGACTATATGATCAGATGCTACTTGGCCTATTGCAGTAGTGATTTCTTGCTCTGGCCGAAGGTGAGCTAACCGAAGCGAGGATACATTAAAAACATCGTGCAATACTTCCAATTCTGGCGGCAATTCCGGTTTATAAGTCGAGGGGCCGATCCGCTCCAGGATTCTATAAGGCCCTCATGCATCTCGGACTGAAATTCTTAGTCTCCATACACGTGAGTCTCCATGTGCCTGATTTATTTTCAAAACCACTCTGTCTCCTGCCTAGAATTCCACCTTACGATGCCACACATCGTAATATTAAGCATGTCCGCTCTGCACTTCCAACATCCAATCCCGTATCAGTAGTATATTGGCATCCGTGTCCTTTATCTATTTTGTCCCCTAGTTCCTTCAGGTCCTCACCCCGAATCCTTGAAGGCAGAGTCCTACACTTCCTCCTATATAGAGCCTCATTGGGATAATCTCATTAAACCTATTCCTTCTCATGTAATTTCATCATATACGCATTTGGTAATTACAATTGGTTTCCCCATAGTCATGAATCTTCCTAATGGTGATTACGAAGTCCTTTAATCGTATGTGCTCTGGTTCTTGATGCTAACAGATTGAAGGATCTTACATAACATATACATCTTTGATATATCGCCCGCCAATTTCACATTCTCTGGGGTTATTATGCCTTAATGTCACGCCATAGCAAGGTAATATTAATTGTTTAAACATCATGAAAATCACTACCTGTCTATGGAGTTCTGTAATTACTCTACCTTATGGTGTTACCTTATTTTAATCTGCAGGTTTCCAACAAAATGGATTATTCAAATTAAAGGGGCTTGACTCTTAATTGAGTAAACCCTATATAAATCACCTTTGAATGCCCTAATATGCAGAAATACCTGCTATAATTCTAACTTGCAGGGACCTGGTTCTAATCCATATGTCCATGACGTGATCTGTTTGTCCCAAGCAACTAGCTTCACAACTCTATGTTTCTAACAATTCAACTAAATTCAGATATTTGTTCGACCAACGGTATTACACCGTTTGTCCTGACCATATTATTGATCATCATCTCTGAATTGAGGAGGTAAACCAATGGCACCGCTCCTCGCTTGGGGTTATTACATTTGTTCATCTCTTCAGAGTACAAGAACCTAATTACCAGTCTCACTCTCATCCAGTCCATATCTGACTTAAACCTGCACTAAGTTTATAATTCCTATCGGTTCTCTCTTGCGTTCTTCATGAATTTGTTAAATTGAATCCTTAACCGACAATATAATCACCAATGGTGTGTTACGATATTAGAGTTAAGTTGGTGGAGCATCTAGGAATATATTTTGTTGAGACAATAAATATCGCACCATCTTAATTGTATGTAAAGCTCTTTCTACAACCAATGTTTCCTCGAATTTAGGTCTTTTAAAAGAAATTTTTCTTAATTTTCTCGTGGATTTGCAAATGAATCTTACCTTGTCTTGTATTAGGGGAGGCACAGTCGCTCCTTAGGTTGCGTACCAAGTAGCTATCTATTCCCTTATACTCAAAATTTCAGGAATCTCTCGAAGTCTTACACTATCTTCCTTGATTTCAAGAGTCGCATGCAAATATAGCTAGGCGACCGGATTTATATCTCGAAGACTTCATTTACTATTTTTTTGTTTACTTATCCATCTAATCCTTAGAGAAACAAGGGGGTGAATTATCATTCTTGAAATACTTTGTGCTCTTATTCCAATTGTGAATTCATAATAGTCATGTCATAGCATTAATAATTCACCCTTCTTAAAATGAAGGAATTCTTCAAGGATCTCGACTTCTAGGGAGGGTTGGTCATCAAACTGATTATGCACACTTCGAAATCTCTTCTCCAGCCAAGTAATGTTGTATACTTCATGGTCGCTTACGTTTGTGACGGACATTTGCAAAATAAGGTCTATCGAACTCAAGTTGGTACCGAACTGGCCCCAATAAACAAAAGGATTAGCCCTCGTACATTTTAGGCTAAGTTTCTTTGATATCATTATGATATATTCATCCTAGATACACACTCAATCCTTAGGGCATATAACTCTATACTTGGAGTTCCATCCTAAGACCTATTGATATTCAACACACTTTAGGCCCTCGAAGTTACTAATTACAACAACCTTCTCGAGAATAATATATGGGCAACCAAAAAATGGGTCCTTTCTGAGCTCGAATCCTTATCTGACCTCTGGTATTTGTCATGGTGATTGTTTCGATGTAACCCAGTTGCTGGTTTGGAGGTTAAGTTTGCGAGTCTCCTATTGTTACACTAATAGTTTTCATGCACCGAATCTCTTGATGTGGTTCTATCCATAGGGTGAGAAGTGATAATATCACTTGATAGGTGAATTAGGGATGTCGGAGTTTAAGCTTTAAGTGGCTACTTTCCCATTAGACTCTTCCCTTAGTCACTTTGGGTGTCATAATGCCTTAATCAATCTATATCCGAGGTTGATTTATGATTAGGACACACTATGAAATCGTCTCGGTGCATCAAACTAGAATGATGTCCTAGTTGGGTTGGCCTAACTCATTGATTAATGGACTACTTTGTGTGTTTTTTACATATGGGCACACCACTGCTTCCGCTGCTAGTTTATCCTCAAACTAACTCGAGCGCGGTGTCCCAGGTTTTTGTGGACTTCTTTATCATTGGATCGCTTGTTCAAGTGATACCAGTTGTAAGATCCCTTTCCGCACCAGGAGAGTTCCTAGATCATATGCCCAGAACCGCCGTCTTACAGTGGCGCTAACACGTGAGTTAGCCGCCTCCGCAAGACGCCGATCCTGCCTCAATAATGATCAAATAGGCCAATAAGAGATAAGAAGAAAAACTAGGTAAAATAAACCAAGTCCACAATCACACAAATCTGTATATATATCCAAATGAATACAGGTCCAACAATGAGTACAATAAATGAAAGAGAATAAGGGCTTATACCCGGTACATGTCCAAAATAAAGTAAAATCGCTCTTTCACTCTACATCTATGCAGAAGCTATCGAACTTTTGTCAATCTGTCATTAAGTAGTGGTGTTGTGCAAAACTGCTCCTCGAGTCTTATCATCACGTCATGTTGGTCGTACTGCTGATCAGGCTCCTCGGAATCCTACGGTCACAACTGACCGTTAGTCATAAAGACTAAGCCAGTTTTGTCCTCGCCTCCCCCCGTGACTCCTAGGTACCATGCTGAAGGACGAAGCGGATGACAACAAGGGGTAAAAACAAGCAGGTGACAAGTGGCAAAACTAGCAAGGCATATCTACTAAACAAGTATTGAAACTGATTCTAAGCTAGCACAAGTATGGTATATCAGCATTAAATAAAAGCAGACAAAAAAGAGCAGATATAGTAATAAGGAAGAGCAGCTACAAAAATGACCTTAACTTATGGGAATGTCCATGCAAACCTATAAGTTAAAGGATCTGACACTAATGTAAACTCATTGTATAAAAGTGCTCATACTAATTTATACGATGAGGTCTTGTTTATGCGATGATGTTATGTTATGTTGTGCAATGCAATGATGCAACTCACCCACCTGACTCTGTACATACATACCTTTTATTAGTTTCCTCTGTTCGAGTGTGTCAACTCAGGTACCTGGTTGAGATAAACAGGGTAGTGGATCGGGCTTGTCCACTTCTAGGCTTATGTCACACATCTCCCAGCCTAGACCTTACGTACACCCCTAAGAACACACAGGGTATCCACATACTATCTGGTAACACCACCTCTATAATCCCTTCTCGAGTCTCCGGCAAACAGGGGCAGTGGATTGGGTCCTCCACTCCTAGGCTTATATAAGAAACTACATCTGCCCTAGATCTTTATGTACGCCCCTAAGAATATACAGGGTATACGCATACTACTTGATACAACAATGCCTCTAAGTTTAACATCGAGCCCTCATCTCGGAGGACTTGACCAGTCCTTCCTTATAATATTGAGCCTACCGCTCGCAGGACTACCTAGTACTTCTAGACAATACTGAGCCTACTGCTCAAAGGACTAAACCCATCCTTCCTTATGCAATACCGAGCCTACCGCTCGCGGGACCTAACCCATCCTTTCCTTATATAATACCGAGCCTACCGCTCGCAGGAACTAACCCGTCCTTTCCTTATATACTACCGAGCCCACCGCTCGCAAGACCTAACCTGTCCTTTCCATATATAGTACCGAGCCTACCGCTCTAGGACCTAACCCGTCTTTCCTTATATAATGTCGAGCCTTTCGCTCGTAGGACTTAACCCGTCCTTCTAATATACCGACCCTATCACTCGCAGGACTAAACTAGCCTTCTAATATACCGAGCCTACCGCTCGCAGGACTTACTATCCTTGTGTCATTCCATCCCAAATTTCGGACAAGGTTTACTTTTACAAATTCTCCTACTTAGACTACTCTTGTCTACCGTTTAGTTCTACTTAGGAGTTTAGGGTGAACCCCAGGCTTCCCGAGGGTTACCCGGTGAAGGGCTCGCAATGGTACTAGGAAGTGTGATAGGGTGACACCCCAAACTTCCATTCCTCAAGGTATTTACTTTTATTGGTGACCACCCCTTTCCCACTAACTCACTCACATTGTTACTCTTACCACTTAGATGAATTATGATACTAAATCTATGTCTACCCTTAGGCAAACGCTCTTTTGGGCGATGCTCTACTCGAAAAATTTTCCAAGACTCGGCAGATTCATCGAAATCCCTCGTCGAATCCAGAATCACTTGACGAATTGCACACACAACTCAACGAATTTTCTAAGTCTCGGTGGATTCGTCGAATTCACTCGACGAATACATAATCACTCGAAAAATTATACAGTCAACTCGACTAATTTTCTAAGTCTCTACATATTTGTAGAGATCACTCGACAAATCCACAATCACTCGACGAATTATACAAAAAAAACTCGACTAAATTCTAAGTCTCGGCGGATTCGTCGAGATCATTCGACGAATCTAGAATCACTCGACGAATTTATACAAAGAACTTGACTAATTTTCTAAGTCTCTGTGGTCTCGTCGAGATAACCCGATGAATTCAGAATCACTTGACGAATTATACAGTCAACTCGACTAATTTTCTAAGTCTCGGCGGCATGAAGGACCTCTCGACAAATTTACATATGCCTCTCAACGAATTACCTAAGCCTCCCGACGAATCACCCGCAAAACACTAAGAGTTCTCTATATAGTAATTTCAAACATGCCAATAAAATTTCCATCCAAATTTCCAGAAGTTCAAATTGCTATCAAAAGCCTATGCACAAATTTTACGGTATTCCGTTGTCAATAATTCAATATATGAATTTCCTAAGTTATAACTCCAAACTCTACACTGTGAATGAAGTACCAAAAATATGTAACCAAAAATTCCATCAAATTTCCAGAAGTTCATAGTGTTATCAAAAGCCTGTGTACAAATTTCTATGATATACTAGTGTCAATAATTTAAGATATGATTTTCCTAAGTTATAACTCCAAACTCTACACTGTGAATGAAGTACAGAAAATATGTAACCATAAATTCCATGAAATTTCCAGAAGTTCATACTGTTATCAAAAGTCTATTCACAAATTTCTATGGTATACTAGTGTCAATAATTCAAGATATGAATTTCCTAAGTTATAACTCCAAACACTACACTGTGAATGAGATACCAAATATATGTAATCATAAATTCCATGAAAATTACCAGGGGTTCATAATGTTATCACAAGTTTATGTCTGGATTCCTAAAGTATCCCAGTGTCAATAATTAAAGATATAATTATTTTAAGTTATAACTCCAAACTCTACATTGTGAATGAAGTACCAAATATATATGATCATAAATTCCAAGAAAATTACCAGAGGTTCATAATGTTTTCACAAGTTTATGTCTAGATTCCTAAAGTATCTCAGTGTCAATAATTCAAGATATAATTATTCTAAGTTATAACTCCAAACTCCACATTGTGAATGATGTACCAAATATATATGATCATAAATTCCAGGAAAATTACCAAAGGTTCATAATGTTATCACAAGTTTATGCCCAAATTTCTAGAGTATTTCAGTGTCAATAATTTAAGATATGATTATTCTAAGTTATAATCCAAGGTTCTACTTTGTGAAGGAAGTATGAAGTTTGCTCAATAATTAATTCAAATAAAATTTCCAGAGCTTCATGCTGATATAACAAGGTTGTATACAAAATTTGATAGCCATCCAGCAACATTAATTCAAGGAATTAATTTCTCAAATTATAAGCCCAAATTCTACTTTATGAAGGAAGTATGAAGTTTACTCAATGATTAATTCTAATATAATTTCTAGAGCTTCATACTGATATAAAAAGTATGTATACAAAATTTGATAGCCATCCAGCTTCATTAATTCAAGGAATTAATTTCTCAAGTTATAAGCCCAAATTCTACTTTGTGAGGAATTATGAATTTTACTTAATGATTCATTCTAATAAAATTTCCAGAGCTTCATAGTGATATAAAAAGTCTATGTTCAACTTTCTAAGACATTTCAGTAAGCTTTGACCCTATAAATACTCACTTTGGGTCTATGTGACCAAATCATATGAAATCAAGTTTCCTGGGGAAATCAACCCAAAGGTTGATGATTTTCTCTAAAGAGTGTTGTTTTATGGTCCTAAGTGCATGTTTTAAATTTCATGAAAGTTGACCAAGGAAAAACCTTTAAATTCTCAAAACATTATTGCTTAAGAACCTTATTGATCACCTTTTATCACCTGGATTTTTGGCATGTGAATTTCATTCACATACAAGAGTCCAATTGGGCTCCACCATTAACTAGGGCATATTCATGGTCTTATTACCATGCCACCCAAAATTTGGGTTAAGATAAGTTGATTTACCCATATAAATCTAGACCTATATGGTAATGCTATATGCACACCAATTTCCTTTACACATGCATGTGGAATACACCAACATGCAAAGGTCCAAATGACCTTAAATTTTTACCATGGACTATATTTGATCTAATTATCATGCTTCCCAAGACTTGGGTTTATTTGAGTTTATTTACCCAAGTAAATCTAGTGCTACATGGTAATGCAATATGCACACCAAATTTCCCTTACACATGCATGTAGAATACCCCAACATGCAAAGGTCCAAATGACCTTAAATTTTTACCATGGACTATATTTGATCTAATTAACATGCTACCCAAGATTTGGGTCAATTTGAGTTAGATTCTCAAAATGTGGTTTAGTGTTAATAGCACACCAATCCCCATCCTTCATGAACTTGCATGTGCATCCCCTCCCCCCCCCCCCCCCCCCCCCCCCCACATGCACTAAGTCAATTGACTTCAAATCTTTACCAGAGGTATATTTGACCCTTAGTATCATCTAACACATTTTTTTGGGTCACTAGTTGTTTCTAAGTCATGAATATCACATGTTCATGCTTTATTAAATAATATATAAAACCATGGTAAAATAATTTCCTAATATAACAAAATTTGGCCAGAGTGTGGAAATAGGTATAACCTACCTCTGCATAATATTTCAGACTTTTGCCCAAGGGGTTTGGGAGAATTTCACAAAATTCTCCCTAGGTCACATATTAAAATTTAACTATACAAGATTTCACTTGTATGTGGATAACTCCACATGTTTGGGTCCAAATGGCCCTAAACTTTATCCAGGGACCTAACATGACCTAATGAACCTTCCACAGAAGATTTGTATGGATTTGAGTTAATATAACATTAGATCTAGGCCCCATGTGGAAAATGAGAATAAAACCTTAGAAAAATTATTTCCATGTGAATTTAAGACCTAAGGCTATATTTTTTTCTGTTGAGCACTTTTCATGAATCTGCCTCTAAGAGTCCTTAATTTAAGCATGAATATATCTGAATATATGTGACAGAAATCAAGGTCCGGTTTCTCCTCCTTGATGCCAAATGATCTAAGAGACTAGCACAGAGGGAGAGGAGGAGAAATCGGACCTTGATATGCTTGAGGTTAAGCTATCCACTTGAATGCCATGGTCGGCCATCTCCTTGAAGAACCTTGCTGATTCCACTATTCTCCACCAAATCCTCCTATGTAAAACTCCAACCCAACTCCTTGATGCTTCCTAAATCTAATGGTGGCCTTGATTTGGGCTGAGGAGGGTTGTATATGTCTGTGCCATTTTGGGGATTTCGGGTAGCATTGTTTGCTCCTCCTTGATGCTAAGTGGAATCAATTCAGCTGAACTTCTGTTGGGAGAGTAATTGAGATGCTCAGTTATGGCTTTGGGAGGGTGGAAGGCATGCCACCACCTAATTCAAAATTAGGGAAAAACCTAAACTACCCTTGCATGCCTCCAAAATTCCAGAAATCAGAAATTGGTCCTTGTAATTGGGCTCATGAGCTGCTGATTAGGCTTGGTAGTAAGGCCCTAGCCCATGGGGTTTAGGTTCAATTGAGTCCAAATGCCCATTTTGACCTATGTTGACTTTCTTGGTTGACATGGTCAACTAATGGGTTGAGTGGTACAATATGTTGGCCTCGAGTCCCTTGACACCACCCAATGTCTACTGGGTCTTAGTGATGCCATAATTGGGCCAATTTAGCCAATATGTGTGATTTTGATCAAAATTGGGGGAAAGTTGACTTTGGTCAAATTGGACCAATTGATGGCCACTTAATGGGGATTTTGGGTCCATTGGGTATATGATGTTATAAGACTGGGGGTGAAGTCAATTTGATTTTTTGAGAGTCAATTGGACCTATTGGTGAAGGATTGGCCTATGTTGTCCTTAAGGGTACTTTGGTAAATTTGGCCCAATTGGTGACTCCATGATTGGGCTTTTAGGTTTATTGCACCCCAATTAGGGTTTATAATATAGTGGTGGGGTCAATTTGATCATATGAAGTCTAATTGACCCAATTTGAGATGAATTGGCCCATGTTAACCTATTTTGACCCAGAGTTGATTTGGTCAAATTGGCCAAAATTGGTGACCCTATGATGGGGCTTTTGGGTCACTTGGGTCTCTCTTAGGGTTCGGGACCTATTGGTAAGCTCAATTTGAGTTGGTGAGTCCTATTTGAAGTAATTGGCCAAGGTTAACCTCTGCACTTTTGGGGTGCTTATAACAATTTTCCTAAGTCCATGTTGACAGGGTCATTCCATGACCTCTACTCACAACTTCAACCATAACCCTAACCCAAGGGGTCTAGAAGGAATAGGGATGTTACAGTTAACATCTTCAAACACATTAGAGATCACAGGATCAACAATGGTGCTTCCCTGATGGTATTCAAAAGAGTGGTGCCCATCAACACCGCAACTTTGGCACGAAACGGCTAACACAGGGGCGACAACGTGGGTGTTCTTCCCCTTCAAACTAAGCTCTTTAATTTTTTTAACATGGCCCTTAGTTGGGCGGAGATAGTGGCGTTGGGATCGACTTCATAAAAAATTGTTACCACCTTTCGAGGGACACCTATCCCATCACCTCATTGGGCATTCTGATGCGCTAGATTTTTCATAATATTCCACATCTCATCCAGATTTTTTCCCATCATAGAACTACTAGCGGACGAATCAACATTCGAATGAATGTTTTGATCAAGAGCCCCATAGAAGGTATTCACAAGCATCCAAAGAGAGACATCATGTTGAGGACATCTCCTCAGGAACTCGTTGAACCATTCCCACACTTCTGCAAGGGACTCTTGATCGCTCTACCTGAAGGTGTGGATTTCATTGTACGCTGCTAGAATTTTTGCAGCATGAAAAAACTTCGTTAAAAATGCGTTGACAAAATTTGTCCAAGTAGTGATACTTCTGTTGGGGATGAAATAGATCCAAGAATTAGCTTTTTCCCTAAGAGTAAATGGGAAAGGCTTAATCTGGATGGTATCATCAAGCACCCCATTGATCTGAAAAGTATCACAAATCTTAAGAAAATTACAAATATGTTGATGGGGGTCCTCCAAAGGAAGACCGCAAAACTGAACATAATTCCTTAACATGTTCAAGATAGAAGGTCTGATCTCAAATTGGAGGTTAGTGATGGTCTGGCTCAATGTAGGATACACACTGCCATGGTAGGGGCACCGCCTCTTCCTCAACATGAATATTCGGATCAAGAATCACATCATCAATATTTTGGGGATTCTTAGGGGGGTTAATATTAGCCATGACCCGAGCCTTCTCTCAGCTTAGATTTCACAGTATTTGCGCAATTACAGGGTCAAATGGAACTAATTCACCAAGTCATTTTTCCATAATAAAAACTAGAAGCAACTAAAAGAAATAAAAAGACTAAAATCAGAAAACAGAAAATGCAATAAACAAAGGAAGACTTCTTTCTCTCGACTCTCTCTCGTTAGGAAAATCACATAAGTCGTAATCCCCGGCAACGACGCCAAAAATTTGATTGTCGAATCAACTGCATGACAAGTGCACCGATCATTGTCAAATAATAAACAAAACAGGAATAAGTTCCTGAGTATCGAATCTCTCGCAGAACACGGCGGGGTGGCTTTATCTATTGAGATAATACTTGAGATTGAAGTATTATAAGTCAGATTTTATCGGGGGGGGGGGGGGTGGGGGGGGGGGTGGGGGGGGGGTGGGGTAATTCATTATAACTTCGATTCTTTGTGGGTCATAAACATTGCTTTGCTCGTTGCGCCTAGCAAAAGCTAAGGCTAACCTCTCGCTCGTCGTCTCATGTATATCTTAACGACGCCATAGCCCGATCTTCACTCACGCAATCAAAGCTCAAGAAAACACTTTGTAACATCCCTAATCCTACTATACCCCATGTAGGTGTTAGGGAATAGCATGAGGATAGAAGGGTGAGTGGGGGCAAGGAGATGACCTTAGAGTTCACTAAGTTGGGGTGAACTCACATAGTGCTCACAAGTGAGCACAAGACAACTTAGGTCAAATTAGCCAAATTGAACTCACAAACACTAATTGACCTCACCACTATGTTCCTAACCATAATAGAGACTCAATTGAACAGGAACCCTAGCAATTTGTTAACCAAATAGGTCAAATTGACCAAAGTCAAACTTATGTCAACATAACTCTATTCAACACAATTAGACTAAATTGACCTTCAATACCTCAAATTGACCTTACTTATATTCCCCTGACCATTAAGGAAGGTCATTAGGTCAATAATAACTAATTGGTTCCACTCAATTTTAAGGAATTGACCAAAGTCAACTCTTAGTCAATATAACCCAAATCAACCCAATCAAGTATCAATTGACCCTCAAATGGCCAAATTGACTTCACCCATAACCTTTTAACCCCATTAGGAATCTATTGGACCTAAAAGCCCCATCAAGTGGTCAACAAATCCATCCAATTTGAACAAAGTCAACCTTAGGCTAATTTGAGTCAAACTCACGCCATATGGATCAATTAACCAAATTGGAGCCACACCATGGTCCAATGGACTTTGTGTATGGTCATATGACTCATGACCATCAAGTGTGGTTAAACCACCCACCAATTTGACCAAGTCAACCTAAAAGTCAACCATGGTCAACATAATGCCTTAAGAAAGAAATTGAAAGACCAAATGGAATCCAAGTGAACCAAGGCCCCACCCCATGCCTAACTAGCATGCCACAAGTCTATTGGCACCCCATATCTGAAATTGGAGAGAGAGAATGTGCTTGGGGGCAAAATTGCCATTTTTCCTCTTAAGGTAAAAAAGCACCCTTACGTAATCGAGCTTCCATGGCGCCTTACCACCTTGCCCAAGACCATAGTCGACCCCCCTCAAGTTGTGAACAATCTTTTCATGGCATGGCAACGGCTCATCAGCAAAGGGGAGGTTGTACAACCCATGGCCGAACACTCCACTCTCCAACCTCTCTATACAACCATCACCACCTTCATTTGACCCTTCCATCATATTCAGAGGGTCCTTAGGAGTCGAGTCAGACTCTTAGAACATTGCTTTTGGTGGAGAATCAGCAGATCAAGCAATCTCACCGGAGACGGAGAAATCCATGGTCACTCATGTTGGGAACAATGCCCATCAGTGTTCCTGATTTGAAGAAGTGCTCGGCTCAATGATAAGTACAAGTTGTATTTAATGTCATATCTAGTTCATGCTTGCAGAGATCAGACAATTTGTCCAGTACTTCAATAACTTGCCCAAGTACAATATCATTGAAAAGGACTGGGCATATCGTCTATAAGTATATGCATGTCATTGAAATGATATGCAGAGCAAAGTAGAGTGATCATATCGGCTATCATTGAGACAACATGCGTATGATAATATCGTTGTGACACCAACACTACATCACCTAACAATGATATCAGAAAGTTGAGATGAAGAAGAAGACTCAAGCACAACACAGGACAAGATGTAGACCGTATCGTCGAAAAGAAGCCTTGACGTCGATAAGGCTAAGGAAGAACAGATATCGTCGTAAAAAAGGCATGTCGCCGATAAGGCTGAACAAGATAGGTATCGTCGTAAAGAAGCCTTATCATTGGAAAGGCTAAGTAAGATTGATGTCGATGACATCGTCGAAAAGAAGGCGTGAAGTCGAGAAGACTAAAGAAAGTCATATGAAGACAGGCAGTTGCTGAAGAATAGTCTATCGACATGATATCAATTATGTCGTCGACAAGATAAGGTGGTTACAACGATATCGAGCAGACAAGAAGATCACGCCGACATCAGTTAGATGACTTCATGATTATCTTAAGTACAAGTGCAGAAGGGATATCCCGTGTCGTCGAGATATCTCTGTCTGAAGAAGAGGGAAGGAGATTTGAAGATCTATCCTAGTTCAAGACAACGACAAGTCCTGTCATCGAGATACTGTCCATGTCGTCGTAACAATGGAAATATCATCGTGACAGATTCAAAAGTAGTCGGACGCGTTGTCAACATTTAATGTCGCCACCTGATTGTCCAATCAGCATGTGCTCTTGAGGGATGGGCATCTGTCAGTAAAGGACATCATAGGTGACTGTTAAGCGGCTCATTCGTCCTATAAGAGGGAACCGTTATGTCCTAGAAAAAGCAGGAGAATAGAGGAACGAAAAAAAATCCCGCTGAGCATTTTGAATACAATAGTACAAGCTGCGGTGAAGAAGAAAGAAAAAAAGTTAAGAACAAAACGATCATCCTGCTTCTTCAAGTAGCAGTCAAGTCTCATCGACTGCAAAGAATCGTTCAAGAAAAGAAGCCGATCTCCACCAAGCAGAAGAACTTATTGTATATCTTTATCTGTGAGGCTTGCGGGCCAAATCTATAAGATCTGGTTTCAGATCTAAGTGTCGAGCTTGAGATCTGTGAGGCTTGAGGGCTAGGGCAGAGGGACTTGCGGGTCCAAACGTGTTGAGCTTGCGGGCTTGGGTGCAGTGAAGGGGCTTGCGGGCCTAGGCTGTAGACAAGACTTGCGAGTCTATGTTGTGTAGGGCTTAAGGGCCTGAGTGTCGAGCTTGCGGGCTCGAGTGCAGTGAAGGGGCTTGCGGGCCTAGACTACAAGCAAGATTTGTGGGTCTGTGCTATGTAGGGCTTGAGGGCCTGAGTGTCGAGCTTGCGGGCTTGGGTGCAGTGAAGGGGCTTGAGGGCCTAGGCTGCAGGGACTTGTGGGTCTGATTTGTAAGGCTTGTGGGCCAGAGACATTGGCGGAGTTTGCCGATCCTAGCACACTGCTAGATAGGCGTAGAGGGAAAGAGGACTACTCAAGACACCCTGTCTTGAGGAACCTCTATAAGTCTTTGTGTGTTTTCTGTGCTGTGCTTTTCAATCTCTAAATCAATTAACCAGAAAACAAGAACACCAAAAGGGGAATAAAATAATTTGAAAAACTTATTCACCCCCCCCCCCCAGGTGATAAGTCGACACCCAATAACTAACAAGTTGTATCAGAGGGAGGTTGTTCAAAGAAAAGCTTAACAGCTTGAACAGATCTGCCCGTGGGTGTCCATTCATCATAGCTATGGAATCAAAAATCGCTACTTGTTCTAGGGAGAATTTTGCCTTTTGGAAAGTAAGAGCTAAAATGTACATGGAGGTTATGGACACTAGAATGTTTCAAATTGTTCAAAAAGGGCCATATGTCCCCAAGACAGTGCCCAAGAAAATGATTGAAGGTGAGATCATCCTAGTCAACTTGGACAAGGATGCCAAAGATATTGTAGCTGGTGCAGTTGACATCTCAACATTTCAGAAACTGGCTCACTGAATAACAGCAAAAGAGATGTGGGACTCTCTAACAGTCCTTATGGATGGATCAAAAGAAGGAAGAGCAGAATCAGTACTGCCTTCCAAGAATCAGAAAGAAGAAAGAAGCAAGGTAGCTGAGAAGAAAGTCAGAACATTGAGTGACAACGACTCAAGCTGTTCAGACTCAGAAGTGAATGCTGATTTTGGACTGACTGCCTTATCTGAGTCAAAGGAGGAAACTCAGGATGATGTCTCTCCTGAACAGGTATGCATAAGAGCTCATCTATCTACCACAGACTCAGAATATGAGACATGCTCATCAGGAAATGATGACTTGTCCAAGCCATATGATGTCCTTCTAGAAGATCTCAAAAAGGTCAAGATGCTCTGCAAGGAGCAAGCTGAAAAGATCTCAATCCTTCAAGCCAGAAATTCTGATCTCTCTGAAAAGGCTGAAAATCTAAGTCTACAGAATGCAGAGTTTTGCCAACTCAAAAAGGACTTCAAGGCAAGCTCCAACTTTGATCTGATAAGAAAATTTGGGAAAACTCTGAAGGCACTGATTGATAGTAAGGAGATGCGTTGTTCTCTAACCAAAGAGATTGTGCTTCTAAAGAAGGATAGAAATCAGCCTAGTACCCTGAAATCTAAGAATAATAATGTCAGAAGGGTGGAGGATAAATCCTTCATTGCAAGGAAGCCTGTAACAAGCTCCTTCAAACCTCAGAACATGCCTAAAACCCCAAGGGTACCTCATGAAGAGATGATCACAAGAAGGCATGAAGTTACTGGGTCTAGAAAAGAGAAGAAATCACTAAAGAAGACTGACTCCAGATGGAAAGTTGTGGATGGTGATGGTCAACATCACACTCACAATCAGTACAGATTAGTCTCCTTCAAATATATCCTTTTGTTCATAGACAAAGGACTCATGCTCACACAGTCAGCCTGAAAGGAAGATACAACAGGTTTGAATGTTGGTGTTGTGGAAAGACTGGGCACTTTGGAATAGATTGTTGGTACAATCCAACTGCTCCAAGGGTAACAAATGCTAAACTTGCAAGTAATCTTGTTCATCATCACTATGCATATTCTGGAGCAGTTAGATCCAGTATGCCTTTTAAAGCTAACAATATCCTAGGACCCAAGGCTACTTGGGTACCTAAGTGCTTATAATCTCATTTTGCAGGTAGTCCAAGAGCCCATCAGAAGCAAATCTGGGCCTTGGACAAGGTGGCTGTTCTGCCCATAGGCAGAACAGCAAAATCAGTGTACTAACAATCTTAGTGCAGGTCATCCTATTAAAAAGACCAAAAGAAGTCAATGGGATTACAAGTTGGAATTGACCAAAACACCCCTGGAGAACTCTCAGGGTTAGTTCCAAAAGATGTCTCCTAAGAAGGGCCTAAAGTTGTCCTTGGCTGAAAATTTTAAGGAATCTGTATCGTCGATACAATAAGTTGTTACGACGACACAGCAGATGTTACGACGACAATGGATCGAGCTGGAAGGATGCATATCCAAGAACCATTTAGACGACAATAAGCAGTATCGTCAAAATTAAATCGAGTTATTTATCACGACACTTGTTCGGTCTATCGGAGCCGTCTGATCATTTTTCATCAACACAGTCAAAGGTACACGCCCCCTCACCTACCCACACTATAAATAGAGTGAATGCTCTAGAATAAAAATTACGCTATCATTTGCCCTAAGCTATTCCGTCGACAAACCACTGCTTCGTCTCCGACGTACTGCCTCCTCTCTCGCTCTGAATCAATGGATCCCAAGAGAGAAGAAGTAATCTCTGGTTGTGAACTCCAGCAAGGGGGTTTCAACTCGTGCTCGGAAGAATTTAGGTCAGTGCTAAGGCTCCTCAAATCCACAGGCATAGAGTATCTGCTGAGCGAGCCCTCAGTTCTTCTTCACCGAGAACTGACGGAGTTCTTTGCTGAAGCCCGCCTCAACCATTCAGAATCTCAGATAAAATCTATTGTAGTTGGTAAGAAAGTCAAAGTATCCGCCAAGATTCTCAGAAAGACACTCCATCTGCCAAGGATTGAAGGGGAGAGGAAGAAGAGCTGACGACGGAGGATGTCTCAGCCAATTATTCCTGGTGCGGCCATACAAGGAAGACCTACGGGTCAATCAACAGGAATGAGTTCAATCAGAAAGGAAAACTGCTAGCAGACATCGTGGGGAAGGTGCTGCTATGCAAACCTGGGTCGCATGACCGAATCTCTAAGGCAATGTTTGTCATCATGGCTAGGAAAATTCTAACCAAGAAGACCGACTGGAGCAGATTTCTTTTTCATAGAATAAAGAGTACCCTGAAGACCCCCTCCTATGGAAGAATTATGTCCCTCTTCCTTCTAAACAGCCTGGATGAAGTGCTACATAGAAGAATGGGAGTGCCCCTGCACTACTCCAAATGGCTGGATGCAAAGATGCTTGATCGCTGGGATAGGTCGATTCCCAAAGCATCTTCTGATGCAGCACCCACCTCAAAGAAGCAAAAGAAGAAAGCCGTCCAAGTCGTCCCCTCTGATGAAGAAGTGTCATCAAGCAGTTCCGATGACAGCTCCCCACCTCATCAAGACCTTGGTGTGGCATCTGCTCAAGGAGATACTCCTGCATCAATTCTCAAACCTGCTCACAAAGAGGTTGTTGAAGAAGATAGATACCCCAACCTGGGGAGTGATCCTGTTGAGGGGGAGTCCCAATTGGGGAGATTAGCCCAAGATGACAAAATGATTGATGGGGAGCTCCCGGCAGGAGGCTCAGCCCAAGGAAATGCTCAAGCTGAGGGGGAGACCCAACGGGGGTACTCTGCCCTAGAAGATCAAGGAAATGTGCCCCCTGCTCCAGAAGATCAAGGCAATGTGCTTGAGCCCATGAAAGACCCCACTCCTTCAGACTGCCGAGAGTTGATAGTAGCAAGTAAGATTGTGCTTACATATCCAAGTGAGACAGTACCAAAGATGTCAAGGGGAAAGCCAAAGTGACAGTCCACATCAGTGAAGAATCATCTGCATATATCTCTGAAGCAGCTCCACAGGAAGGAGGAGATCGAGAAGAACAAACTGTTGAGCCATCTTCAAATCAGGCATGATCTCTCTTTCACATGATATCAGCCCTACTGACTGCTCAAAGGATACAACTGGAAACTTTTGTCGTAATGACTGTGGATTGCCTAAGGAAGGAGCCGAAGACTGAGATCAAGGCAGTAAAGAGGGACATACTCAATCTCAACACCCAGTGTGCCAACTTCTACACCTTAGCAACTCCGACAATAGACAAGATGGGTGAGGAAGTCAGCAAGGTGGGACATCAAACCCATTCAATAATGAAAAATCAAGTGGCATTCACTGAGAATGTGGATTATGCCTTTGAACAGATTGCAGGCGCCGCTCACAGTAATAAGAATCGGGTTCTGAACAGGGTTAATGAGACTGCTCATACAATAGATCAACATCTACTGGAAGTTAGAAATAACTTAGATATCACTGAACATCAACTGCATGAACAGTTAAACTTGGTTAAAGAAACCCTTGAAGGATGCATAATTGAGCAAGTCCAAAAGGGGGAGAATGAAATAATAAATGTTGGATCCCATCAAGCCATGTGGATAGAAAATCAAGTGAAGCAGACAATGCAAAAACCTCCATCAGTATATGAAGCTGCTAAACCATCAGAAAGCACTGACTCAGCGGAGTATGGCGTAGAATTCAGAGAATCAGCGACCTCCAGGAAAAGGAAGAAAATTCAGAGTAACAAGTACAGGCAAAAGAGGCTGAGGGAAGTTGAGCTGGATCCACAATCAGGAAGGTGGAGTCCTGACTCAAGAGAAATTATAACAGAATCATGGATATAATTTGGATACCCTCAGGAGAGCTATCAAAGGGTATACCAGTCGGTTGAATGGGAGAAACATCTGAAGTAGCTGGAAAGGAGGAAGAATCACAAACTAGCATTCCCACATGGTCCTCCTTCTTCTAAGAAGATTCCAAAGCCCATCAACTACTATCAGAGGCAAAGGAAGAAAGACAAAAGTGCAAGCAACAACAGACATTGAGGAGCACCAAATCAAGTTAATAATTAGAATGGGGCAAATGAATGCTAACTTTTATTCAAGAACATTTAATCTATCTATATGATTGGTGCTTAATGTCAAGAACATTTAATCTATTTTTGTGATTGCTGTTTGATAATTTTATTATCTGAAATGTTAAATCTTTATGTGTGTGGCATTTATCATTGAGATGAGTTAGGACTTCTTCAAATAGGGGGAGATTGTTGGGAACAGTGCCCAACAGTGTTCCTGGTTTGAAGAAGTGCTCATCTCAATGATAAGTACAAGTTGTATTTAATGTCATATCTAGTTCATGCTTGCAGAGATCGGACAATATGTCCAGTACTTCAATAACTTGCCCAAGTACAATATTGTCGAAAAGGACTAGACATATCGTCGATAAGTATATGCATGTCATTGAAATGATATGCAGAGCAAAGCAGAGTGATCATATCAGCTATCGTCGAGACAACATGTGTATGATAATATCGTTGTGTCATCAACACTACATCACCTAACAACGATATCAGAAAGCCGAGATGAAGAAGAAGACTCAAGCACAACACAGGACAAGATGTCGATGATATCGTCGAAAAGAAGCCTTGACGTCGATAAGGCTAAGGAAGAACAGATATCGTCGTAAAAGAGGCATGTCGTCGATAAGGCTGAACAAGACAGGTATCGTCGTAAAGAATCCTTGTCGTTGGAAAGGCAAAGTAAGACTGATGCCAATGACATCATCGAAAAGCAGGCGTGACGTCGAGAAGACTAAAGAAGGTCATATGAAGACAGGCAGTTGCTGAAGAATAGTCTGTCGACATGATATCAATTATGTCGCTGACAAGATAAGGTGGTTACAGCGATATCGAGCAGACAAGAAGATCACGTCGACATTAGTTAGATGACTTCATGATTGTCTTAAGTGCAAGTGCAGAAGGGATGTCCCATGTCGTCGAGATATCTCTATCTGAAGAAGAGGGAAGGAGATTTGAAGATCTGTCCTAGTTCAAGACAACGACAAGTCCTATCATCGAGATACTGTCCATGTCGTCGTAACAACTAAAATATCATCGACACAGATTCAAAAGTAGTCGGACGCATTGTCAGCATTTAATGTCTCCGCCTGATTGTCTAATCAGTGCGTGCTCTTGAGGGATGGGCGTCTGTCAGTAAAGGACATCATAGGTGACTGTTAAGCGGCTCATCCATCCTATAAAAGGGAACGGTGATGCCCTAGAAAAAGTAGGAGAACAGAGGAACAAAAAAGAATCTCGCTGAGCATTTTAAATACAACAATATAAGCTGCGGTGAAGAAGAAAGAAAGAAGGGAAGAACAAAATGATCATCCTGTGTTCTTCAAGTAGCATAGCAAGTCTCATCGACTGCAAAGAATCATTCAACAAAAGAAGCCGATCTTCACCAGGCAGAAGAACTTATTGTATATCTTTATCTGTGAGGCTCACGGGCAAAATCTGTAAGATCTGGTTTCAGATCTAAGTGTCGAGCTTGAGGGCTTGAGATCTGTGAGGCTTCAGGGCTAGGGCAGAGGGACTTGCGGGTCCAAACGTGTCGAGCTTGCGGGCTCGAGTGCAGTGAAGGGCCTTGCGGGCCTAGGCTGCAGGCAAGACTTGCGGGTCTGTGCTGTGTAGGGCTTGAGGGCCTGAGTGTCGAGCTTGCAGGCTCGGGTGCAGTGAAGGGGATTGCGGCCTAGGCTGCAGGCAAGACTTGTGGGTTTGTATTATGTAGGGCTTGAGGGCCTGAGTGTCGAGCTTGCGTGCTCGGGTGCAGTGAAGGGGCTTGCGGGCCTAGGCTGCAGGGACTTGCGGGTCCGATTTGTAAGGCTTGTGGGCCAGAGACATTGGCGGAGTTTGCGGAGCCTAGCACACAACTAGGTAGGCAAAGAAGGAAAGATGGCTACTCAAGATACCCTATCTTGAGGAACCTCTATAAGTCTTTGTGTGTTTTCTATGTTGTGTTTTTCAATCTCTAAATTTATTAACCAGAAAACAAGAACACCAAAAGGGGAATAAAACAATTTGAAAAACCTATTCACCCCCCCCCCCCCCCCCCCCCCTCCCCCCCTCTAGGTGATAAGTCGACACCCAATAACTAACAACTCGTCGGAGCACTCGCCGCCGAGCCACAATTGAAGTCCGTTTCTCCTCCTCTCCCTCTGTGCTAGCTATCTAGCTCATTAAGCTGAGAAATCGGGCTCAATTGAGCCGCGATCCATATGAGATAGGTGAGACTTTGCCAAGCTTTCTACCTCGCTTGGGTTTGCCGGAGACACCCCCTCTGGTGGTCGTGTCGCCGCCAATTGTTAGACACCACCTCAAAGGAGGTGATGGCGGTGGTGGCTAACAGTGGTGGCCCTTAGGTGGTCGGCAATTGCAATAGGAAAAGCTTCAGGAAGATTGAATCCTGGCCATCAGCTATCAGGTACGACGACCCCTAACCGTCTGATCTAAGCTGATGGTTACCCGCAGACCATATTAATATTAATGAAATTTTCTGTCACACTACATACAGATGTTTAGATTAATTATTTAGGACACTTAGAGGCCCTTTTAGGGAAAAGTGCCTAATACAACTTTTGTAGCCCTTGAGGTCTACTGTCTATAGGCTTTGAATCACCAAGACTGGTGGCCTGCAACTCCTTTTAGGGCCATTCTACTGAGGTGTGTCCTAAATGGTGACTAGTCCTTATTTTGTAGATCTAACTCACATAGATGCTTGGATTGGCCTAATATTATGTACATAAGTTTATACGACATAAATACATCCCCTGCCCAAAAATCATAATTTTTGGGCAATAGTTTTCTAAGGTTTTGTGGTAAATATGATTTTTTATATTATTGAAATAAATGTGGTTAGATAAATGCAAAATGACCCAAATCTTGGGTGACATAATTGTTAGGTCATGATTAGTCACATGTAAAATGTTGAGGTCGTTTGGACCATTGTAGAACATTGTATTACACATACATAGGAATGAGATGTATGGAAGGGTGGAGTGCATATAACACCTTTGGGTATTTTCTAAATCTTTCACAAATAGCTTATTATATGCTCATGATATTTGCGCAATACACCTATTGTTGGGAATCCTGCCCTCATGATTCCTGATTTGATGAAGTCGCCAATTCAAGAGAACTTCACTCTGTATTTGATTACTTTCTTAGCCTTATCACCTCAGTGGAAGCCAAGTACAAAGAATGCCTTGGTCACAAATATCGTCGGAAAGAGTACGCTTGTCATTGAAATGATGTGAAGAGCAAAGCAGAAGGATCATGTCAGTTATCGTCGAGATAACATGCACATGATGATATCGTTGTGACATCAACACTACAACACCACACGACGATATCAGGATGTCGAGATGAAGGAAGAAGTCTTAAGTACAAGTACAAGACAATGTCGACGACATCGTTGTAAAGAAGTCGTATCGTTGAAAAAGGCAAAGAAAGATTGTTATCGATGATATCGTCATAAAGAAGGCTTGACGTCAAGAAGGCCAAGGAAGGTCTTATAAAGACAGATAGTTGATGAAGAATAGCTTATCGACGTAATGATGATTATGTCATCGATAATACAAGGTGGTGTCGATGACATCTTGAACAAGACATCGAGCAGTCAAGATTACGCCGACATCAGTTAGATAACTTCATGCCGTCTTAAGTGCAAGTGTAGAAGGGATGTCCCATATCGTCGAGATATCCTTGTCTGAAGAAGAAGAAAGAAGACTTAAAGATCTGTCCAAATCTAAGACAACGACAAGATCTGTCATCGAGATATTGTCCATGTCATCGTAACGATGAAAATATCGTCGAGACTGATTCAAAAGTTGTCAGATGCGTTGTCAGCAATTAATGTTGCCGCCTGATTGTCTAATCAGCGCATGCTGTTAAGGAAAGGGCTTCTAACACTTAAGGAACTTTATAGGAGACCGTTGTGGGCTCCCCAGTCTTATAAAAGGGATAAGTGTCTGCCCTAATCAAAATAAAAAAGAGAATTCAAAAGAATTTACACGAGAACTGAAAGAAAAAAAACGGCATAAAGAAGGAACAAGAATAGAGAACAAAATGATCTTCATCCTTCGTTTCTCCAAGAATCAGTCTAGCTTCATCGGCTGATAAGAAGAGTTCCAGATAGAAGAAGATCTATGCTATCAAGGTTCAAATCAGAAGCATCTTCTTCAAGACAAGAAGTCAATCTCCATCAGGCAAAAGAATCTTTATTTTATCTTTCTCTGTAAGGCTTGCGGGCCAAAAACTGTAGGATCTATTTACAGATCTGAGTGTCGAGCTTGCGGGCTTGAGAACTGTGAGGCTTGAGGGCCAGGGCAGTGGACTTGTGGGTCTGATCGTGTCGAGCTTGCGGGCTTGAGAACTGTGAGGATTGAGGGCCAGGGCAGTGAACTTTCGGGTGCAAGAGGCAAGACTTGCGGGTCTGTGTTGTTTAGGGCTTGAGGGCCTAAGTGTCTGGTTTGCGGACCTGAGTGCAGTAGGGGCTTGCGAGCCTAGTCTGTAGGACTTGCTGGTTCATATTGTAAGGCTTGCGGGCCTGAGATTTTGGCGGAGTTTGCCGACTCTAGCACACTGCTAGATAGGCACAGCGGGACAGAGGACTACTCAAGACACCCCGTCTTGAGGAACCTCAATACATCTGGAGTTGTGTGTTGTGTTTTTGTGTGTGCTATTTATATGCTGTGTTTAGAATATATACATTTTGTGTAAAAAGATTTCAATACAGCCTAATCACCTAACCCCCCCCCCCCCCCCCTTCAAAGTGATCGTTCCTTACCTAACAAGTGGTATCAGAGGGAGTTGATCAGAAAGTGACTTAACCGTCAGATCTAGATCTTGGAATGACTCAATATGGCTGGAGGCGATCAGCATCGAGAAATGAGAGCCATGAAACTCCCAATCTGCACAAAGGAGAACTTTCCTATCTGGAAGGAAAGAGTAAGGTTATTTATTGAGGCAGCTGATCCCAGAGTTTACATAACTGTTAAAGAGGGTCCCTTTATCCCCACGACTGCATCCAATGTTGATCCAACTTAGAGAGTGGCAAAGAAGTATGTAGACATGACCAAGGATGAGCTTGCCTTAGCAAGCCTAGATAAGAGGGCACAAAACATAATTGTAAGTGTCATTGACGATTCAACCCTCCAGAACATAATTGTAAGCCTAGATAAGAGTGCTCACTGCGAGACGGCCAAGGAGATGTAGGACTCCCTGATCGTCTATATGGAGGGTGATGAATAGTAGAATACATGTATTTTAATATAGTTTTTAACATTGTTTTAGGTAATATTATACATATTTCATGTATAATATTAAATAAAATGACTTGTTTTATCTAATGTATATAAATATATATTAATATGAAAAAGGAGCTATTTAAGTATGAAACAATATAGAAAAATATGTAAAAATATTCTTTGTAAATATATTTATCTAAGTATAAAATTTTGAAATTATTTATTTTTATGTACATATAAATAACTAAATGAATAAAACCACAACTAATAAATAAAGATGCATTTATAAGTAAAAATAATATATATGTAAATATAATAATTATATATATATATATCATACTAAATATATGTAAATGTATTTGTAAAATAATTATTAAATAAAAAGCTATATGTATATATATGTAAATATAAACTATAAATAAGTTAAATAAATAATAACTCAATTTTCTTTTACTTGTTTTTTTTTGAAATAATATCTGTCCCGTCGATCGATGGGACGGGATGTCGATCCCGTCGATGGGCAGACTGATCCCGTCGATCGAATAATACATTCTCGTCGATATTAACTAGTCTTTTTCCTTAAAACAACCCTTCGATTACCTTCCCGTCGATCGACCTCTCATCCCGTCGATCCCGTCGATTCCGTCGATCAGCTTCCCTTCCAAGCGATTTCACCCTGAGCCTAAGTCCCGATCGACATCCCGTCCCGTCGGGACGGGATGTCGATTTTCCCTTCTGTCGATTTTATACTCATTTTATTATCATATTATAATATATATGTTCTTGTTTCTACAGATAGCGCGCTTGGCTCATTGGTTCCGGTCTTGGCTAACCACTCTGCAGCCCCGGGTTCAAATCCAGCCAGCTCCATATTTTGCTGGATTAAATCCAGCTATCCGCACCCCGAAGTCAAGCCAACCCACTAGCTGTTATTCGCACTCCAACCCGCCAACTGCTATTTGCACCCCAACCCGCCAGCTCTCCTTCTAGCAAGCTGTTCCGCACACTCTCCTTCTATAACCTCCAGATATTTCCCATTAGCTCCTAAATATCTAATTTTTTTTTGCTAAATGCAGCCCACTTTTTTACCTATAAATAAGGGGGGCTTTCCCTTGTTTTAAAGGTTCATAATTTTAGAACCCTAAGTAAGTGTTCTTGTGAGTTTTTTAAGTGTTCTTGTGAGTTTTATTTTAGTGTTCTTATGAGTGTACGTGAGTTTCTTTTTATGTATTTCCTTGCTCTTGTTTGAGCTTTCCAAGTTTAGACTTTCTTTAAAAAGTTGTAATATATATTAATATATAAGAAAGTTCTTGTTCTTCTTGTTTTTTTTTTTCTTTTCTTTTTGTTGTGTGTGTGAGTGTATGAGTTAGTGTTTTACTTTTATTTTAACTTAGTTTTACTTATTGTTGTGTGTGTGAGTGTATGAGTTTAAGATTTTTTGCTTTATTTCATTTTTTAGTCATTTAAATTCTCGTAGAGTGCGTGTGTGTATGAGATAAATTTCATGCTTTATTTCATTTCGGTCATTTAAATTCTCGTAGAGTGCGTGCGTGTATGAGATAGCTTTTCATGCTTTCTTCAATTCTGTCATTTCAATTCTGTAGAGTGCGTGTGTTTTTAATTTAGTGTGCACTTTTCTTTTTTTCTTTATAATTGTTTATCTTTGTTTTCGCTAACGCGCGTAATCACTTAATTATCATCGTCATCGTCTTTTTATTTTATAAAATTAATCACTCGTTTCATCGATAAAATAATAGTGCATTCATAAAAAGTAAAAATAATCAACAGGATCCGAAAAAATACGACCTTGATATTTTCTACAAAATATCCTATATTATACGCGATAAGGTATACTTGCCTTCATCGAAAGATTAGTTTGGATAATAATTACAAAATCTTGCAAAACTCTCCTTTTCTATTTACACATTTAGAGAATTCGGCGCCGTAGCCGGGGCGTAATCGTCGATATTTCGAAAGAAGAAAAGACTGTTACTTCTATTCCTCGAAATAGGATAAAAGTTAGTATCTCGAAGTAGGAGTACTCACGAGACTCCTCAAAAATGCCCTCCTAATTCTAATATCATGACAAAAAGGCTTTTGCAGAATTTCAAACGAAAGACATCAGAGGATACTGAAGAGGTAAGGGATGATAGGAAATCCCTCCTCAATCAGGAGTATGAAGCCTTCAAGCAAGGCAAGAATGAAACCATTTCTAGCTATTATGAGAGGTTTTTCAAAATAGAAAATTGGTTGAAAAACTATGGCAGAGAATTCACAAACTCTGACCTAAATGATAAGTTCCTTAGATCCCTCTCTAAGGAATGGGATATTAAGATTTGTGCCATTAGAGAGATGGGTCATTTGGGCATCTTGAAGCCCAAGAACCTGCATGGGAAGCTGTTGTCCCATGAACTTCAACTCAACACCAGGAAGGCTGAAGAAGAAAGCTCAAAGGGGAGCTCTAGAGAAAGATCTGTGGCTCTCAAGGCTGAGAGCATAAGGAGGTCCAAGGACAAGACTCCTGCATGCCAGAACAGATCAGAGAGCAGTGAAGAGTCTGATGTCAGCACATCAGATTCTGATTATACTGATAGAGAGATGGCCCTTCTCTCTAAGCAGATCAAGAAGCTGATCTCCAGAAGAAGAAGAGACAAGCAAAGACCCTCCTCCTCAAGCTTGAGAAGATACGATCAATATGACAGATCTAAATCCTCAAGGGAGGACAGGTATAAATCAAAACCTGGTTAATTTGATTTTGCTAACACTGTTTGCTACTCCTGTAATAAAACAGGTCATATAGCTGATGATTGCTCTTCTAAGAGAAGGGAATCAAAGAACTATGAATATAAGAGAAGGTCAAGGAACAAGAAGAAACCTGAAAGAGGGTATGTAGCCAAGAAAATCAGAACTCTATGTGACTCTAATTCAAGTTCCTCAGATACTGAGGAAGAAGCACTGATTGTCCTGATGGCCATAAATGAGGACAACTAGGATGACATCTCTCCTAGGAAGGTACCTATCAAAGCTCATCTATCTGCCTCTGATTCCGAATCAGTACCAGACTCTTTGCATGATGATGAGAGTGTGTCTGCTGCAAACATCACAGCCTCAAGATCCTAATATGAAGTTGAATATGACCTGATAAAGCAGTATAAAGCTTTATGGAAAGCTTTCAAGAACGGTAAGAAAATCCTCAAAGTCTAGACCAAGGAGTTAGATTCCTTGAAGGGTGCCCAGTCTGAGCTCAAGGAGACGGCTGAAAAGTTGGCTGCCATGGGTAAAGAAGTGGACAGATTCAAGGAAGCCATAAAGCTTAAGAATGCTAAATTGGGTCAGAAGAACAAGGTCATTAAGAACCTTGAGGAGATGCTGCTAGCTGAGAAGAAACTTGTTGCAAGCTTCTCTATGCCCAAGACAGTCTTTCCCATTATTGATACCTTCTCGGGATCATTCAGAGCTGGTATAGGATTCAATCAAGAGACTGTCAAGGACAAAAGCTCTGAAGCTCAACCTTCTTTTAAGAAGGTGTTTGTATCAGGTCCTTCTACCCATGGACCTATAGCAAAAACACTCAAGAGTAAGGGAAGAGCTGCTTCTACAAATCCTGTTCCCAAGAAGGTGAATCAACAAGTGGTGAGACCAGCGCCACTCCACACTCACACCTGTGAGGTTCACCCAAGACCTGTTAGGTCAGTTTTCTTCCCTCCTGCTCACCAACACTCCCACCCCACTCAGATAGTGAGGCAGAATAGAAGATATAACAAACATTAATGCTGGTGCTGTGGGAAAGTAGGCCACTTTTCCCTGGACTGTTGGTTCAACCCAACATGACCCAATGCAAAGAGAGTGCAGAACCCTCGGTGGTGTGGTGTTCCATTTTATCTTCCTAGCTGGACCAAGGACCCAAACCAAATTGGGTACCTGGGGTAATTAACTTTTCTTGCAGGTATGTCCAAATGCCAACCAATCTTCAATATGGTATTTGGACAGTGACTGCTCTAGGCACATGACTGGAGTCAGGAAGTATCTAAGAAGCTTCACCCCTGTGGAGAATGGACCAACAGTGATATTTGGAGGTTCAAAAAAGGGTGTGACTAAAGGTTATGGTAATATTTCTAATGGCTTAGTTACCATCACAAAGGTAGCTTATGTTGAGGGATTGAAACATAATCTCATAAGCATAAGTCAGCTTTGTGATCTAGATTTTGTTATCATCTTCTCAAGGATAAGTGTTTAATTAAGAAGTCTTTAGATTCTGAGGCTACCTTAATTAGCACTAGGAGTGGTAGCTTTTACTGCTTAAATTTCTTTTATAAAAATTCTTTCATGCCTATGTGTCTTGTAGCTAATGACAAAGAGGCTCTATGTGTACAATGGCACAAGAGACTTACACACATTAACTATAAGACTATATGCAAGCTTTTCTCACAAGACCTAGTTAGAAATGGACCTAATATTTAGTACATCAAGAAAGGTCCCTATCAAGCTTGCCAACTTGGGAAGCAGACAAGGACCAATTTTAAAAGCATATCTGACAAAGAATCCTTTAGGTGCTTATTTTTATTGCACATGGATCTGTTTGATCCTATGTCAGTTCTCAGCTTAGGAGGGAAGGCCTACACCCTTGTAGTAGTTGATGATTACTCAAGGTTCACTTGGTGTTCTTCCTTAAAAAGAAGTCAGATACCTTAGATATCTTGAAGAACTTTGTCAGGCAGATCCAGAATGAGATGGAACGTACTGTGGTCAAATTCAGAAGTGACCATGATACAAAATTTCAGTCAGGAGCCATGACAGAATTCTGCCAAAAACTGGGTATCTCCCAAGAATTTTCCTCCCCTAGAACTCCTCAACAGAATGGGGTTGCAGAAAGGAAAAATAGAACCTTGATAGAGGCAAGTAGGACAATGATAAGTGACTCCTCTCTACTAGAATATTTCTGGGCAGAGGCTGTCAATATTGCTTGTCATGTGGTAAACAGGGTCTCCATCATAAAAGACCACAAGAAGACTCCTTATGAGATGATGAAAGGCAGAAAACCTATCTTATCCTACTTCAGGATATTTGGTAGTAAATGATATGTGCTTAATAATGGGAAAGCCAAGCTAACAAGTTTGCTGAGAAAAGCAGTGAGGGTGTTTTTGTTGGTTACAGCTCCTATAGAAAGGCTTATAGGGTGTGCAACATCAATACCCAAGCAGTTGAAGAATCTGTACATGTTGTATTTGATGAGACTAGCCTTATACATAAAGGCTAGTCTAGTTCTCTAGTGAATGCATGCACAACATAGAAAATGGAAATGTTATCCATTGAAGAGAAGGCTATACCTCAATTAACGATAAAAACCACTCAGTAATAGTTGAAATTGAAGAAGATGTTGTGGAAGGCTCAGAAACAGCAGAAGAAATGCAACCTGAAGAACCTGTCATAGCAGAAGTCCCCAGAATACTGTCAGTTGCCTTGAGACAAGTGAGAGATCATCCTCAAGAGCAAAGAATAGGAGATGTCCACCAAGGAGTGCTGACAAAGAGCAGAGCTGTGAATGAAGCATTGTACCTGAGTTTTCTCTCTCAAATTGAACCCAAGAAATTTGAGGAAGCAAATCAGGACCCATTTTGGATTGCAGCATTGCAGGAGGAGCTGAACCAATTTAAGAGATGCAAAGTTTGGAAGCTGGTTCCTAGACGCCAAGGACAAAATATTATAGGAACTAAGTGGGTCTACAGAAATAAATTGGATGAGAATGAAGTCATCACTAAGAATAAAGCAAGGCTAGTGGCAAAGGGCTACAGACAGGAAGAGGGGATTGACTTTGATCATACTTTTGCCTCTGTAGCCAGACTGGAAGTCATCAGACTGTTCTTGGCCTATGCAACCTACGAAGGATTCAAAGTCTATCAGATGGATGTGAAGTCATCCTTTCTGAATGGTGACCTCAAAGAAGAAATCTATGTAGAACAGCCTTCAGGTTTTGTTGATTCTACTTGTCCTGACTATGAATATTTTCTTAAGAAAGCCCTATATGGCTTAAAACAAGCACCTAGAGCCTGGTATGACACTCTGTCAAGATTTCTCATTTCATTAGGGAGCATGTGGAGAAGGAAGACAAAACCCTTGAGTTTGTTCCCACAGACAAACAAGTGGCTGATATATTCGCAAATCCCCTAGTTGAAGCTAAGTTTAAGTTCTTCAAGTTCCAATTGGGGATGTTAAACATAGAGTAATTTTTAACTTACTGTTCACTAATCATTCTTCATGTGTTAATAAGAAGATCTCTTAGGTCAAGTGCTGAAGCAGTCTGACAAGAAACGCTACCAAGTGCCAAAGTCAGACAAATATCGAATAATGGTCACGACGACACAGGCTCAAGCACTTGAAAATAGTGACTACATGGTCTATATTGAAAAAGTCAAAAAGGAGGAGAAATAATATAACCTGGGAGAAAGAATATGACCTAGAAGATGCACTAGTCAAGGGGGAGAGTTCAGAGGAATCAGATGAAAAGGTAAAAGAAAGGAGATCTCAAAAGTAGGGGGAGTAAAGAAAAGAGACATCACATCAAGGGGGAGCTACTAGCTCGGGAAGATGCAAAAGCTAAGGTGAGGTAACTATGTTAATATTCACTACATAAACTCATGTTTATTGTTAAGTGAAATTAATTTTGAATTGGAGGTTCTGACTTATTCAAATAGGGGGAGATTGTTGGGAATCCTGCTCTCATGGTTCCTGATTTGAAGAAGTCGCCAATTCAAGAGAACTTCACTTTGTATTTGATTACTTTCTTAGCTCTATCACCTAAGTGGAAGCCAAGTACAAAGAATATCTTGGTGACAAATATCATCAGAAAGAGTATGCATGTCGTTGAAATAATGTGCAGAGCAAAGCAGAAGGATCATGTAAGTTATCATTTAGATAACATACGCAAGATGATATCGGATCAACACTACAACACCACACGACGATATCAGGATGCTGAGATGAAGGAAGAAGACTTTAGTACAAGTACAAGACAATGTCGACGACATCATTGTAAAGAAGTTGTATCATTGAAAAAGGCAAAGAAAGATTGATATCGACGATATCGTCATAAAGAAGGCTTGACATCGAGAAGGCCAAGGAAGGTCTTATGAAGACAGACAGTTGCAGAAGAATAGCTTATCGACGTAATGGTGATTATGCCATCGATAATACAAGGTGGTGTCGACAACATCGTGAACTAGACATCAAGCAGTCAAGACTACGCCGACATCAGTTAGATGACTTCATGTCGTCTTAAGTGCAAGTGCAGAAGGGATGTCCCGTATCGTCGAGATATCCTTGTCTGAAGAAGAAGAAAGAAGACTTAAAGATCTATCCAAATCTAAGACAACGACAAGCTCTATCATTGAGATATTGTCCATGTCGTCGTAACGATGGAAATATCATCGAGACAGATTCAAAAGTTGCCAGACACGCTATCAGCAATTAATGTCGCCGCCTGATTGTCTAATCAGTGCGCATTGTTAAGGAAAGGGATTCTGACACTTAAGGAATTTTACAGGAGACCGTTGGGAGGCTCCCCAGTCTTATAAAAGGGATAAGTGTCTGCCCTAATCAAAATAAAAAAGATAATACGAAAGAATTTACGTGAGAACTGAAAGAAAAAAAGTGGCGTAAAGAAGGAACAAGAACCGAGAACAAAACGATCTTCATCCTTCGTTCTCCAAGAATCAGTCTAGCTTCATCGGTTGATAAGAAGAGTTCCAGATAGAAGAAGATTGAAGAAGATCTGTGCTGTCAAGGTTCAAATCAAAAACAGCTTCTTCAAGACAAGAAGCAAATCTTCATGAGGCAGAAGAATCTCTATTTTATCTTTCTCTGTAAGGCTTGCGGGCCAAAAACTGTAGGATTTGTTTACAGATCTGAGTGTTGAGCTTGTGGGCTTGAGAACTGTGAGGCTTGATGGCCAGGGCAGTGGACTTGTGGGTCTAAGAGGCAAGACTTGCGGGTCTGTGCTATGTAGGGCTTGAGGGCCTGAGTGTCGGGTTTGCGAACCTGAGTGCAGTAGGGGCTTGCGGGCCTAGGCTGTAGAACTTACGGGTCCATGTTGTAAGTCTTGAGAGCCTGATATTTTGGTGAAGTTTGGTGACTCTAGCACACTTCTGGATAGGCGCAGCGGGACAGAGGACTACTCAAGACACCCCGTCTTGAGGAACCTCTATACATCTGGTGTTGTGTGCTGTGATTTTCTGTGTGATATTATTGTGCTGTGTTTAGAATATAGACATTCTGTGTAAAAAGATTTCAAAACAGCCTAATCACCTAACCCCCCCCCCCCCCCCCCCCCCCCCTTCTAGGTGATCGTTCCTTACCTAACACCTATTATGATGGAGGGTATTATCTCTAGAAAAGTTAGGATTTTTGAAATGAAAAATCCAAAGTATTTAAGTAATAACATTAATATCACATAAGTGTATTAGTCAAATAAAAGTGATCAAATGACTTAGGATAAATCTTATTTCCTTCCACATGATGTTTTAGAGTAACTAACACCTCTGGAAATTTTATTGGGATTTTTGGAGTTAATTTCCCTAGTTATTTGAGCATAATTGACTTTGTCACATAAGTGTATAAATGAAATAAACATCATTTAATTTCTGGAGAAAAATCCAATTTTCTGTCACTTGGTATGTTATATTGAAATGTACCTCTGGAAATTTTGGTAGGATATTTGGAAGTCAATCACACTGTAAATTACCAAAAATGTCGTTTGTCATACTTATGTATTAATGAAATTTATATGGTTTATATCACCTGGAAAATTTAAAAAGTTTGGTTACACTGTTTTTAGATCATTACAAACCTATGGTAATTTTTCTAGAATTTTTGATTGAGTTATTTTCTTACTTACTGTGTAATGTGGTCAATTGACCCAAATATTCAAATATTAAAATAGTAGTCATAAATGCTTTGAAAAATTAAGAAATGCAGTCAGTCATGATATTTCACCATTCCATTCCATTCCATTGAAAAAATATTGGAAGTACTTTGACTTCTGAAATTAGTACTTCATGTGTGAAGAGAAGTTTACATTATCTTTACAGAATTTTTATTCATGACCAAAATAGTTAGAAAATTATGAATTTATGTCCATGACTTAATTTATTTATGATGAACCTATAGTACAAAATTTAGGGCATTTGGTCAAGTAATAGTAAAGTTAACATCTTAGAGATTAATCTAGTTCAATTTTGGGGCTGGTCTACGAATAGCAAAACCTTGAGGCAATGTTTAGGCTAGCCAGAACACACGGAAATGAAATGAAACTTAGAACACAAGATTAGGGCATACATAATATCATCCCCTATAAGTTGTAGTTTTACTGTAGGACTTCTGTCCTATAGAGAATAGTAAACTAGAAGTACGTCACGATGAATAGTTAAAAGCATTTTGGGAGTTTCTACCCTAGGCATTTATAGTGATATTTAGAATGATAATATGATCATGGTGCATTCAAGGTTAGGGTTGGACACATATGAATATCTAATTTTTTTCAGCAAGCACTGTAAATAGGTGGTCGAGTTGCCTAAAAGATTTATAAGCCACCCTTAAGTAATTTTAGAGCAACCATGAGAATAGCTTTAACAATGGGTAGATATCAATAAAAGTAAAAATTCTAAGAAAGGAAGGTCTGGGATGTCACCCAGGAATACCTTCTAGTACCGCTGCGAACCCCTCACCGGGTAGACCTCGGGAAGTCCAGAATTCACCTAAAACCGCTACGATCGACCAAATAACAATCAAGAGTAACCTTAAATAAGGAAGTTGAGAAAGGTAAACCTCGTCCTTTTACAAAGGACGGAATGGATCAGGAATAATTAGTCTTAAGAGCTGGAGGCTTGGGTGATCTGGTAACCTTGTATGTGCATAAATTAGTGGCGGGTCTTCGGTACTGGTCCAACTATCACACCGATGGCAGTACGTTGACTTTGGCAGAGTGTGGTGAGTTAGAGGGCTAGTGTGTTAGTTTACTGTGGTCTGGAAGTCAATCCATAGTAACCCACCCCCAACCATAAGAGACTGGCAGAATGCCAGCAATAGTACGCAAGAGCTCACGGAAGTGCACCTAGGATGTGTACAACAACGTACGTAAGGTCTAGGTCTGGTAGTGGAGTGCCTGATCCACTGTTTTCGTTGCCACGATGGAAGTACCTGAGAGGCTTGCTACCTCCGAAAAGTGGGAACTAAAGGTCTGTGCGCGCAGAGTCATGTGAGTGAGTTACACTGTATGAACATAATATAGCATTACATTCATACATACTTTAGGCATAAACATTTGCAGACCCTTATCATATAAATTAGTATGGGCTCTTTTATATGATAAGTTACAATTCCGAAAATCTTAACTTAAAAGATTGTATGGGCATTCATATAATTTAAGGCACTCTAGATGATGGCGTAGTAGTTTACTTATTATCGTTACTTGCGCTGCATTTACTTACTTAATGCTCATTTATTACCTATTGATGTTATACATATTGCTCGTTTATGCATATATAATGTTGGTATAATCCATGTCACATGCTCTTTTGTTACCCCTTGTTGTCCTTCTCTTCATCCTCCCGCTCGGTACCTAGGAGTCATGGGGGAAGGCGAGGATAAAATTGGCTTAGTCTTTTTTACTAACGGTCAGATATGGTCGTAATACCAGGAGATCAAGGAGCAGGAGTCGCAGTACATCAGGCAGGACATGACGACAGACCCTGAAGAGCAGATGTTGCGCATCACTACTACCACGCGGTATTAGGTTGGAGAGTATTATGTGTTGCTTCCGCATAGCGTAGAGTGAGAGAGTGTCTTATTATTATTCATTTCCTTGTTGGATCTGTATCGGGCTTAAGCCCTTGCACTCTTTTAGTTTTGTTTTCATTGTGGACTGTTGCATTATATATATATATATATATATATATATATATATATGTGTGTGTGTGTGTGTATGTGTGTGTGCATGCGCGCGCGCATGTGTTTTTTTTATTGTGGACTTGTCATATTTGTTAACATTCTTTCTTGCAAAATTGGCATGTGACATTATCGAACTAGCCGGCATGATCGGCGTTGAGCGGTGATAGCTAACCCATGAGTTGGGATCACTGTAAGACGGCGGTTCTGAGCATAAGATCTGGGAAGTCTCTGATAAAGAGGAGGGGGATCTTACAATTGGTATCACTTGACAAACAATCATAATAGAAAGAATTCCACAAAACACTGGGTCGCCCCGCTCGAGCATTAGTTTGCAGACAAACTATGCAACGGAAGCAATAGTGTGCTCATGTGTGAAATTACATATACATTCCATCTAAACAATGAGTTAGACCGATTCTAATAAATTTCCTGACATTTGTGTAGCCCTCGAGGAGTACCGGCCCATGAGATAATGCTCCTTTCCCTCTGGCTGCCACTCCCTTCCAGCAGTTGGAGCTCGATCAGACGTTGACAGGCATTATGGAGGCCTTTAAGGCATAGCAGGTCCCAGCATCTCAGTCGAACCTGGGATCCAACTGGTTGAGTGCATTCAAGAGCATGTCATATCCCATGTACCACAGGACTGAGAATGCAGTCAAGATGGAGGAATGGCTAGACACTATATAGGAGATGCTCACAGGCATCAACTGCCCGATCAGCATGACAGTCTCTTTGGCGACTACTTCTTTGGATGCTCATGCTAAGAGATAGTGGAAATCCTTGATGGACTCCACTTATGAGGACCGGGATTACTCATAGATTACTTGGGAGGAGTTCAGTGCCACTTTTCTGGATCACTTTATGATGGTGATGGATAGGGACGAGTTGGAGGATAGGTTTTTGAACCTCAGACAGGGGAGGCGATCCGTGATTGAGTATCAGCAGGAGTTCTCCCATCTGGCTATATTTGCGGGGATGCACGCATTGTATGACAGAGTTTATGCCAAGAGATTCTACCAGGGACTTAGAGATCCATTGAGGCAGGCACTATTGTTTGTGGTTGAGGACAGTTTGGCCAAGATCATAGAGACGACGAAGAAGCTGGAAGCAGATCATCTTATGGTGTAGAGTAGGGGGAAGAGACCAGTGGATGGGACACACTTGGAGAGAGTAGCAGGGGACCACAGAGGGGCAGGCTTATGAGGCATAGGAGAGACAGAGGACACCCTCATCCTAACTTCAGGTCAGAGCAGCAGGCTCCTGCAGTGCCGCTTCCTCCACCAGTGCGGATTCAGGAGCCACCGAGGCACGATTATAGAGGATTTAGTCCAGTGGTATGCTTTGGATGCCACTAGCCAGGGCACATTAGAGCCAATTGTCCCCAGCTATTCCGTCCACCTCCTCCTCCTCCCCCTCCACCAGTCCCTCTAGCACCAGCACATCAGGGCCAAGGTCGGAGCAGGTGTATGCTCTGGATTTAGCTCAGGAGAGGAACCGTGAGGAGGTCATCACAGGTACTTTAATGCTTTCTTTACAATTACATAGTACCATACAAAACATTAGTTTATTGAAACTTATAACACGAACAACAAAACCACCCAAGGTATAGTGTTTGTCTATGGCAAACCTGCATACACCTTATTCGACACGGGTGCCTCGCTCTCGATCATCTCATAGGAGTTCGTAGATGATCTGGAGCAAGTTTAGCACTTTGAAGGCATCCACAGGAAGGTGCGACTACCGGACGGATCAGGGATAGAGTCATGTGCCAAGTGCAACATGGTGGTGGAGATTAAAGGAAAGACATTTGAGGAACCGGTGAGATGCCTGAAGATGCTAGATTTTGATTTGATCCTGGGCATGAATTGGCTACACTAGAACCATGCCAGGATCGACTTCCCGGTGAAGAAGATCGTACTGAGGCATGAAGACTTTGAGGTGGTAATATAAGGTATTAGACCCGTCTCCCGTATTTTATTATCATCTATTCAGGTTGTCAAAGCACATCATCAGGTAGACGAGATATACCTGGTCTGCTTTTGGATGGCAGAGGCAGAGGCCTCCATGGTCGACATTCCGGTGGTTCCGGACTTTCCTGACGTATTTTTGGAAAAGCTGTCCGGACTACCCCCACGACGAGACGTAGACTTTTAGATTCAGCTAGTGCCCGAAGCCAGGCCCGTGTCTCGGGCACCATATCGGATGACACCCAAAGAGCCGGTTGAGTTCCGCACGCAGCTCCAGGAGATAGTGGAGTTAGGATTTGTTAGTCCGAGCTCGTCACCAAGGGGAGCTCCGGTTCTATTTATGAAGAAGAAGGACGGGTCGCTTCGACTCTGCATCGACTATTGGGAGCTGAACCAGCTGACAGTGCGGAATACTTATCCGCTACCAAGGATCGACGAATTTTTTGATGCTTTAGAGAGCCCACTGGTTCTCCAAGCTCGACCTGAGGTCAGGGTATCACCAGCTGAGGATCCAGGAGGAGGATATATCGAAGACGACGTTTAGCTCGCGCTATGGCTTATATGAGTTCACGGTGATGCCTTTCAGGCTCACGAATGCACCCTCCGCATTCATGAGTCTGATGAACCGTGTTTTTGAAGCCTGCATGGACATATTCATCATAGTTTTCATCGACGTTATCTTGATCTACTCTAGGACCAGGGAGGACCATACCCAACACTTGACACTGGTATTGAGGAAGCTGAGGGAGCACCAGATGTACGCCAAGTTTTCGAAGTGCCGGTTCTGGCTGTAAGAGGTAGCATTCTTGTGGCACACAATCAGCGGAGCCAGGTTGGCGGTAGACCCGGCCAAGGTACAAGCAGTTAGGGAGTGGCCGCAGCTGAAGTCGACATCGGATGTCCGTAGCTTTCTCGGACTAGCGGGCTATTACCGCAAGTTCGTACATGGGTTCTCGAAGGTCGCACTTCCGCTCACATCTTTGACGAAGAAGGATGCTACATTTACTTGGACAGCGCAATGCGAGGCAGCATTCCAGGAGCTGAAGGACAGGCTCACATCAGCCCCAATCTTTGCCCTTCCATCTGGGAAGGAAGGATTCCAGATCTATACTGATGCATCTTATCAAGGGATGGGTGCAGTATTGATGCAGCATGAACATGTCATAGCATATGCATTGAGGTAGCTGAAGAAGCACGAGCAGAACTACCCGGTACATGATTTAGAGCTCGGCGATGAGATCTTTTCCTTGAAGATTTGGAGGCAGTATCTTTATAGGGTTCATTGTGAGATCTTCTCAGATCACAAGAACCTCAAGTATATAGATACTTAGAAGGACCTGAACTTATGAGAGCGGAGATGGCTAGAGTTCCTATGCGATTATGACTACACCATGCACTATCACTCGGGGAAGGCAAACGCGGTGGTGGATGACATGTGCGGGAGATCCAGCACATCTGGACCGGGCCCTGAGTGATGGCTATGGAGCTGGTAAAGACACTAGAGGACATGGATATCACATTGGTATCCAGGGCCGAGCCTGAGGTCTATAAGGAGTCTTTAGCCACCTTGAGCATTACATGTGACATTCGAGACCGCATCAGAACACAGCAGGGGCAGGATGCATCACTAGGGCCGGTATTTAGAGCCCTGGAAGGGTGCAACTCAGGAGATTACTCGATACAGCATGACCTCATTCATTTTCGGGGCCGTGTATATATGCCCGCAGGAGGTGGGATCCAGGAGGACATACTCAGGGAGGCACACAGCACCCGGTATTATTTGCACCTCGGGATCACCAAGATGACGAAGGACCTACAGAAGACTATATACTAGCCTGGGAAGAAGAGGGAGATCATAGCTTGGGTGACACACTGCGAGACCTGCCAGCGGGTGAAGTCTGAGTGCTAGAGCCCTAGAGGTTTGCTACAGTCTCTACCAGTCCCAAAGTGGAAGTTCGAGGACATAGCCATGTATTTTGTGCATGGGCTACCATAGTACCACTCTGGGCACGATTCCATCTGGGTCATAGTGGACAGATTAACCAAGGTGGCCAAATTCATTCCAGTCTGGAAGGATGCTCCAGGTTCTATATTAGTGAGATTATTTGTGGAGCGGTTTGTCAGGTACCATGGCGTGCCCAGAACGATTGTTTCAGATAAAGATGGTCGCTTAACTTCGAGGGAGTGGAGGGTAGTGTTAAAATTTTATAGGTCCGGAGTGAAGTAATAATGCGGAACACTTCAACACAATCTACAAGCGTGACAATCAATGACAATGGGAAGACAGAATAGTGCTCTTGTTATTCACTATCTCTTTACAGCTCGAGACATACATGACGAGACATGATTCATAGGAATCACAAAAGAGAGAAGCACAAGATAAAATAACAAGCCGCCAGCGAACTGCCAAAGCAGTGATCACCAGACCGCTCAAACAGGCAAGCCGCACGGCTATCCCTTAGACCGCACGAACAGAGCACAACCCGCTGCTGTCATCCCGTAATCACAGACCGCACAACCTGCTGCTTTATTCAACTGCTGAAAATAATAGTAGTCCGCACTTGTAGATCGCCCAGACCGCACGGTCTCAAGATCACAGAAGAACTCGTGAACACTTGATGAAGAACTACTTCCTGCTGCGAGACCGCAACTCAAGATCGCCCGACCACTTAAGGCCTCCTGATCAACTGAGTCCGCTGCACAGTCCAAGAACTTATAAACACAGTCCGCACAGATAGACCGCTGCCGAACTGGTTTATTCAAAGATGGAAAGAAGGGAGAATGCTGACGGTGACTGCTAGCCGTTAACCTGTGAACAGAACAACCCGGTCAGACAACTCAAACCGCGCGACCTCAAAAAGAGACCGGCACAATCAAGCCAACTTTTGTTCTTACAGTTCTTGCGTATCAATGGCTACCCTGTCGTCCCTATTTATAGGCAAACGAGTGAATGTCATCACCGCCCCAAGGGATACAGTCACCTTCCTTATTGAAGCACGCGGTCTTCAGAACCAAACTGCGCGGTCTCTTCAAGACCTTATTAAACTTAAGCAAAACTGTCCAAGACAGCTTGCTAAGAACAAATCGGCAGCCCGCCCGGTCTCTTATAAGAACAAACATATGAGCATCTGACCGATCAGGAGCAGAACGCCAGAAATGAGCTCACACAACCCGCCCAGACTCTTATAAGAATGGAGCCACATGAACATCCTGACATACCAACCTGTCCACCAGAACGAACTCATGCAGACCGCAGTACTAGACCACAGAAGCGACCTCTAGTACAAGACCGCCCGGTCAAAACCAGAACAGGATACTTGGGCAGGCAACAAAACACAGGTTGCCAACACCAGAGATACGCGACCACACCAGCCAGGTTGCCACACTGAGCTTGCGGATTCCAGAAGTAAACTGCAACACAGGTCACGCAGTCTCTGCGGTCTCCAAGAATAGACCGCCCAGATAGTCCACTTCCACTTCAAAAATTTAACACTCCCCCTTAAAGTGGGAAGTGGAAGTCAGCCCAAGTAGACTCTTCAACCGTGTGAACGGTTCCTTCGACAACAGCTTTGTAAATATGTCTGCGACATTATCCTTGCTCTGCACATGCTCAACCATAAGAGATCCCTCCAACACCTTCTCCCAAATGAAATGATGTTGAATCTCTATGTGCTTAGTTCGCGCATGACAAACTAGATTGTTCACCAGTTTGAGGGCACTCTCATTGTCACCCCGAAGTAGAGTAGGACCATGCACCTCCCTATGAATGTTCTCCACAAGCCTCCTAAGCCAAATGGCTTCTTGAGCTGCCAAAGCAGAAGCTTTGTATTCCGCTTCTGTGGTAGAGACAGACACAGAATCCTGCTTCTTGCTGCACCATGATATAGCTGTAGAGCCTATCACAAAGATGTATCCAGAAGTCGCTCTCTGATCATCTGAATCTCCTCCATAATCAGAATCCATGCATCCATGCAAGAAAAAGCCCGAGTCCTTCCCATAGAAGATACCCAAATCAGAGGTGGTCTTGACATTCTTCAAAATACTCCTTGTCGCCATTAGATGAGGTTTTCGTGGCTCTGCCATATATCGACTCACCCGGCCAACCGCATAAGCAATATCCGGCCTCATGATCATCAAATATATCAGACTTCCGACCAAAGCCCGGAACACCAAAGGATCAGAAAGAACCTTCCCCTCATCGCGTCGAAGATGAAAACCAACCTCCAGTGGAGTAGAGCTGTTATTCCCCCCCCCCCCCCCCCCCCTCCATGCTGAATCGCTTCACAATTTGTTCTACATACCCTTTTTTGGAAAACAATCATTCTGTCCTCTTTCCTCTCCACTTCGATTCAAAGGAAATGGTGGAGCTCACCCAAGATCTTCATCTCAAATCTGATAGCTAACTCAACACGAAGCCTAGCTACCTCCACTTCAGAATTCCTCGTGACGCTCATATCGTCAATGTATAGCAACACCAAGACCTGAAGCTCCCTCGTCTTCTTTACGAATAAGCTCGAATCAGAATCAGGGGCAAAATATCTGCAGAATTGGAGGTATTCTGCAATCTTGTCATACCACGCCCGAGGCGCCTGCTTCAAGCCATAAAGAGCTTTCTTGAGCTTACACACATATCTTGGATGATCTTCGGAAACATAACCAGGTGGCTGGTCCATGAAGATATCCGTGTCAATCTCACCATACAAGAAAGCATTTTTTAGGTCGAGTTGCCAAATCTTCCATCCTTGGCAAACTGCCAATGCGATCACTGATGAGTCCTGATCATATACACATTTATGGACTCATCCGGGCCGTTATTTAGTCATTTCTCCGCACTTCAGCCTTGTTTTAGTTTATATTTGATAATCCATGCTAGGTGCACATCTTGGCCCACTTTGGTGTGATTTTCGTGCTTTTTGTCTTTAGTAGTATTCTTGTGCTGTTATGTGCCATTTTCAGTGGCTAGATCTGTGGTTATGCTGGAATAGGAGTCGTGCAAGTGTTCCCGGTGCAATTCTGGACAGGAACACTGCGCACGATCACTTGTTCTATTGCGCACGACCACTGGTCGTGCGCCACTGATCGTGTGCACTTAGCCCTTTTTCACGAGTTCTGTTTGGTGCAGTGCGCACTGATCGTGTGCACTTAGCCCTTTTTCACGAGTTCTGTTTGATCGTGCGCACTTACCATTTAATTTCCGAGTTCTGTTTGCTCCAGTGCGCACGACCATCAACTCCAGTGCGCACGACCACCGGTCGTGCGCCACTAGTCGTGCGAACATTTTATTTTATAATTTCGTATCTTGCAGGTTCCACCCAGGCAGTGCGCACGATCGCAGAATTTCAGTGCGCACGACCACTGGTCGTGCGCCAATGATCGTGCGCAGTATTTAATTCAGCGCCTATTTAAACGCCTGTTGCGATTTTAGGGCGGATCGTTCATTCCGGGAGCGGGGTTCCTATTCCGTACGCCGCCGACCACCACCTTGGGACGCCTCCACTTCATCTCCTACGCAAAGGGAAGCCTCCTCCATCCATTCTAAGACTTCCTCCATTGTCCGTGAGTGTTCTCCATCGTCCGCAAGCCTCCAAGCAAGCATTCTTTCATTCCGCTCGGTGAGAAGAAGAAGAAACCTAAAGTCGAAGACGACGGAGCACGTAGGGAGATCGTGACAGCTCTCTACGCCGGAAGCATTGTCCGTCTGAGTCCGGAGGTAGCCCGACAACCTACCATTCCGGCCGTGAACGGCCGCTAGTCTTCAACATCGGTTATTTCTTTCCTCTTTCCTCGTTGTACTCTTTGAACCGTGTAAAACTCGAATATTGAGATGTTATTTGTTCAAATGAATGTCTCTTTGTTATTCTTCATGGTTTGGTTGTGATTCACTCCGTTCTCATTCACTCACTCGCGCCCGCACGCAAGGTGTTTGACCCGCGTTAGCAAGAGCTAACGGCGGTTGTGAAGAGGTGTTTGCGACCCTCACCCTCTCGCACTTGAGTTCACTTCTTCCGCCTCACGAAGCACGGCATCGCGTCCGTTGCATCCACCTCACTTTGCGAAGCAGTGTTCTCGACCCGCATTTCTTTTGTTATTGCTAAGATTAGGAAAACCAACCAAAAACCCCTCTTTGTGTTTGTTGAACGCTTGTGTAACAATCATCACTGCGCGATTCATTCACCCATCCTGCATTCCTCAAGAGACCGACATCCGGGGAATTTATTCTCCACAATTATTACTTGACAGCGACCGGTGCACTTGCCGAAAATATCGCATCAAGTTTTTGGCGCCGTTGCCGGGGATTGCAGGCGTGTTTCGTCTTGTGTTGTGACTGTCGTTATATGAGCAGTTGTTTTTTTATTTTCTTTGTTTTTCTTTTTGTTTTTGACAGTTCATGCAGAGGCAGGTCGCAGGTGAACTCGCACCTTTTGATCCAGAAATCGAACGAACTGCTCGCGCGCGAAGGCGCGCTGCGGCTGTACAAGTGGCCATGGGTGATCAGGTAGACCCAAATGATGTTGATCCGAGAATGCCCGGCGTGGGGGAACATCAGCCTGGGATTGAGCAGGAGGCAGTCAGGCCTCGACCCCGCACGATGAGGGACTACACCACTCCAAGTGCTGGGAGTGTGTATCCGGGGTTCGGGCCCAATATTTTGAATAATCAGTTTGAGATCAAGCCAGCGATCTTAAACATCATCCGGAACAACGCTCAGTTCTCGGGGTTGGCCAGCGAATATCCGCATCTGCATCTGGCGGAGTTTTCTGATATTTGCGGAACCTTCCGCTACGCAGGGATTGCTGACGACACGGTCAAGCTTAGACTGTTTCCCTTTTCACTCCGCGACAAAGCAAAGGTGTGGCTCCACTCCATTCCGCCCGGGACTGCTGCAACTTGGGATGCCCTCGCATCCAAGTTCCTTGCTAAATTCCACCCTGTGGATAAGATTGTAAGCTTGCGGCGGGAGATCGCCACATTTCGCCAACTTGACCAAGAGACCCTTGCCGAAGCATGGGAGCGCCTCAACGATCTCCTTCGCCGTTGCCCTGGCCACGAGCTCCAACCATGGAATGTGGTTGAATTGTTCTACTTCGCGATCGAGCCCAACTACAGGGCAATGATCGATGCTGCGGCGGGTGGTACCTTGATGAACCACACTCCTGAAGAAGCCCTTCGAATTCTGCGCGACACTACCTCCCACAGTACATTCTGGACTGCAGGGAGAAATGCTCCAAGAAGCGGCCGAGGTCTTTTCATGGTCGACTCTCTCCCCTCACCATCCGCGACTGCTGCTGTCATTACCTGCGAGGGATGTGGAGGCGGAGGCCACCACGCGTATGAGTGTTCGGGGAACAACGTGGCAGGTGACTTCGCACACTTGAACTTGAACGAATCTGTTAATTATGTAGGAAATCAGCCTAGGGGGGCGCCTTTCAATAATGCTTATAATCCGGGAGCGAGAAGTCACCCGAACTTCTCGTGGAATCCAAACACACCTGGCCAACGATGGGCACCGGGGCAGCATCAAAACGATGCTTACGCCTCCGGGAGCCAACCGAGGCCACCACACCCGGACTATAATCAAGCACCCCCTACTCAAAAAAAGAGTAATCTAGAAGAGATGATGGAGAAATTCATGCAAGTAGCTAATTCGAATATGGTAAGTCAAACTGCATCCATGCGAAACCTGGAGACGCAGTTGGGCCAATTGGCCCAAGTGCTAACCGAGCGATCGCAGGGGACCCTTCCCAGCAACACGGAGAAGAACCCAATTGATCAAGGGAAGAGTCTTGGGGATGTGGTAGAGGTTGAACCGAGTGAGCTGGTAATTTCTTGTGCCATCAATAAGGTTGAAACAAAAGCTTTATGCGATTCCGGTTCCTCCCGCAACGTCATTGCACTGCAAGATGTTGCGAAATTACAACTTGAGATGAACACGGAGGAAAGGAAATCGTTTATTCTCGCTAACGGCACTATTTTCCAATCTGAGGGGGAAGTGAGAAATGTGGAAGTAATAGTTGAGGGGACGACTGTGGTCGCGGACTTTCAGGTGTTGGGCCCCCAGGAAAATCAATCCATTCCTATCCTGGGCGTGCCGTTCTTGAAAGAGAGCGGCGCCACCCTTAACTTCGCTATGGGGTGTGTTCTCCTACCTAACAAGGCGGTGCAGCCCACTCGCCTCGAAGCTACAGCTGACACATCCACTCCTCCCCCTCTCGTCATTTCTGATGAATTTCTAAGATGTGCAGGAAAGATACATGATCAAGAAACAGGTGAAGGAGGAATGGAGGAGCTCCAATCGGATGAGGAAGAAGAGGTCGACTTCCGGAAAGAATTCGACTCCGAGAAGGAGGAAGACGGCAGTTCGGGAAACGTTGACGTGAATGTAGTTAGGGTTGCTGATTATTTATCTTCATATGGTGAATCATGTAATAAACTATCTAAGCGCTCCATCTCCTGGGCCGATCCGGTAGTCACCACGATGCCGGAAGTGACGCCACCTGATTCTAAGGAGGAAAAATCTGAGAACTCTCAACGGTGGCAGTCTCCGACTGTCACCAAACTTAAAAAGGAAAAACTTCTGCGCGACGCTCGTGTTGCTGCTCTCCGTGGCAAGGTGGCGGAGGTTAGGGGAGCATTGGGTAATACCAGTGCTGGCCCTAAAGCCTTCACCTCCCGCCTACGTGCTACGGGAGAAGCACACCATAAGAGCGCTTTTAGTTGATGTGTGTTTTATTTGCTGTGGTGAACTTTTTTTTGAGATTTCTTTTTAATTCCTGCACTTTATAAACACTGCTAATACAGGTATTTGGTCCAGCTTAAGGACGTTAAATGAAAGCGCTCCTGGGAGACAACCCAGATTTCCTGTTTTCGTACTTCCTTTTTTCTAACTTCTTTTAGTTCAGCTTTTGTATTTGCTTTTGTTGCTTTGAGTTTGTGCTTGCAGGTTTTGTGTTCGATGGTGCGGATGCTGCGGACTATTCTTGATCATTTGCGCCAATCGTCTGGTATGCTCATTTCTGAGCATTGGGTAACACTTCCTCCCCTCTTTTTGCTTCAATTTCTAGATATATCGCTTAGCTTAAGTCTGGGGGAGCGGTTGTTGTTATCCAATGTGCACATGCTGCATTGCATACTAGAAGGTTGCTTTTTATTTATCATTTTCATTATCATCGTTGCATTCTTCTCACACCACTTCACCCACTTGAGTGCGCGGTTATCTTTTTGTTGTTGTTCCGTTGTAAACTATCTTGGTTGGAGTATGAAATAGGGTGTTAACGTAGGAATTATTATTTGGAGTGCGATGTTGACTCATGTAGTGTTCTAGTCACTTCGCATGCTATGGTAGAATTTGTGTAGAACTAGATTTTCTTTATGCATCTAATTTATGTTTAGTATTTCTGCGTAAATTTAGATTTAATATACTCAAGTGGTGAATTTGTATGGAATTGACGATAACCCGGTGTTGTGTGTGTGCGATTGCTAGTCGTGTGTTGCTCGAGTCGGGAGGAAGGTTTATCTTTCTCGTGGACTAAGAACTTGCCCCAAGCGACTCTCGAAGCATGGGTGAGAGCTACTCGTTGAGTCAAGCATGATGTAGGCCACCCTTTGGCTAGTTTGAGCTTTGTTATTCCATGTCCATTTCATTCACCGTTGCAAGCCCATTTTGTGCCTACCATCCCTTTGTACAGCCCCTCTTCATCCACCAAAGCCTGAAGCCTATCCTACTCCCGCAACCAAAATGTTTTTAACTGCGCTCATAAGTCTCAACTTGTGTGGAGTGTGGAATCCTTGTGTTATGAAGGGAAAATAAATTCTGTCTGCTGATTTTAAACCAACCGGAGGATACATAAAAGAAGTAAAATATGTAAAAGAAAAAAAAAGAGTATTTTGAAAAAACATCCGCCCGAGCCAAAAACAGAAAATCTGTTGGTTTTTGTGAAGTAGGCCGTGTGCACTCCTGGTTTTCATGATAAGTCTGGGGGTGTGTCACACGAGCATTGTTGTTGGTCTTGCGTGGTGCAGCGTTCCGTTAGCTCACTTGGGTTGTGTAGCCGCCGTGTTTAACTTTGAAATATCATACCGTAACCTAAGCCCCGTTTTACTCCTAAAAGCCCTACAGATTTGACTTGCGAGAGTGCTAGCGCCGTGGAGAGAGTGTGACCGGGCAAGCGTATGGTTCACGACGTTGATGGATTTCAGTGGAGTTATTCCTAAGCCCCGATCTTTTGCAACACCCGCCTCAGTGTCTCGTCACTTTCATACCGGGCATGATCGTCAAATTCTTCATAATTCACCAATTGAGTACATCTAAATCTTTAATTACGCTTTAATACTCTTGTAAATTATTTAGCATATCTAGAATCTCCTTCTACTAAATTCTCTACTTGCATGCGTGTGTTACTTCGCACCGTACTCCTTTGTGTAATTCTCTGTGTTAATTATCGTTTTCACGCTCCGCCGGATTCGTTTGCTCGGGACGCGCAAACAGTTAAGTCTGGGGGTGTGATGAGTCCTGATCATATACACATTTATGGACTCATCCGGGCCGTTATTTAGTCATTTCTCCGCACTTCAGCCTTGTTTTAGTTTATATTTGATAATCCATGCTAGGTGCACATCTTGGCCCACTTTGGTGTGATTTTCGTGCTTTTTGTCTTTAGTAGTATTCTTGTGCTGTTAGGTGCCATTTTCAGTGGCTAGATCTGTGGTTATGCTGGAATAGGAGTCGTGCAAGTGTTCACGGTGCAATTCTGCACAGGAACACTGCGCACGATCACTTGTTCTATTGCGCACGACCACTGGTCGTGCGCCACTGATCGTGTGCACTTAGCCCTTTTTCACGAGTTCTGTTTGGTGCAGTGCGCACGACCACCAACGCCAGTGCGCACGACCACCGGTCGTGCGCCACTGCTCGTGCGCACTTACCATTTAATTTCCGAGTTCTGTTTGCTCCAGTGCGCACGACCATCAACTCCAGTGCGCACGACCACCGGTCGTGCGCCACTGGTCGTGCGAACATTTTGTTTTATAATTTCGTATCTTGCAGGTTCCACCCAGGCAGTGCGCACGATCACAGAATTCCAGTGCGCACGACCACTGGTCGTGCGCCAATGATCGTGCGTAGTATTTAATCCAGCGCCTATTTAAACGCCTGTTGCGATTTTAGGGCGGATCGTTCATTCCGGGAGCGGGGTTCCTGTTCTGTACGCCGCCGACCACCACCTTGGGACGCCTCCACTTCATCTCCTACGCAAAGGGAAGCCTCCTCCATCCATTCTAAGACTTCCTCCATTGTCCGTGAGTGTTCTCCATCGTCCGCAAGCCTCCAAGCAAGCATTCTTTCATTCCGCTCGGTGAGAAGAAGAAGAAACCTAAAGTCGAAGACGACGGAGCACGTAGGGAGATCGTGACAGCTCTCTACGCTGGAAGCATTGTCCGTCCGAGTCCGGAGGTAGCCCGACAACCTACCATTCCGGCCGTGAACGGCCGCTAGTCTTCAACATCGGTTATTTCTTTCCTCTTTCCTCGTTGTACTCTTTGAACCGTGTAAAACTCGAATATTGAGATGTTATTTGTTCAAATGAATGTCTCTTTGTTATTCTTCATGGTTTGGTTGTGATTCACTCCGTTCTCATTCACTCACTCGCGCCCGCACGCAAGGTGTTTGACCCGCGTTAGCAAGAGCTAACGGCGGTTGTGAAGAGGTGTTTGCGACCCTCACCCTCTCGCACTTGAGTTCACTTCTTCCGCCTCACGAAGCACGGCATCGCGGCCGTTGCATCCACCTCACTTTGCGAAGCGGTGTTTTCGGCCCGCATTTCTTTTGTTATTGCTAAGATTAGGAAAACCAACCAAAAACCCCTCTTTGTGTTTGTTGAACGCTTGTGTAACAATCATCACTGCGCGATTCGTTCACCCATCCTGCATTCCTCAAGAGACCGACATCCGGGGAATTTATTCTCCACAATTATTACTTGACAGCGACCGGTGCACTTGCCGAAAATATCGCATCAATCACCACCCGAACCGAAGTCATTTTGGCAACAGGACGAAAAGTTTCTTCATAATCTTCCCCATACTTCTGAGAGAATCCTTGAGCTACAAGGCGAGCCTTGTACTGTTCAATGCTACCATCAGCCTTCTTCTTCAGCTTGAAACCCCACTTGCAAGTCATGGGAGTAACACCCTCAACCTTAGGCACCAAGTCCCAAGTTTCATTCTTCCTGAGGGCAGCCATCTCTTCATCCATGGCCCCTTCCCACTCCTTGAATCCAATGGAATTTTCAAAGCAAGATGGCTCTCTCTCATCCAGGGGACCTGCGAAGAAACATGAGACAAAGCTCACCATATTTCCCTTTGTATACCGATCTGGTGGAATAATGGTCCTCTTGGACCTTCTCGGAGCTTTACTCTGATCCACCTCTTCCACTGCAACTTCTGGACTAGCTCTTCTCCGGGGCACACTTGGAGCATCGCTCCCCCTGCATCCAGAACCTGAAACACCTGACCCAGAGCTAGAAGCAACTGGAGCACCTGAAGACACAGGCAGCTCCACCAGAACTTCCCTTGCAGCTTCTTCTGGTCCACCATCTACCCTGCTTCCTTGTAACTCAACAGAGGAGCTACCTTGGTATGATGTTAGCTCGTCAAATACCACATCCCTTGAGATAAAAACTCTCCGTGTCTCTGGATCCATGCATCTACAACACTTCTTTCGGTCATCATAACCGACGAAGACTAGCTTCCTTGCTTTCGCATCTAGCTTCGTTCTAAGGGCATCAGGAACATGCACATAGCAGGTAGATCCGAACACTCTAAGGTGTTCCACTGTGGGCTTTATCTTAAACATCAACTTATGAGGGTTCTTCATGTTGTTGGTACTAAGAGGCATCTTATTGATGACATAGGTTGCACAAGACATTCCTTCTGCCCAGAATGACTTTGGAATATTCTTGGCATGAAGCCAACACTTGCAGGTCTCCGTCAGATGACGGATCTTCCGCTCTGCAACACCATTTTATTGTGGAGTGTAAGCACAAGAAATCTCTCTCTGGATGCCATGCTTTCTGCAAAAGTTGAAGAACGCATTGGAAGTAAACTCCCCTCCATTGTCGGTTCTGAACTTCTTGATCCGCGGATTGAGCCGACCCTCCACGAGCTCCTTGAACTCCACAAACTTCCTGAATGCTTCCGACTTCTCCTTCAGAAAATATACCCAATTATATCTAGTGAAATCATCAATCAAAACCAACATATACCTGCTGCCTCCAAGACTGACAGTTGCGGTAGGTCCAAACAGATCACCATGGATACACTCCAATGGTGATTTACATCTGCCTTGTGATTTGTCAAATGGAGGATGTTGAGCCTTACCATATTGGCAACCTGCACAAATGTGACCATCACCGAAGGATGACAAACTAGGCAAACCTCTTACAAGGCCTCTCCCTGCCATAGCTTTCAACTTGTCCATCCCAAAATGTTCGAGTCTTTCATGCCAGATAGCAGCGCTATCATTAGTCCTCATCTTATCAACATAGGAACTTGTTGATAACACAAACAAGTCCTTCACCATTCTACCAACATGAGTGACTTCAGCATCCACCGTTGATACATTTCGAATAAACTTCACTTCTGTTGGACCAAACAGAACGTGATAGCCAGCATCAACAACGTTGGTCACCCAGAAGAGGTTTTCTTCATCCCTCGAACATGATAGACACTCTTCTATGTAAGAGTACCTCTATCTCCGTTCAAAGAAACTACACCCTCCTTCTCTACTGCATGTATAGTATCATCAGCAGTAATGATAGCATCATTACATGTGTATGCCTGCAAAGAAGAGAACTTGGATTCATCCCCAGTGAGGTGATGACCACACCCAGAATCCACTATCCAATCATCCTGATAGTTGATGGACGTCATAGCCCAAACACACATGCCTGTCATGAAGGCTCCATCACCCCATCTATCATCTGCATTGGAACCAGCCTCCTCCTTTCCTGCAGCATGCCCTGGCTGAAGATTGATTTTGCAGTCTCTCTTGAAGTGACCAAGCTTATTGCACCTGAAGAATCTAGGTCCTTTCTTCTTCTTCCCGTCACGCTTAGGAGCATAGCTCCTCTCCTGCTGATATGAAGTAGATGGACCATCATCTCCAGATGTCTTCTTCTTCTTGTCACAACGTTTCTTCTTTCCAGAAAAGAGAACCTCATCTTTTCCCCCAGAGACTGACATACCCTCCATTTGCTTAGTCAAACTCTCTTGCGATGCAAGCAAGTTCTCCAGCTCCAGCAATGATGGCTGATTGGCCCAACCTTGCACAGAAGTAACAAAGGCCACATACTCCCTCCGCAAGCCTCGGATTATGTGCCTCTTCAGCTTCGCTTCTGAAAAATTCTCATCCGGGTCCAATGCCGATATCTCTGCGCATAGGTTCTTCATCTTCAAGAAGAACGTTGAAATGGACAAGTCTCCCTGAGTTGCTTTCGCCAACTCATTTTCCAAGAACTGTAGCCGAGCAACATTCTTCTTATTGAACAAGCCTTCCAAGGTTGTCCAAATTTCAGCAGCTGGCCAACATCCAATGATGTTGTCAAACAACTCCAGAATGATAGCTCGCTTGAGAGTGAACTCAGCCTTTGCATTTGTTCTCTTCCAAGCTTTCACGAGCTCAGCATTCCACTCGGCAGGAACAACAACTTGTCTTGCTTCTCTTCCGACTACCTCCCATAAATCCTCGCCAAGAAGATATCTATCCATGCACGACTTCCACTTTTTAAAGTTAGTCTGCGCAAGGAGCTCAATACCAAGACCTCTTGCATATCCTCCTTGCATTGCTATCTCACTGATTGACAACCGACTTGCAGAAACCCAAGCAGAACACAACGCTGATTACTGCTTAGAAACCTAGCTCTGATACCATGTTAAAATTTTAGAGGTCCAGAGTGAAGTAATAATGCGGAACACTTCAACACAATCTACAAGCGTAACAATCAATGACAATGGGAAGACAGAATAGTGCTCGTGTTATTCACTATCTCTTTACAGCTCGAGACATACATGGCGAGACATGATTCATAGGAATCACAAAAGAGAGAAGCACAAGAGCCGCCAGCGAACTGCCAAAGCAGTGATCACCAGACCGCTCGAACAGGCAAGCCGCACGGATATCCCTGAGATCACGCGAACAGAGCACAACCCACTGCTGTCAGCCCACAATCACAGACCGCACAACCTGCTGCTTTATTCAACTGCTAAAAACAACTACAGTCCACACTTCTAGATCGCCCAGACCGCACGGTCTCAAGATCACAGAAGAACCCACGAACACTTGACAAAGAACTGCTTCCTGCTGCGAAACCGCAACTCAAGATTGCCCGACCACTTAAGGCCGCCTGATCAACTGAGTCTGTTGCACAGTCCAAGAACTTCTAAACATAGTCCGCACAGACAAACCGCTGCCGAACTGGTTTATTCAAAGCTAGAAATAAGGGAGAATGCTGACGGTGACTGCTAGCTGCTAACCTGCGAACAGAACAACCCGGTCAGACAACTCAAACCGCGCAACCTCAAAAAGAGACTGGCACAATCAAGCCAACTTTTGTTCTTACAGTTCTTACGTATCAATGGCTACCCCGTCGTCCCTATTTATAGGCAAACAAACGAATGTCGTCACCGCCCCAAGGGATACAGTCACCATCCTTATTAAAGCACGTGGTCTACAAAACCAAACCGCGCGGTCTCTTCAAGACCTTATTAAACTTAAGCAAAACTGTCCAAGACAGCTTGCCAAGAACAAATCGGCAGCCCGCCCGATCTCTTATAAGAACAGACATATGAGCATCTGACCGATCAGGAGAAGACCGCCAGAAACGTGCTCATACAACCCGCCCGGACTCATATAAGAATGGAGCCACATGAACATCCTGACATACCAACCTGTCCACCAGAACGAACTTATGCAGACCGCAGTACTAGACCGCAGAAGCGACCTCTAGTACAAGACCGCCCGATCAAAACCAGAACAGGATTCTTGGGCAGGCAACAAAACACAGGTTTCCAACACCAGAGACACGCGACCACACCAACCAGGTTACCACACCGAGCTCACGAATTCCAAAAGTAAACCGCAACACAGGTCGCGCGGTCTTTGTGGTCTCGAAGAACAGATCGACCGGACAGTCCACTTCCACTTCCAAATTTTAACAGGTAGTGTAGGCATACCAAGGCTATCGACTCACCTTCAGCACTGCTTTCCATCCACGGAACAACGGCCAGACAGAGCACACCAATAGGACGCTAGAGGACTTGCTGCGTTTGTGCATTCTGGATACTAGGAAACCCTGGGAGAGGTTGTGACCACTGATAGAGTTTACTTACAATAATAGGCACCAGGCGAGCAACATGATGGCACCGTTTGAGGCTCTTTATGGGAGGAAGTGTCGGACATCATTTGAAGGTGCACAGTTAACCTCACTAGAATTCTCTAGAGGGGGTGAATAGAGATTAAAAAATATTTTGTGCAATGTTAATATATATATATGTGTATGATCACAGATTATAGCTTCCCACACACCAACAAGAATTAAACAAATAAAAAAAGTAAATGCAAGAAAAGAAATCACAGCACAACACAAGAAAATATAGTGGTTCCCTAAACTTTGGGTAGTCCACTCTTCTACCCCCTTGGTAGCAATTCACTATCTTGCACTGAGTCTTTTGATAAGGAGACTCTTAGAACCATCCTGAGTCTTTTGACAAGGAGACTCTTAGAACCAACTGAGTCTTTTGAAAAGGTGACTCTTAGAACCAGTACACTGAATTTTTTGAAGAGAGATTCTGAAAACTCTTTTACAATGTTTAAGTAAAAATAAGAAAGAAGAAAGAAATAAGAACAAGAATGAATCTTCTTCCTAGCAAGAAGATTGGAAGAACAAGAAGTGAATTAAATCGTTCTTCTATAGAGAGAAGAAGATTGGTAGCTTTTCTCTCTTATGTGAGAGCTATCAGAATTTGCAGCAGGGTGACTTCAGAAGCAAAGAGAAGAAGAATGCTTGAATATTGCTGCAGGACTATTTCTCAATTCTCTCTTTTTCACTTGGGAGCTTTTCCTCTTTTCAAATGTAAAAGTGGTGAATCACTTGACTACTTCTTCTGCCGACCTCCTCTTTATTTATAGCTCTGTTTCAATCAAATAATACTAAAGGAGAGTAATCAATTAGCAGGCAGAGTATTAGAAAGAAAGAGAAATTCCCATAATAGTTATATCCATAGAAGGAAAGTATTCATTCTAATTTCAAATAATGTCCATAATGAATTTTAACAAATTAGCCAAGAATCTAATAGAGAAAAAGAAAGATTCGGAACGGCTATAAGACATAAATTGATTCCTTATAGATCAGATCTTATAAGATAAGGAAAGAGATCTGGCGATTTTGAATTCTGTCATAAAGATTGACGTGCGTCGATTACTATTAGATGCAAACGTTGAATACATCCTGTCTGGACGTCGAGAGGAGAATAAGGAAGGTGCGTCGATAAAGGTGCGTCGACTACATTAGATGCGTCAACTAGAAATCAGAGTAACGTCGACAACACATACGTCGAAATCTTCCTAGAGTTACTTCGACTCAATCTGAAGGAAACGTCGACTACATTTCGACGTTGCGTCGAATACTATTCGACGCATATTTACTTAGCCTTATTATTCATTCTTAGAATTCTTCTTTAACTTATTTCTAGGGGTTAAGAGAAATCATTTTCCCAACAATCTCCCCCTATTTGTCTTAACCCTATTTAGAGGGAAATTGTACTAGCATATAATTAACCCAGCACAGCATTTGTAAAGATAAGAAATATGTCACTCAATCAAAAGTGAAATTTTTAGAAAAAGAGATAAACAAATTTTTCAGAATCATATAAACAGATTTTCATGTTCATACCAATTAGTATTCAACTATAGGGTAAAATATATCAGCATTATTTTCAAATATTACTCAGGAGGGGTAGGAGGAGTCTTTCTCTTTCTCTGGAATACTACTGTTTTAGGAGAGAAGGGTTTTTCTTTCTCATTTGTAGGAAGTTCATTTAGCTCCCCCTGAGCAGATAGCTCCCCCTGAGTAGGTAACTCCCCCTGGGATAGAACTTCTTTTACTCCTTCTACTTCTTCAGTATCTTTGTCATCTCCAGCCCCAGTTGCAACTGACTCCTGAGTCATCACATCATCTGGTTCATTTCTATCTTGATTTATGGTAGTATTCAGCTCTTTCTCACCATCTTCCTTTTCAGCCTCATTATTTGCTCTGCTTCCCTCCCCTTGTAGTAGTGCCATTTGATTTGCAGCATCTCTTGCTATGTTGAGTAACTCTATTGTTTGTTCATCATGGTGTAGCTCAGGTACTATCTCATTCCCAAGGATTTTGTCAGATTTTGGCTGCTCTTCATCTAGATTCTCCCCCTTCTTGACCTTCTTGGCCAGGGAGGTTAAGAAAGACCTTGTCACTCTACAGGAAGAGAGAGAGGTCTATAGGCCTTGCACAGAGGCACTGACCCCATTTATTTGGGTGTGCATGTGAAGGATGGAGGAATGAATTTGGGAGCAATGCTTATCCAGCATCACTTGGAATTTTTCAGCTGCTGATTTGATGCACTAAGTGATGAGAGCCTCAGGGGATGCAGATGATTCATGGTGTGAAAGGTGAGAAGGTGATGGTGGAGGAAGAGGTGATAGAGGAGGAGAGAAGTGAGTTGATACATGAGGTATGGGTGATAATGGAGGTAGAAAAGATGGGGAAATTGGAGGAGGAAAAGAAGGAGAAACTGCTGTTTGAGCAGGTGTTTGAGAAGAGGTAGGTAGAGTAGGAGTTGTGAGGGTAGTAGATATTATTTGAGTGGATGATGGTGGTAGAGAAGGATTGTCTCCTTGAGGAGGAGGAGGAGGAGAGTTAGGAGGAGAGAGAGTCCTTTCAGGAATGGAACCAGACTTGGGGATTTGCCTGGTCCATTTGGAGAAGAGGGCAATGGACATCCTCTTTCCAGGATCTCTTCTTAATCCTAAAGGTTTCTAAGTTAGCCTAGGACTGGGTTTTAAGACCAATTTGATTGATTATACCAGCACTTTTTGGCAAGGTGGCCATTTTTGTTGCATATGTAACACTTAAGTATTTTACTTTTGTGAGAGTTTGAGTTTAAATGGGGATAGAAGTGTTAACTAGAATACCAGTGTTGATTAGGATAGAAGGTTTGATTAGGATGGGAATTTTGGTTACCAAGTTTTGGATAGAAATTTTGGTTAGAATGTTGATTAGGATAGAAATCATGATCAGGATGAATGGGTCCTGAATGGGGGTTAAGATGGAAGATTTTTGGAATATAGGTGTTCATGTTGCTCTGAGTTTTTATGCGTCGATATCTATTCGTCGAATGTTGATAGTTGCGTCGATTTATATTCGGCGCATTCCTCAGATTGCGTTGATCTGGTATCGACGCATGGAGAAAGTTGCGTTGATTGGATGTCGACGTATCTTTATTCAAGCATCGAGTAGAGGTCGAGGCATCTGAGAGGTTACGTCGAGTAGAAATCGACGCACAATCATTCATGCGTTGATATGAAGTCGACGCAACTGTGTCTTCATAAATTTTCATTTTACCTTTTTCTGTTTTTACTCCTTTGAATGTTGTTTCTTTTGGTTTAGTTGTCTTTTCAGATGAAGTTTGTGAGTCATCAACTGAATAATATGATGTTTCATCAAATTCCTTTATTTCCTTGAAGAAGTGTTCTTTCTTATGTTGTGATTCTTTTTCTTGGTTTGCTAATTTGATGGGTTTAGTGAATTTTACTGGGCTCATCCAAGCAGGCTTGTTGAATGGAATTAGGCTGATTGATGGATCAGCCCCTAGCCCAAGATTTTTGTGTCTTATTGTTTGTTTTTCAGTGATTTCTTTAAGAGTTTGGCTTCTCATTTTTATTGATTCTTCAAAGGCCTTTGCCTGAGAAACCTTATCCTTAAGGAACTGATTTTCTATTCTAGCCCTTTCTATTTCCTTCTCTCTTATGTTATCCCTTAATACATGATCTATTGAGCTTATATCTTTTTTATTTCTTTGGTTCTTGATCATATGAATTTGTTCTTTTAGGTCCTTGATTTCTTATTTAGCTTTTAATTGATCTAGACACATTCCCATAAAATCATTTCTGAATTTATCACTTTGAAAATCTATTTCATCAAAGATGCTTACCTCATCCTTATCCTCAGATTCCTCTATGAGAATAAGGCTATTTTCTTTTTCATCTTCAGTAGATATGCTTTCTTCTGATCCTGTCTCACTCCAAGATTTAGCACCATCATCATTCTTGGGGCCTTCAAAGGCCATCAAGCATAGGTCTTCTTGCCTAGATTCTTCATTGTCACTCTTAGAGGATGAACTGTCCTCAGAGTCTGTTTCACTCCAGGCTTCTGCAATAAAGCATCTTTCTTTCTTCTTCCCCTTTTTCTTGAGATCTTTTCTTTTCAGATCTTTCTTTGTTTCAGCATTCTCTGGACATTCTGGGGCAATATGTCCAGGTTTCCTGCAAGAGTAGCAAATAATTTCTTTAGTGGGAGTTTTGTCATACCTTGGTTTTGACTCCCTACTTTTTGATTCATCTGTCTTGACCCATTTCTTAAATTTTCTGGCTAGGAAACTGAATAGTTCTTCTTCAGTGACAGGAGTCCTTTCTTCTGTTGCCTTTAAAGCTATGTTCCTGTCTTTTGAGGAGATTGGAGTGTTTTCTCTTCTTTTCTTCTCTTCTCTAGTTTTCAGTAGTTGCTCATAGGATTTGAGCTTTCCTAAGAGAGCATCTGTAGAGATTTCCTTTTGTCCTCTTGTGTCTCTTATTGCCCATATTCTTGAGTCCCATGAACTGGGGAGACTCATTAGCAATTTGTCATTAATCTCAGTGAGGGAGATCTCTCTATCCAAGTTTTTCAATTGGTTGATGATTAGACTGAATCTGTCATACATCTCAGAGATACTCTCTTCATTCTTCTTTTGGAAGTTCTCATATTGGGAGATCAATAGGGCCTTCTTATCTTTCTTTTCATCAACACTTCCTTCAACCATCTTTGTAAGAGCATCCCAAATTTCTTTGGATGATTCACAGTCAACAACCCTTTGAAAGATGTCATCTGAGAGAGTTGAGACAAGTATGTTCATGGCCTTTAGATCATATGTTCTTGCCTTCTTCTCATCTTCTGTCCACTCAGATCTTGGAACAAGTGTTTGTGTGACATTGCCACTTGCATCCTTTCTATAGGGCTTTGGGGGACCTGTCACAGTAATATTAAACAAGTCAGCATCAATGGAATTCATATAAATTCTGATTCTTGTTTTCCAAACTGCAAACTTTTCAAGATTGCACATTGGTGGTCTGGTGGAAGCATAATCTTTGATTTGTGCCATGAAAATAATAAAAATATATATATAAACAAAAGGTAGGATCTTTTTGATCAAGGAGTTAAACCTTTTTAGATCAACCTAGCTCTGATACCAATTGAAGGTGCACAGTTAACCTCACTAGAATTCTCTAGAGGGGGGGTGAATAGAGATTAAAAAATATTTTGTGCAATGTTAATATATATATATATATATGTGTGTGTATGATCACAGATTATAGCTTCCCACACACCAACAAGAATTAAACAAATAAAGAAAGTAAATGCAAGAAAAGAAATCATAGCACAACACAAGAAAATATAGTGGTTCCCCAAACTTTGGGTAGTCCGCTCTTCTACCCCCTTGGTAGGAATTCACTATCTTGCACTGAGTCTTTTGATAAGCAGACTCTTAGAACCACGCTGAGTCTTTTGACAAGGAGACTCTTAGAACCAACTGGGTCTTTTGAAAAGGAGACTCTTAGAACCAGTACACTGAATTTTTCGAAGAGAGATTCTAAAAACTCTTTTACAATGTTTAAGTAAAAATAAGAAAGAAGAAAGAAATAAGAACAAGAATGAATCTTCTTCCTAGCAAGAAGATTGGAAGCACAAGAAGTGAATTAAATATTTCTTCTATAGAGAGAAGAAGATTGGTAGCTTTTCTCTCTTATGTGAGAGCTATCAGAATTTGCAGCAGGGTGACTTCAAAAGCAGAGAGAAGAAGAATGCTTGAATATTGCTGCAGGACTATTTCTCAATTCTCTCTTTTTCACTTGGGAGCTTTTCCTCTTTTCAAATGTAAAAGTGGTGAATCACTTGACTACTTCTTCTGCCGACCTCCTCTTTATTTATAGCTCTGTTTCAATCAAATAATACTAAAGGAGAGTAATCAATTAGCAGGCAGAGTATTAGAAAGAAAGAGAAATTCCCATAATAGTTATATCCATAGAAGGAAAGTATTCATTCCAATTTCAAATAATGTCCATAATGAATTTTAACAAATTAGCCAAGAATCTAATAGAGGAAAAGAAAGATTCAGAACGGCTATAAGACATAAATTGATTCCACATAGATCAGATCTTATAAGATAAGGAAAGAGATCTGGCGATTTTGAATTCTGTCATAAAGATCGACGTGGGTCGATTACTATTCGACGCAAGCGTCGAATACATCCTGTCTGGATGTCGAGAGGAGAATAAGGAAGGTGCGTTGATAAAGGTGCGTCGACTACATTAGATGCGTCGACTAGAAATCAGAGTAACGTCGACAACACATACATCGAAATCTTCCTAGAGTTACTTCGACTCAATCTGAAGGAAACGTCGACTACATTTCGACGTTGCGTCGAATACTATTCGACGCATATTTACTTAGCCTTATTATTCATTCTTAGAATTCTTCTTTAACTTATTTCTAGGGCTTAAGAGAAATCATTTTCCCAACATCATTGTCTTGGGTCCTAGACGAGGATCTAAGGGCTCTTGGATCAGAGTATATAGATGATACAGATACTTTAGTATGGATGATCCGTGACTGGATGTTGAAGGCTCAGAGCCGAAAGGCCAAGTATTACGATATGAGGCATCGGAAGGTGGAGTTCCAAGTATGAGACAGAGTTTTCTTGAAGATACGGCCGGTGCATGGTGTCTCGAAGGTCCGAGGACAGAAGAAGCTCAACCCTCGATTTTTGGGGCCTTATATGATCCTGGAGCTGATCGGCCCCTTGGCTTATAGACTGGAGCTGTCATAGGAGTTGGCAAACCTGCACGACTTCTTCTATGTCTCCTCACTTCGGAGAGCCCTACTTCGACCAGAGCAGCATGTAGTGACTACAGCAGGCCAGATAGCATCTGACAGATAAGTCTGTCTGAAGCCCATCCACATCGATGATACAACCGTTCGAGTTCTGCGAAGCAAGAAGGTTCCCCTCGTCAAGGTGTTTTGGTCCAATCATAGATGAGAGGATCACACATGGGAACCAAAGGACCTCATGCAATAGCAGTATCTGGGACTATTCACCTCAGGTACAACCAAAACATGATTTTACACTCCTTATTCTCATCCTGCATAGAATCCCGTAGACCCGAACTTAAATTTTGAGGACAAAATCATTATTTTTGTTTATTGGGATTTGTAACATCCCTAATCCTACTAAACCCCATAGAGCTGTTGGGGCATAACATGAGGAGGGAAGGGTGAGTAGATGCAAGGAGATGACCTTAGAGTTCACTAAGTTGGGGGTAAACTCACATAGTGCTCAAAAGTGAGCACAAGACAACTTAGGTCAAATTAGCCAAATTGAACTCACAAACACTAATTGACCTCACCATTATGTTCCTAACCCTAATAGAGACTGTTGGAACCTTAGTTTTGATTTGTGTTAGGATCCATCTTTAATGTCTAAGTTTCTATCATAACACATCTTATAACTTAGATCAAATCCCATTAAGATAGAAGGCTGAAAATATATATAATTAAGAGGCTGAGAAAATAAGAGAAAGATAAAAATTATATATGTTCTCTGCGTTCGACGAACGTCTATCTGCGTTCGACGAACGGCGCTCTACGGTCGACGAAATTATTCATTCTGCGCTTGACAAAATCCAGCTATCTCAGCGGTCGACGATCCCGTTTCAGCGGTCGATGAAATCCAGCTATCTCAGCGGTCGACGATCCCGTCTCAGCGGTCGACGAAATCCAGCTATCACAGCGGTCGACGAAAAGCTACGTTCGATGATCTCAAGTCTGCGTTCGACGAACATTCAGCAGAAGCTCAGAACGACGAATCAAATGTTCAGATCAACGAACTTGAAGCTGAGCTCGACGAATTTCTACCAGCTTTATTATTTAGATATTCTCAGTTCGACTAATATTATTATATCTGATTAAAGCAATATTTTATCATTTCTATTTATATATTTCTATATATTACTGCCTTAACATTACAGCCGTTGCTTATAGCCGTTGCAGAAGACAAAGACGACAATTTATGTTCTCGAGGAATCTAGGAAATTAAAGAGACATTATCACCTTCCTCTCTTGTCGGCAAGAATTCAAATCAGCCGAAAGCTCTCCAGATTATATATTCAGAGAGAAGGTCAGAAAAGGAAGTAGGCAGAACAAAGAAAAGAGAAAATGTAAATATACTGAAGCAAAAAGAAGCAGCACATATACTATATTATTTATCTTCTTTTTGCTAACTCCTTTTGCAGATCATCTTCATCCAGAGACACCAAACAAGATCATTTGCTCAGGATCAAACTGCATAAGAAGAAAAGGAGTTATTACAATCAAGAGAAGAAGCCTCCACAAACTGTCATCAATTCAATCAGATAGGGGGAGGCCTTCAACATCATGTTCAAAGATCCAATCTCAACAACCCATCAGGATCATCAAGAGTCTTCTCAGAAAAGAGAAGAACAACATATCTTTTCTCTTTCCCATCTTGTACAGGGTTATAACTCCCTTCAAAAGTTAAATCTTGATGACAGGGCACCTTAGCAAAAACCTGTGATTTGGTTTTTGAGTAACCTGATCAAAAGCTCATATGGTGGCAGGGCACCTGATCAAAAATCCTAGTGGATTCCTACCAGTGGGTAGAAGAGTAGATGTACCCAAGTTTAGTGGGGAACTACTATATTTCTTGTGTCTTCTGGTTGCTTGGTTTATGCTTTTATTTCTTGTTGTTGTGCTATGTTGTTGTGCTTCTTTATTTATATTTAGTTTTTATAACTCAGCATAACACACATATTTATATATATCAGTATTTTCAATTCCGCAATAAAACTAATAAAAATTTTTAATACTCTATTCACCCTCCTCTAGAGTAACATTAAGATCTAACCTCCACTTTCAGAGACACACTTGAACATGAACCTCATCAATTGGTCAACCAAACAGGTCAAACTGACTAAAGTCAAACTTTGGTCAACATAGCCCTATTCAACACAATTAGACTCAATTGACCTTCAATACCTCAAATTGACCTTACCTATGTTCCCCTGACCATTAAGAAAGGTCATTAGGTCAATAATCACTAATTGGTTCCACACAATTTTAAGGAATTGGCCAAAGTCAACTCTTTGTCAACATAACCCAAATCAACCCATTCAAGGATCAATTGACCCTCAAATGGCCAAATTGACTTCACCCCTAACCTTCTAACCCCATTAGGGATCTATAGGACCCAAAATACCCATCAAGTGGTCAACCAATCCATCCAATTTGACCAAAGTCAAAATTAGGCTAATTTGTGTCAAACTCACACCATATGGATCAATTAACCAAATCGGAGCCACACCATGGTCCAATGGACTTTGGGTAAGGTAATATGACTCATGACCATCAAGTGGGGCTAATCCACCCACCAATTTGACCAAGTCAACCTAAAAGTCAACCATGGTCAACATAATGCCTTAAGAAAGAAATTGAAAGATCAAATGGAATCCAAGTGAACCAAGGCCCCACCGCTTGCATAACCAGCATGCCACAAGTCTATTGGCATTCCACATCTGAAATTGGAGAGAGAGAATGTGTCTGGGGGAAAATTGCCATTTTCCCCCTTAAGGTAAAAAGCACCCTTGAGTAATGGATCTTTCATGGCCCCTTACCACATGCCCAAGACCATTGTCGACCCCCTCAGATTGTGAACAATCTTGTAAGGGCATGGCAGATGCTCAACAGAATAGGGGAGGTTGTACAACCCATGGCCGAACACTCCACTCTCCATCCTCTCTATACAGCAATCACCACCTTTATTTGACCCTTCCATCATCTTCAGAGGGTCCTTAGGAGTCGAGCCAGCCTCTTAGAACATAGCTTTTGGTGGAGAATCGACAGATCAAGCAAGCTCGCCGGAGATGGAGAAATCCATGACCACTCATTAGAGCACCCACCACCGAGCCACAATTGAGGTTTGTTTCTCATCCTCTCCCTCTGTGCTAACCCTCTAGCTCATTAGGCTGAGAAATCGAGCTCAATTGAGCCGCAGTCCATGTGAGATAGGTGAGACTTTGCCGAGATTTCTACCCCGCTCGGGTTCACCGGAGACACCTCCTCTGGTTGTCGTGTCGCTGCCAATCGATAGCCACCACCTCAATGGAGGTGATGGCGGTGGTGGTCAGCAGTGGTGGCCCTCAGGTGGCCGGCAGTTGCAAGAGGAAAAGCTTCAGGAAGATTGAATCCTGGATGTCAGCTATCGGGGACGACGGCCCCTAACCGTCTGATCTAAGCCGATGGTTATCCGCAGACCATATTAATATAAATGAAATTTTCTGTCACACTACAAATAGATGTTTAGATTATTTATTTAGGTCACTTAGAGACCCATTTAGGAAAAAGTGCTTAAGACAACTTTTGTAGCCTTTGAGGTCTACTGTCTATAGGGCTTTTAATAACCAAGATTGGTGGCCTACAACACCTTGTAGGGTCATTCTACTAAGGTGTGTCCTAAATGGTGACCAGACCTTATTTTATAGATCTAACTCACATAGATGCTTGGTTTGGCCCAATATTTTGTACATAAGTTTACATGTCATAAATACATCCCCTGCCCAAAAATCATAATTTTTTAGCAACATTTTTCTAAGGTTTTGTGGTAAATATGATTTTTCATATTATTGAAATAAATGTGGTTAGATAAATGCAAAATTACCCAAATCCTGGGTGACATAATTGTTAGGTCATGATTAGTGTGCAATGTTCTACAATGTTCTACAGTGGTCCATCATAATACAATGTTCTACAGTGGTCCATCATAATACAATATTCTACATAAGAATGAGAGGTATGGAAAGGTGGTGTGCATATAACACCTTTGGGTATTTTGTGAATCTATCACAAATGGCTTGTTATATGCTCATGATATATGGGCAATACACCTATTATGATGGAGGATATTATCTCATGAAAAGTTAGAATTTTTGGAATGAAAAATCCTAAGTAATTAAGTAATAACATTAATGTCACATAAGTGTATTAGTCAAATAAAAGTGATCAAATGACTTAGTATAAATCTGATTTACTACCATATGATGTTTTAGAGTAACATGCACATCTGGAAATTTTATTGGGATATTTAGAGTTGATTTCCCTAGTTATTTGAGAATAATTGACTTTGTCACATAAGTGTATAAATGAAATAAACATCATTTAATATCCGGTGAAAAATCCAATTTTCTGTCACATGGTATTTTATATTGAAATATACCTTTGGAAATTTTGGTAGGATTTTTGGAAGTCATTCACACTGTAAATTACCAAAAATGTCATTTGTCACACTTATGTATTAATGCAATTTATATGGTGTATATCACCTGGAAAATTCGAAAATTTTGTTTAGTTTGTTTTTAGATAATTATAAATCTATGGTAATTTTTCCAGAATTTTTTATTGAGTTATTTTTGTACTTACTGTGTAATGTGGTCAATTGACCCAAATATTCAAATATTAAAATAGTGGGTATAAATGCTTTGATAAATTAAGAAATTTAGTCAGTCATGATATTTCACTAATACATTCCTTTGACAAAATATTGGAAGTACTTTGACTTCTGCAATTAGTACTTCATGTGTAAAGAGAGGTGTACATTATCTTTAAGGAATTTTTATTCATGACCAAAATAATTAGGAAAATTATGAATTTCTGGTCATTCCTTAATTTTGTCATGATGAACATATATTAACAAATTTAGGCTATTTGGTCAAGTAATGGTGAAGTTCACATCTTAGAGATCAATCTAGTTCAATTCTGGGGTTGATTTGCGAATAGCAAAACCTTGAGGCAATGTTTAGACTAGCCAGAACACACGGAAATGAAATGAAACTTAGAACACAAGATTAAGGCATACATAACATTAGCCCCTACAAGTTGTAGTCTTACTGGAGGACTTTTGTCCTATAGAGAATAGTAAACTAGAAATACGTCACGATGAATAGTTGAAAGCATTTTGGGAGTTTTACCCTAGGCATTTATAGTGATATTTAGAATGATATTATGATCATGGTTCATTTTAAGGTTAGGGTTAGACACATAGATGAATATCTAAAAGGTTGCACCACGCATTGTAAATAGGTGGTCGAGTTGCCTAAAAGAGTTATAAGCCACCCTTAAGTAATTTTAGAGCAACCGTGAGAGTAGCTTTAACAATGGTAGATATCAATAAAAGTAAACATTCTAAGAAAGGAAGGTCTAGGATGTCACCCCAGAATACCTTCTAGTACTGCTGCGAGCCCCTCGCCGGGTAGACTTCGGGAAGTCCAGAATTCACCTTAAACCACTAAGATTGACTAATAACAATCAAATGTAACCATAAATAAGGAAGTTGAGAAAGGTAAACCTCGTCCTTAAGGTCTAGGTCTGGTAGTGTGTATACCCACCTAAAATTGAAGTGTCTGATCCATTGTTTCCATTGCCACGGTAGAAGTACCTGAGAGGCTTGCTACCTCTGAAATGTGGGAACTAAAGGTCCGTGCGCGCAGAGTTGTGTGAGTGAGTTGCATTGTATGAACATTGCATAACAAAGCATAACATTCATACATACTTTAGGCATGCACATTTGCAGACCCTTATCATATAAATTAGTATAGGCTCATTTATATAATAAGTTACAATTCCGAAAATCTTAACTTATAACTTTGTATGGGCATTCATATAAGTTAAGGTACTCTAGATGATAGCGTAGCAGTTTAGTTATTACTGTTACTTGCGCTGCATTTATTTACTTACTGCTCATTCATTACCTATTGTTGTTATACATATTGCTCGTTTATTCAAATATATTGTTGGTATAATCCATGTCACATGCTCTTTCTTTTACCCCTTGTTGTCCTTTTCTTCGTCCTCCCGCTCGGTACCTAGGAGTCATGGGGGGGGAGGAAAGGACAAAATTTGCTTAGTCTTTTTGACTAACGATCGGATGTGGTCGTAACACCAGGAGATCGAGGAGCATGAGTCGCAGTACGTCAGGCAGGACGTGACTGCAGACCCTGAGGAGCAGATATCACGCATCACTACTACCACACGACGTTAGGTTAGAGAGTATTTTGTGTTGCTTCCGCATAGTGTAGAGTGAGAGAGCGTCTTATTATTATTAGTTTCCTTGTTGGATCTGTTTCGGGTTTAAGCTTTTGCACTCTTTTAGTTTTGTTCTCATTTGTCGACTATTGCATTATATATATTATTGTGATTGTGGACTTGTCATATTTGTTAACATTCTTTCATGCAAAATTGGAATGTGATATGATTGAACTAGCCGGTAGGATCTGCGTTGAGCGGTGACAGCTAACCCGTGAGTTGGGGTCACCGTAAGATGGCGGTTCTGGGCATAAAATCTGGGAACTCTCCGGTAAGGAAGAGGGGGGTCTTACACACTTGATGGATAAACAACAACAATAATAAGAGGCTAGACCTTCTAAGATACTGCAAAGTAGATGAACACAAACAAGCTCTAAATCACATATAACATTCACAAACCAAGATCACATCAAATTCATTCCAACTATCATCAATATAGAAGAAACAAATGCCAATCTCTACCAAATATACGGAAAAAGATGATAGGAATACAAATAGTGCTCAAGACTCTTTCGTGGATGCGAAGGGACTAAGGAGTATGAGTCTGTGTTTGCCTTGGTCGACGACTATCAACCAGAGTAGAGGAATCATTGTCACCGACTCCCAATGAGCCCATCTTCTCGAGGGTTTTGCACCTTTCACGTTCCTTCTACAAGATCCTAGCTGGCGGAGAGAAAGGAATGATTGATATTCACTTTAGAGTGCTTGGATGATTGGGAGAGCTAAGGAGATGCTCCCTAGCCCTTGGGGAAGAAAAACATCAGACTGGAGAGTTGCTTACGGAAGAAGAATGAATTGGATTCTGAAAACCTATCAAAATCGGGTATTCATAGGCAAGCAGAAAAATTAACCTGCGCATGGTTAGGCGCAAGAATAGTGGTCATGCGTGAAAGCTTTACCACTAACTATGCTTGAAGGATCCTAGACTAGAGGGAAAAGGTGTGGCGCCTAGAGGGAAAAATAATGAACAACGCATGAACACTTGTCGTGTGAAAGAGGTTCAGTACTCGTGCGCTTACCGTGCGATCCTCGGGATAATTTTCGGCGAATGAATGTGCACGACCAGTGGTCATGCGCATCGGATTACACAACCATGTGAGAACAAAAAAGCACGACCAGTGGCTTCCTTAATGAAATAGGGCTCAAACACCCGAGAGAAGCTACACGAGGCATGCACCTGCAAAGAAAACTCTGGGACGTGAAAATAAAAGTACATTCGCCCATCCATACAAATACAAAATAAGAAAATGAGATGGGAGTGAGAGGATGTCTCCCCCATGCATGGAATGAATGAAAATAAACTCCAAATAGCGATAAGATGCTCATATGACACAAGAAAGGATTATATGCTGTTTTATGCTAGTATCAAATGAAAGATGAGCAAAATCAAAAGAAAGCCAAGCTATACTAGAGCTAAAAATACTATATAAAATATGCTCATCAGTTTACAAATGGTTAAACATGCTCGTTCTTCAAGCATAGAACAATCGTCTTATAAGGCAATTTGAAATATCATCACATCCATATTCATTCAAATGCGGAAGCAAAACTCAGAAAAGCTAGATATACTTATAGCATGGGTGTAGCCAGAGATTATACATATCATCTTGCATTTGTGCGAGGACAAAAGTACAAAACTCACTGCCATTATGATCTAGTATTTCACGTCTATAAATACTGGTGCCGACACGATCATATTTATAGTATCAGAAGTTGGCTCTATCACTGGATTGCCCCCAAGCTCTAGCAAGGCCTTGGGCTAGGTCATCTCCTAAAAATGGTATACAATGACACGTTAGTCAAAATGCTAGTGGAGTCCCACCCCTTCCCCAAGATCCCTAAGGCTTGGAGATGAGAGTGGGCCTCACGAGAATATACAATAGCTGAAGCAACAAAGCTAAATAGTAAAAATAGCTAGTGTAAGTATGAAGCGCTAGAAATAAGTAAAAGAATTAGATACAAGAACTATAAGTAGTGCTAATCAAGCTATATAAATGAAAATGCAGGTAATCTAATCAATTAAACAATTATTAAATATTTAGGTTGCATGCAGCACAAAAATAAGTGTTCACAACCTGTACAACTCCTTATGTCAACATAAGGATAGCTAACCCTGCGGGCCTCACTGTCATGGAAAAACAGTGACAGTGGCCGGTCTATCCACTTCTAGGTATGCTCATACTTCACTAACCAGTCCCTTGTGAACAACAAGTGTACTCGGGCATGTGAGCAACATTTGGCGATAATAATATCTGGCTAACTAGTGGAGGGACTCAGCGGAGAAAAATAATATAAGATAACCTCCCTAGGTTTATACACTCCATAGTTCCCAAGAGTCGTCAACCCTCCCATGTTGGTATGAACGACTCATGGGCATGATCGACCAATCACAAAAAGCACATTCTAATTAATAAAAAAATTATATAAAAAAAAGTAAGTCCTGCACCTTCCGGTATAACGGTCGCTTGCCCTGCTACAAATATAAATACTTTTGGCAAGCGACTATCTAATAAGGCTGATCGCACCGCTCAGGCTCTTAACATAACAAATAAGGAGTGGTCATCAAGAGTTGATATTATTTTAGGGAATTCCTTGGAAGAATACCCCGTCTCTAAATTAACTCTAAATATGACTTATAAATAAGCTAGAATGCACAATAATGATAAACCAACAGTAAATGAAAGTGAGGTAAATAAAGTGCATAAGTAAATAAATAGCAGTATTTAGGGTTATCCTTAGAGGAAGGTCATGTCTCCAAGCTAACTCTAAATGGGGCTTATAAAATGCACAATAAAGCTAAACCCATAGTAAATGAAGGTGTGTCAAATAAAGTGAAGATGTGAATAAAGAGCAGTAAATAAGGCAATAAATAACATAAATAAGAAACAATTATGTATAATTGAAAGTCTCTTAAATCCACGATTCCATCTCCGTTCCAAGGAAGAATCTCTGTTCTTAGAATTCATCTCCATAGGAGGCATATTCAGTACTCATCTCTATTCTTAGGAGGCATTCATCTCCGTTCTAATGAGGTATTTTAATTTCACCGTGTGCATAGTGGTGTTTTTTATAATTATTTGAATTTTGGGGTTCGCCAGGTTTTACGTTGCTCGAACCTGTTAATTATTTAAGTTGCCACTCTTAAATTGCATTCATGAGACTAAAAGTAATTTATCGGGACACGAGGCAACACGAGTGAATTTGGGAGAAAACAATGAGTTTTTGATGTCCCGTTTAGTTCAAATTTTCCAAACGGAGCACGATATTTTTCTAATAATTTATATAGACTCGTTATGATATTTTATACATTTTCACCCTTGAGGGGTTAAAGGCTAAACAAGCACCATTTAATATTTAGAATTATTTGCTTGGTGAAACTATATTTATTTTACCTAAATCTAACTATTTTGACATTTATAATTAGCAAATATTTTTATAAAAATTTATAAACTAATTTTAGGTAGCTGCTGAAATTCTACCCAATTTTCATATATGGGACATTTTGCTCTGAGGTCATTTGAGCTCTTCAAAAAATTCATGAAGTTTATGTATTATTATTGAGTTGGCACTGATCTTGAAGCAAGCCTTTGGTTGAGATGGAGTCGCACTGAAAGGAAACAGTGGCCCCACATCAAATCTGGCGTGGATATGTTGTTGGGTCCAATCATTATTTATATTATTTAAGATAATCAAGGTCGTTCATTCTCGTGGTTGAGATCGGACGACACCTATAGCTTGGCTGCGGCTAGAGACAATCATGTCTCCTTCTGGCGGCCTGGCACCGGCCACAGACGCGGGAGGAGTGTTTACAGAGAAAACAAAAGAGGCACCGCTGGAGCTTTGCTCTCTGACGGTGTCACCGCCCAATCTTCTCTAGGAGAGGATTGTCGAGCCCTCTCTGGCAAGGTATAACTCCATAGAGGGTCGTGGGGGCCTTAGGGAGTTCACCCTGCTTGGCCACCACTCAAGCTCAAAATAGAGCTCGGTTGGCGTTGACACTCCGGCGGTCGGGGCGCCTTGCAGGTCGTCAGAAAGAATATGGGTGAGGTGAGAAGATAGGATCCACCTCTGGTGGGACTCGTCTGGAGGTTCTGGGATGGGGGCTTGGTGGTGTTGGGAGTGTGATGTGTGACGCTCTGGGTCATCTTATCTTGCACCGACGAGGGCCCAGTCTAACATAGATAGTTTCGATCTTGGTTGGGTAGTGGTGTGGGCTTCCTTTGTTGCTGAGGGGGCCTTTTATAAAGCTGAGAGGAGAGCCCATCCCCCTCATTTCCTTCTCTCTCTCTCTTTCTCTCGATTAAGGATGGCTAGGGTTGAGTTTAACCAACCTTGGTTGGTTTAGTGGAGGCATCTGGCAGTATCCATTGGTGAGGGAGTTGTACTTGATGGTTAGAAAGGACAGGGGTTAGATTAGGGTGGGTTACTTAGGATTGGATTAGAGTCGGGTTTAGTTAGAGCTTATCTTTGGTTTGATTTTAGGTTTGGAGTGGGTTATCCTAGGCTTGGAAGGGTTGCCTTGGATCCAGCCACTTAACTTCCTAGGAGTCAAGAATTGACCCAATGGTGGATGATGAGTGGGGGTTTGAGTTGGGTGGAGTAGTCATGAGTGGAGGGTTTAATTTAAACTATAAATTACACTTTTAAAGGGGTTTTGACCAAGTTCAACCCTGGGGTAGCTCCCCCGTGTAGGTTAAGGTCAATGTGGGTCCTTATCATCGAGTGATGACTTATTACTGATGCGTTGTAGTTGAGTTTAAGTGTTTGCGCTTTCGAGTGGTAGTATAATTTACGAGACCTATTTTTATCAACTTGTTAAAATGATGTCAGATTTGAGCAAAACGAGTTGTGTTGCACTCGTATGTCAGATTTGGGCATTTCGGGTTCGTTGTGTCGAACAACGTGGCCTAAAATGGTCATTTTCACTAAACGATCTCGAATTCAAATGAAACGAGTTGTGTTGCACTAGCATGGTTCATACAAGTTTAATGTAACTGATGGAAGTCAATTCTGAGCTTATTTTCTCAAAATGATATTTTGGGGTCATTATGTCGAGCAACGGACTTAAAATAATCATTTTCACTAAAAGACCTCAGTTTCAAATGAAATAAGTTGTGTTGCACTCGTATGGATCATACGTCTCTAATACAACTGACAAAAGTCAATTCAGAGCTTATTTCCTCAAAATGACATTTCGGGACTATCACCCAACTTCTAGGGTACATAGTGGGTAATCGGGTTGCTTTAATTGGGTCAGCTAGGGCCCTATTGATCCAATTAAAAGTTTGGATGTTATAATCCAATAAACCTAAGAAGCTTTTTGTCCTAAAAATTGCTTAGAATATGGGGTTTTAATAAAGACGTGATGTTACCTGGGGAAAAAGTTCTTGGTACTTCTATCTAACAAGATTCTCTGGTTCCCACATGTACTCGTTGCATCTAGAATTTGACCATAATATCTTAACCATGGCTATCGTCTTGATCCAAAAATTCAGAGTCTTGGAGTCGAAGATTCATATAGGTTCTAGTTTCATTAATCTGCCAGACTGTATAGGTATTGGTGGGGCCTAAAGGTGCTGCTCTGGTTTCCTTAGGACACGTCGTAGTGAGGAGGCGTGGAAAATATCGTGTAAGTTACCTAGCTCTAGAGGTAGTGTTAGACGATATGATACAAGTCTGATACACTCTATGATCGACTAGGGCCCCAAATAGCGAGGATTAAGCTTCATTTTCTTCTTAATCCGAGAGCTGCTGTGTACAGGTTTGATCTTCAAGAATGCCAGATCTCCTATGTTGAATTCCACAGAACGATAATGAGCATCATAATATTTGGCATGACTACCCTGTGTTTCCATAACCCTTTCCTGAATCAACCATACTGATGTGGTGGTGTCATCCTTAGCCCAAGATAGGAGTTTCCGACATTGCCATCCGTAGAGAGCTTCATATGGGGCCATCTTAATACTGTCCTGGTATCTGTTATTATACGAGAATTCCACCAATGGTAGAAGTTGCTCCCAGGGTTTGTTGTGATCCACTATACAAAGACGAAGAAGATACTTCATGGTTTGGTTCGTCCTTTCCTTCTGTCCGTCTAATTGAGGGTGGAAAGTCATGCTGAAAGCTAGCTTAGTGCCTATGTAGGCTTGCACTCTTCTCCACTCTCGGGAAGTAAAATGTCCCTCTCGATCAGAGAGTATCGCCTTTGGTATCCCGTGAAATCGAGTGACTTGTTCGATAAAAAAGTCTAGCTAGAATGTCCACACCATCACCTTGGCGGTAAGGTATGAACTGGGCAACTTTAGTGAGATGGTCTACTACGACCCATATGGAGTTGTTTCTGCATGAGATTGGGGTAAGCCATGAAAAAGTCCATTGAAATGCCTTCGAATTTCCACTATGGTACTGGTAAAGATTGCAACAATCCTCCAGAATTTTGGCACACTACTTTGACCATTTGGCAAGTCTGGGAGTGTGAAACATAGTTCGTGAAATTCTTCTTCGGTCCTGGACAATAAATGGTACCACACAGGTCAGTTTACATCTTAACCACTCCAAGGTGAATATAATACCTGGACTGTTGCGCCTCTCAAAGAATTTCTTCTTTGATTCCTTCGGTGGGGGGGGGGGGGGGGGGGGGGGCTAAATACTTAATGCTAAAACTAAAGAAGGTCATCATATAAGTTGAAGTCCTCTTGAATGTTATCTTGTATAGATTGAATGATCGGGGCAGTCTTTGGGACGATCTTATGGGCCTCTCAGATTCAATCTCGAATATTGCATTGGATCTCCATCCAATATAATTAGGCCTGATACTCCGTTGGATCTCTATGAGTGATGATGGTGATGTCCATATCCGCTGGATATCGGAGTAAATCTTCCTTTATGGCCTCAATCCAATTTCTTATAGCTGTCAATCGACGACTTAACGCATCCGCTACTTTGTTATCCTTTCCAGGGTGATACTGTAAGGTGAAGTAGTATTCATAAAGAAATTACAACCACCAACATTGTCAGAGGTCTCTTTTTGGGTGAAGAAATATTTGAGGCTCTTGTGGTCGGAGAAGATTTCACATTTGGTTCCATATAGGTAATGTCTCCAAATTTTGAGAGCAAAAACAACTGCTCCCATTTTCTAAGTCATGGGCAGGATAGTTATGCCCGTGCTGCTTCACTTGTCAGAATGCATAGGCTATCACTTTGCCATGTTGCATAAGCACGCCTCATAATCCCTTCAACTATGTGTCAGTATAGATTTGAAATCCTCGGGTTCCAGATATAATAGTAAGGATTGGTGTTGAGGTCAAGAAATCCTTCAACTCATTGAAAGTTGCCTCACACTCTAGGGTCCATTTGAACATCGACTCCTTCTTGGTGAAGGAAGTGAGGTGTAATGCAATCTAAGAGTAACCTTAAACAAACTTCAGATAGTAACTTGCTAACCCAAGGAAGCTATGAACGTCTACCGCTGACTTGAGTGGCGTCCAATTCCTTACTGCTTGAACCTTAGCTTGGTCTATAGCTACTCCTACTCCATTGATAGTGTGCTATGAGAATGTCATCGATGAAGACAATGACAAAGTGGTTCAAGTAGGGTTGAATAATTTGTTCATTAGTGTCATGAAGGTATATTGTGCATTAGTTAATCTGAATGGCATTATAGTAAATTCATAATGACCGTAATGGGAACTGAATGTTGTCTTGGGCATGTCTTCCTCCAGAATCCTGGTTGATAGTAGTCCGACCGCAAGTCCATCTTCGAGAAGGCGGAAGCACCATGGAGTTTAATGAATAATTCATCGATTCTTGGCAGAGGGTAAGTATTTTGTATAGTGAGTTGGTTCAATTCTCTATAATCTATGCACAACCGTAGGGATCTGTCCTTCTTTTTGACAAACAACGTCAGAGCTCCCCAAGGAGAGGAACTCGGGCGAACGAATCCTGCGTCGACTAACTCTTGAAGCTGAATTCTAAACTATGGCAGTTCCTTAGGTGTCATCTGATAGGGTGTTCGGGACATCGGTTGGGCTCAAGATACAAGCTCAATCTGAAAGTCAACTTTGCACGAGGGTGGTAATCCTGGAAGAGTCTGGGGAAAGATGTCAGGGGAGTCACAAACAACTGGTACCTTGAGAAGGACTTTGGATTCATCATCCATTTCAAAGTATATCAGGAACACCTCATTTTTTTATCGATCCACTTTAGCGGTTTGGACAGATGATAATATGATATGTGACACAAATGGTATAGCTTTTAAAGTGATGAACTGCCCGTCTGAGTTTTGGAGGTAGATTTTCCTTATTGAGCAATTGATTTGGGCCTTGTGCTCTGCTAGCCAGTCCATCCCTAGTATAATATCGAACCAAAATATGGCTAGGATGGTCACGTAGACTTCGAACTCCAGGCTTGCAAGAATAGCTTTAAATGAGCATTGTTCTATTGAGGTCATATCTAATCCGTCCGGGAGTCTATTCTTATTGACATTCCGGCTGATCGGATGGCGTTGGTTTTTGAAGAAATAAACTCTCGAGATACAAAGGAGTGCGTGACTCCTTAATCGAATAATATTTTGGCGGGCTGACCTTCTAATGTATTGATTCCTGGGAAAAAGTTAACCTATAACTACAAGTTCTATCACAGCTATTGAAATGAACAAACTAAAAGGGAAACAAATCTAAACTTAAAGCGTACTGATGACCACGTCCTGTGTTAGCGTCTGCTGTAAATCTAAAGTGTAGGCCTCCTGCAGAGCAGCCTTAGTGCTCCTCTGCTGCTCAGGTCTACCTTGGTAACCTCTTCGGCCTCCACGGTCGTGACCCCTCTGGTCTGGTACAACTCCACTCTCTCGATGTACTACTTTTAGTCCGGGCCTCCCTACGTCCTATGGGCAGAAGGCCCAAATATTCACGGGTTGATTGTAACGCCCCAAAATTTTGAATAGATTGTTTGAAATGAAAATAATAATAATTATTTTAGACCGAATGATTAATTCCGTCGTAGCGAGGGCGTTACCGTCGTAGGTGCATCGTCGTAGTCCGTCTCGGGTGTTCGCGAGGTCGCGTT